>OX579639.1:12533581-12891821 GCA_951230915.1 Antitrichia curtipendula | reverse complement strand
AAGAATGGCTTTGTTGGTACCCTATTGTAGAAGAGAGAGTTTCAATTCTTTTTTTCTATTTTTTTGTTGGATCTCTTAGAGTTTTTAGCATTTGAAGGACATGATATCACCAATAAAATTATCACATTCCAAGATGAATAAGTGTGTTCTATGTTTCACAATGTCCTAAAAAGGTTAGTCACTCATCCAAGCCTTTTTGTACTCAACATCTTTAGTGAATTCACCACAATTATGAAATTGTCAATCTTGTTTGCACCACCTCTGATCCCCGTACAATAACCCCCAACCTAAGGAAGGATGAACGACAGGTGGTTTCCTTTTCCTTTTTCCGCGAACGTAGGAAGGGTAGGAAAATAACCCATATCGTTTGTGGCCTCGGTATCTGTGAGGTATATATAGCGTATCTGCACTACTCTCTTTCGTCTCTTCGGAGACATCTGATAAAATTGGAACGATACAGAGAAGATTAGCATGGCCCCTGCGCAAGGATGACACGCACAAATCGAGAAATGGTCCAAATTTTTTTGGCTTTTCTTTTTTCTTGCTGGCCGCTTCAGGGATTGCTTGGCACAGTTTGGATCGGAGTGAGCGAGTATCGCCTCCTTAGGAATTTTGTCGAATGAAATTGGAGACTACTGTCTCAAGATGGAGAGAGAGAGAGAGGCTTCTTCCTTTCTTTTCTGGAGATGGAGTACGCTTTCTTGCACACTTCTTGCAGCATTGGTAGAGGTGTGTTTGCGATGAACGAGGAATTAGGGGTTCCTTGGCACAGTTTGGATCGGATTGGAGTGGCTCTGTTTTTGCAGCTGATGCATGTGAGGCTGGATCTTTGGTGCTTTTGTATGAATATTCTTCAATGGAAACGGAAGAATTTTTTCTTAAGGTCAAGTGTTAAGAGAAGAGAGGGAGGCTTTTTTCTTGTGCTTTGGCCATGGATGACACGCTTTTCCAGAGTTCTTGCGGCATTGATAGAGGTGTGCTTACGATGAACGAGGGCTTGAGGATTCCTTAGGATCGTTTGGATCGGATTGGAGTGTCTGCCTGTGTTGATGACAGCGGATGCGTGTGGGGCTGAACATATGTTGCTTTTGTATAGATGTTACTTAAAATGAAAATAGGAGGAAATTTCGAGGTACCATGTCATGATAGAGAGGGAGGCTTCTTTCTTTTGCTTTGTTCTGGACATGGATTACACTTGGCTGCAGAATTTTTGCTCGATGACGGGCTTGCGTGGTCGGATATCATGGTCAGTTTGAATCGAATTTGTATGGATTTCTCGATGTTGCCAGGTCGCGCATTACAAGTTCTTTTGTTCAGAGTTTTCAGCTGTCTTGTGAACCCTCAATTTTTGTTTTTTGAGACTCGTAAGTTCCTCACAGTTGCCTTTCGAGGACTTCCTGTAATGAAAGGGAAGAATGACGCATTATATCTGGCGTGGTACTGGTTGCAGATACGAGTAACAGAAATATTGGCAAGATGGATGCACTCTGCCTATTCACTGGAAATTTCGAATTGTCATTAGAAAAAATTTCAGATGCCGCGAGTTTCTGTTTTTCGGCACCCCGGGATGCAATTACGGAAAAAAATATAAATATAAATTTAAAATTTAAAAATATATAATAAAATAAAATAAAATATGTATATACATAAATTTTCAATATGATGTACCGCTGACGTGGCACCAGCAGAGCTCTCATGGCACCAATAGTGCCACGTCATTTTCAAATTTTCAAAATATAAATAAATATATACAGGGTTTTTTTCCCCCTAATTGCACTGCGGGAGTGCAAAACTTGCGACCTCTTTGAGGGCTGAAATTTCTTGTAATGTGAGACTTACAGACAAAGAAACTTAAAGTGGGTCTTATGTTTCTGAGTAGGTCATTTGGAGATTTTATTTCCTCCCCAATTTTAATTATCTTTTGGTCAACACGTGTTGAGTGTTCTTCACTACATTGATGTAGAAATCATCTGAGTTGTATTTTTCACAATATGATTGATTGAGTTGGGCATTTATAAACTATGAATCCTCTGTTGTTTAGGGTTTGGCTTGGTAGCTCCAATTCACAAATTGTTGGAAGCCAATACTAGCTTTGTTATAGTTGCTAGTGTCCACCTGTTCTGATGGGATTCTTGTTTTGTGTATTGGATACAGTCAATGTGATACTTAGATGTTTTACTTATCTTTCAAAAGATTAGAATGAGTACCCAAACCGAATGGAGAGGTTGGCGGTTCGATCCCCGGCTGTGAAATCCCCATACACTTGACTGGAAATTGCTGCAGGTTGCTTCGCAACTTGTGTGTGTCAAAAAAAAAAAAAAAAAAGATTAGAATGACACCGAATAAGAAGGTCACTCCCCTAACCGCCACTTTTTGCTATTGTATAATCAGGTACTGAAAGCTTATGAACTGCGATTTGGAGCGATTCAGAAATTTGTACATGATATAGAATAGAATTGAGTTTTGTTGTCTTTCATAATTATCACTCAATTCTTACCCAATTCCAATCAAGCATATCAAATATCAGTTTCAAAAAAGCAAAATTTTTATTTTTTGTGAATTTTTTAAGTCATTTTTTGTGATTTTACATGATATTTTAGTGAACACAACTGGTGATGAATTTTTTTAATTCGATTGCATGAATATGTAAGGAACATCCATGTGCACATCATTCATATTAAAAAACAGCCCCTTGAGTAACAAAAAGATGACCAATGAAGAGTTCAATGAAAAGTGTCGTATAATCAAGCTTTGAAGAAATGGATATCTCTATATTTTAACTTGATTTTGGCAAAGTAATTGTACTATCATGCTTAAATGTACAAAATTAGTTACTATGTGAAGTGCAAATAGAAAAATCTAATTACAATAAAGAGATGCCTATTTTACAAAATTTAGATAGGATCACCCCAACATTAAAATCTCTATAGATGGAATTTGGAAGCTTTTTTGGAGATGCTTGTTGAAGGAAAGATGTGCATATAGATGTTTCTTACAAATCTATGCAATAAAAATTTAAAAATTTGTCACCAATGATTTGCAATCAATGATAATTTAAAATCATGAATTTTAAATGAAACAATTCACTGAAAATGGAGTTTTGGTTTTTTGAAACTAAAATTTGAGTATGGTTGATCAGGATTGCATAAAGATGCAACAATAATTATGCTTACAAAAAAATATATCAATTATAATGCACATTGTAAAAAAATTTGAATGGCTCCAAAACGGAGTTTGTAAACTTTCAGTACCCGACTGTACATAGTTGCTATTATTAAGGTATGTTTGCACTTGGTGTTAGAGGTGTTGTTTGGAATGTGAATCTGATCCAAAAGTAGATATAAAATTGTTTCTAAGACCCTCACTAACAACACCTTTGATACCAAGTGTGAACATACTTTAGACTTGTCAAATTTTCATATTTTCTTGTTGCAAGTGAAAGAAGGTTCCAACACACTAAGAGACTACAACATTTGGATACTATTTGCAAAAGTTATTTGCAAAAGTTATGAAAGGATAAGTTTTTTCTATAGATGTAGTAAAATTGTTTCTTCCACATAGGTACATGTTGATTTTGGAGATGTATACAAAGTAATGATGGTGGTTTAGACAAGGTATAATTTTTGGAGTTCCCATTTTATTGTTTTAGCCTAGAAAGACATTGCAAACATTGAGTTTTTGATGAATGATTTTTTGCAAGTAACATAAATTCACATTTTCATCCAATTGAATCTAAAGGGGATTATTTAGAAAGTTTGGGGATTAGTAAACAAGTATTTTTGACTCATTGACTTCTGGATTTTTTTCCTACATGAAAAGATTTGAAATAAGTGATAGAGGGCATTTGGAGTCAATATTAGGGTCATTATGTTCAAGCCCAAAATTGTAAGTATGGGCATTGTCATTCCCACTATGTTTGTCACTAGTGCAATACTTTTCTTGACTTCTGTTTAATAAAAGCTATGACAATATTGAAAATGGCTTGAAGAAGCTCACACATACTATGATAGTAAGGTTCCTTCTTAATTCCTACTAAATGTAGCTTGTTCTTCCTTCAATTCTATTTCCATTTCATTTTCCATTGCAATAATTTAGCATAAATCAAAATGCACACCTTGTGAAATTTTGCACTCCCCTAGTTTTTGTGCTTTAATTTTGAAACTATGCTTGACATTTTTGTATCGATGTTGCACTTGAATTTGTAATCTTGGACCATACTTAGCTGTAAGATATCTTCGAAACAAGACATTGTACAACAATCACCTTTCCTATGCATGTTCTAAAAGCATTTTTGAATGAATTTAGTCAATCTATTGTCTTGAAATTGCGATTAGAAAAAATACGAGCCCTCCAAAAGGCTGCTAATTTGGCTATTCCCGATGTTGGGAACCAGCCCCTACTGGTCGTCAGAAAACAATTAATAATACTTTTTTAAAATAAAAAATAATATATATATATTTTTTATATTTTATATTTTATTTTATTTTTTGAAAAAAAATTAAAAATAATACAGGCTGATGTGGCCGGACTTTGACCAAGTCAGCCTACCCATGTGGAAGTGTTCCCAAGGTCCTATGGTTTGGGAAACTCATGGCCTTTTGGAGGGCTCATATTTTTTCTAATGACATGGTTGCAACTATGTAGTGATAGGCTTCCATTGATATTCAACAACCCATGGTAACTACCCCTTGCTTCTAGAGTTAAAACACCAAGTAGAAGTTTTTTTTGAACAACCATTTTATAAATGAAAGAGGAATATGGCATTGAGTTATCTATTGTGGCTTTACGACCATGGTTGCCTCTCTTACATCCATTTCTACCACCATATGTCCCTCCTACGTCTTCTACTTTAAATATTGTTGGAATTAGAGGGTCTTTGCCCATCACTAGAATAAGGGGGCAATGAGAAACTCCAAAACATCAAGACATCCTGCAATTTGAGGTGATTGCATCTGAGCTACAACAAATGTTATTTGAGCCATTGGTGAGGATATCCATTGTTGAAGTCTCTTTGGCCTTGCTGATGATTGCAACAACTTCTTAGATTGATTTTTCTCTCATACAACCTACTTCATGTATCCCACTGGGGAATACAAGGTGGGCCTGGAAGAGTTTATACTGGATAATAGAATTGAACCACTATCCAAATCCTTGAAGACTGTTCTCCATTAGCTGGGATAGGTGCAAAAGTCCAAGAGTACATTTTACGCACTTGAGACGAACTTGCACCACATTCAATTGCCCACTCTTGAATAAACCTTGTCTCTACTTGCAAGTGTGATGGAAGTGCTAGTAGCTTGATGTTGCAATTGAGAGAAGGATTGTGATGAAGTTGCATCTTGGCGAC
Source organism: Antitrichia curtipendula (assembly GCA_951230915.1). NCBI lineage: Eukaryota > Viridiplantae > Streptophyta > Bryopsida > Hypnales > Leucodontaceae > Antitrichia > Antitrichia curtipendula. The sequence goes on along the minus strand of OX579639.1, from coordinate 12,886,474 downwards.
ACTTTCAACCCTAAATTTTTTATTCTATTCCTATTGCATGCAACTCCATTCTTCTTGATGAAAAGAGAAACTAACACAACAAAGAGTCCTTTCCTTGTACACAAATGATCACAAACACCTCTATGCTAGAATATATCAAATAGAATGACAACAACCTTGTACGGATTTCTTACAACACGGTTGTGATTCTAACTACAAATGATGGTCTTTTTCCATGCAACTATGCAAGCATTTGTCCTCATGCAATCCCACAACACAAAGTACAAAAAGTGGAGGCCCTTTCTTACAATCCGAAAGTAGGATTTTCCAACACAAGGTTCCACTCATACCATCCCAACTCAACAACCATATCCGCATATGCAATTGGAGACTCATTGGAGGACTGGTCTTACGTGCTTATACAGCCAAATCCTACATTGTAGCCTCACAATTGTATAAAGATGTGACTACAAAGAGCACCATGGTTGTTCAAGAGTTAAATTAATAGATAAATAAGGCTTGGTTTGTACTGATTTTAGGGTCAAATGGAAGGCTTGCCCAATTTGTAGTTCGGGCCCTCAATCTAGCCCTAGTTCAACACTCAGTCTCCAATTATTGTAAAGTATTTAGGCCCAATTCTAGGGCCCAATTTTCAATTCTAGGGCTATTGAATTTTCTTAATGCTCAATTAAAAAATGTAAAACATGCATCTTTTCCTTTCTCTTTCTATTTTTTCAATTTCAAAAATTAGAGTGCAGTAGTAGAGTGCATGATGTCTTTTGTTTTTATTTACTGTACTATGTCAGAGCTAAATTCAATGTGCTAAGACTAGCATTATGTTTAATAAATTCAAATTTATTTTGGGTTGGATTCTATAATAGAAATTTTTCTTAGAATTCTTTGGTTTTGAACTAAAAATGATCACAAAGAATTGAAAAGAAAATCCATTCACTGGAGCATTTGCAAACAAGTGTGAATTTTATATAATAATGAAATATCATCTTGGATGGTGCTTGGGATGGTGAAGAAATTGGATGAAAAATGACCAAGTAAATGACAATAATTGTAATAGAGTAAAAAAATTCACCTATACTAATTACAATATTTGATTGGAGAGCTCACTACATGTAAAATTTGTACACTACTTGCATTCAAGAGGTAGTTTAGGATGGGGTATTACTTTATTTTTTAATGTAAGGTCCCCCATTGTTACTTAAAATGTTAGCATTGCATAATTAAAAGTAGGTTGGAGTTTGTTTATTCAAAAAAATTTAGTTTCCTTTTAGAGTAGAATAGCACATACCAATATGCAAGAACAAAAACACTAACTTTCTAAGCTACAACTTCACTATGGAACTTCACAATTAAATTCCACATATGTATTTTAGAAATATACTAGTAGTTTTATTACAATCCTTTAAGAAATCAATGACTACAACATTGTACATTCCTAGAAAATTCAACTTTGATAGAAAATTATTAGCCTTAGATGTTGTCCAACAACATGTTCAAATAATGTGGGTGCTATGTTGCTTTCTAAATTTAGAAAATAACATATGATTTAGAATATCCTTTGTTAGTTGTAATGCCATGATTGACTTTGTTGGTATCCTATGATAGAAGAAATAGTTTCATATTTTTCCCTCCATTTTTTCATTGAGACCTTATGTTTGGACACACCTATTATCTAAGTATAGCACACGGTGAGCCCTTGGAAATGCTTGACAAACAATGTCAAGTTGGCAATTTGTATTAAAGTTGACATTTAGAATCAATGATACTTAATACATTTTTTGGTATAATATGATAATGTGTGCCAAATAATTATACAACATTGGTGCATCTTACATATCTTGAATCTCCTTTAAGTAAAGACAAAGGTCTACGTGTTACTAGTTTTCTCTTAAGACTCTTAGAGTGCCCATTTTCATATAATACCACAAAAGTGATTTGAAATTATATCCACCTACCAATGTTCTGATTTACAATATGCTTCACACTTCAAATTTTAAACACATGCTAATGATGAACAAATGTAAGTAGACATTAGTAAGATAGAGGGACCTTATTTTGTTCCCCCAAAGAGCACCTAAATAATCCTCTAAAGATTCCTTTCCACTCTCTAATTTATATGAGTTGACCAATTATGTTCTTATTTTTGAACCATGTTTAGACATTCAGTTAATATTTGATTGTAAGAAGGAACAACTGACAATTTCATTATGATAAAAGCCATGAGATTCTTCTAAATGAATAGCCAAGTGCACAACAAAACTTTTTTTTTTTCCTCTCTCCAATCCTTAACTGGGACAAGGCAAAAGGAGTCAAAGCTATGAAGTTGCGGTTGAAAAGGTCAGAGTACTAAAGTACTAAAGTATTAACTTCAAGTTTATTTAAAAAAATATATACGAGCAACTTCAAATTGCAATGAATTGTCATGCTCATGTTGAGAAAGAATGCTCATTTATCAATGCTCGAGATTTTCATTGGAAATACCAAATGAAATAATTGGATGATCTTTCTCTGAGATGAAAACTTGGCAAAGTTTGTTCCAAGAGCCGTGATAGGGATTGTGACACTTTGTATTTAATATTATAGATTTATGTATATGTAAATTTTATGCATGATGAATATTTTTGAATATTTTTTGGGTGAAAATCAATCATTTCTACAAAAATATCCCAAAAGGGTCCGAATGAGGTTCGTGCAATCACTGAATGAAGATGTGCAATGAGCGCAAAGCGCTTGGAAGATTGCCACCTGGAAGAACCAGAAAGTGACATCTAGGTACGATCCAGATCTGTCGTATATCTACATTCAGTCTTCTGAACATATCCCCTCTGAAATGACAAAAACGGGAACACACGCTTCTCCAAAGATGTACTGAGGAAGTACATATCCATTCCGTATAAAGAAACTCTCCCTCGTCTCTATGGCCAGACCTTCCCATTCAGACTTATTGCAGAGCACGCTCAAGCTTCTTATGCTGCAGCAGAGTTTGCGTACAAGTGAACGCTTCCTTTGAGATTGTGTTTTGAGGTTTCGTGAGAGCTTTAAACATTTGCGGCGTTGATTTTACGGCCGGTGGATTTTCTTCTCTCAATTTGGATGCTGTGGAGTATGATTGTTAATTGCAAGCCTGGCTTATTAAACTAAGCTACACTTTCGTTTTGCCTTCATTGCTGGTTCCTACACGCTGAGGACGTTGCTGTCCTCTTAAATTGAGTTGACGTTTGAAGGTTAAAATCTATTATGAAAGTATTTGTACATTAGAGTTCGACCTCTTTTCAGTCTCTTATATTGTTTGTTTAGTTAGGATGTTTAGCGAGGAATAGTACCAATTTCTGGCTGTGCAAGTGCAACAGTTGCTGTGATGCAATAAGTACTGATGGCATTCAGTGGCACCGTCTTTTTCGTGAATATGCATAACTTCCGTCGGGGGCTTAGCTTTGCGAGCATCGCGGCTTATTTATCTTGTATGTCAATTTATGGTTAGCTGAGGTTTCAGTGACTAAATCTGGTAGAAGTTCACCTTGTGCTAACGTTGTATCAGGATTTGTTGCCTCGATGCTGTAGGTATGGCGTCCGATGGAAACGCACCAGTGTCAGGTGTCGGCCAGGTTAGTGACATTTCATTCTCGCTTTCGCTTTTCTTCTATAGAAGCTTACCAATACTGATACAATTTATATTGTGATCATAATTTTCTCTGGACGCCTCTTGGGGTTTGAGGGAACCGGGGAGGCAACCGTACTTTAGCAATGTCGTACACTATGTACGGTTCGCGTTTAGAAGGTAGCTTCACGCAGGGAAGTTTAATGTCACTCTTTTGAGAGCGTTACAGGATAGAAGGGCGTAGATTTTTTTGAGGATATTTTTTGTCTATTTTTCCTCTTCAATAGCAGCGCTCATCAGGGGGTGTGTTATGGAGAGCTATTCTGATGTGAGGATCGAATGAGCCGAGCTTTATAAAATTGACCTGGAAAGAATATCGAGAGCTAGCACGAGAGTCCGTCGTTTCTCTTCTGAAGACCTGTTCTTCGTGTACATGCGACACTGTCCGCAGACTCTAAAAATATTTTCAATTTTCTCCTATGTCTATTTCGATAGAGGGCAGTATTGCATGTAGTTTCTAACAAATTAATCCTGGTAGTACTGACCAAAGGTGTTTACGTCTTGTTGGCAGATGAACATTTTTAAAAACAAAGTCACGGTTTCTCTGTGTTTTGCATTAATGATAATTCTGGTGAGTTTTTATCTTCGTATATTAGCTGGAAAACTATCAAACTGGCTTTCTATTTTCTGTGTCATCGATATCGATTAGAAAAAATTTAACTCTATTATTAGTCTGTAAAATTTGCTCGTGTTATGAAAGAATGTAGTTCGGAATGGTCGTAACTGACGCGGAGTAAAACTTCATTGTGCACTGAAATACGCTAGAGTCGATTCTTCGTATGATTGGCTCTGCCTTTCTGTGATGTATATAACACTTGTCTTGTAGTCACATGATGTTTCTCTCAATTTTGACGTGCTTGCACGATATTATAGTTAGTGGGGAAGCAGACCTATATAGCATCGTAGTGAAAGTCCCTCATTGTTATAATCTGACGACATCTTCATGTGTACGAGGGACAGCTTAACGACGGAGTAGAAGCCAGTGCCAATGACGCTAAACCAACCTTCATGCACCTCCCCATGCGACTACGCAATCCCAGAGGAGTAGGGCTTCCTCATCAAGAAGCGAGAACTTCAAATCATGTTCCCGGAGAACATGAATCGGTGCAAGAAGATCAGAGCAAAACAGTTCAGAGTGACGACAACATACCAAGGTTTTCTCACCTTCCACCACACATGCATGATCCTAGGGGAGTTCGTGCATCAAGGCCCATGGAAGAAGCGAATGCGGAACCTGTCTCCGAAAATCAGGTGGAAAGTGTCACTCCTGAAGTGAACCAGGTCCGCTTTTCACAGCTACCTCGACTTCATAATCCTCGGGGAGTGAACGCTCTTAAGCAGATTCAAGAGGGGATGAGTAAAGAAAGCGGTAGCCAAGGTGGGGATGAAGGTGATAAAAAGTAGTTTCTCCATGAGTTGCTAGTTCTGTGGTGAATCGTGGAGTGATGCATCACCAGGCTGTTGTCCACTCATATTCCTTGATTGTGAGCTCTAAACAACCCAAACCAGATACAGTGCGGTGCGCAGCTATGTACAGGAGTTCAGTAAATTTGTTGTTAAATCTTCTTAGTTTGGCATGATCTATGAACATGTGAATGCATTCTTCAGAATCTAGGTAAATGCCACAAACTTTGACACTTCCTTACATATTTTAAAAATTGGTTACTTGTGTAGCTTGATCTCAAAACTTACATGCTTTCTGTAAATCGTTATAGAAAGAATACTATGGTCTTTTGAATAGGTTTGAAATGTTATTATGAAAGATCGACCTCTTTTGTCATACACTTCCATTTCGAAGCTTATGGTAGAACCACCCAATCATCATCAACCAGTACCCGGTTGCCAACCACTACGGGGATCAATTTCAGTGCATGCTAGGATTCAATTCCATGATTAATTTTTGGGATGGTTATATCAATGCTCCAAAGTCATGATGCCATATGTCCTTAACTTTGGTTGTTCAAGTGAGTAGCAATTACTCTCATAGTGATCAGTTATGCATAACTCTATAGAGTGAAGATGGGTTGAGGCCAACTTTTGGCTTCAGAAATTCATAGTAAATTCAATTCAAGGAAAAAAATCACGAAATTTTGGCAATGCCCATCATTTCTATCTTCCTACAGGACTATAAATTCACATTGCCTTCAATTGTTCCAGAACATATGCGGAATTGCTTAAGTGGTCGACAATGGGTGGTTCTATCATAGATGATACTCAATATAGGGAGAAGTCAACTCAATGTAATTAGAGTGGATGCAATCATATCTTGTTGTCATTCTCAGAAGAATGTAAGTTGAAGTAAAATTTCAAATATAATCAACAAGAAAAATTGAAAGTGGGATTAAATGAAGGGTGATTTTTCAATGACTCAAAAGATAATTCTTGCCTTCTCTAAGATGAGATTTAAGAGCAAAATCTAGTTCTCTACTCTAAGGAAGATAAGGTTATCGTACCAATTAATTGTAATTTGTAATAGAAACCTACACCAAAATAGTGATTCCACAAATCCTTTGATAGTTCAATGATAGAAACATATTCAAATTTTTATTTGGAATATTTTAGATGTTATTTTAGTTGATTTTTATAAAATATATGTGATTTTTAGAAAGGCTATTTACAAGTACTAATTTCCAATGGAAAATGTATTATAAAAGATATTTTGCTATTGTTTTATATATGTATATACACAAAAATGAATTGTCAATTTAGATTCAAAAGCTTAATGAAAATGTGAAAAATTAGCAAATTTAAAAGAATAATAGTCAATAATAATTTAAAAGCTAGAAAAATTAAGGCTATGACAAAAAAATAACACCCATCTTTACTATAAATTTCAAGTTCACTAATTGGCTACACTTCAAAAGTTATAACGTGTTAAATGTGACAAAATAGTTTAAATGATTCTTTTCAATTATCTTATAAACAAGTATTTTTTATAATTTATGAAGTACATCCCACCATTTGAGACCAATTCAATTTTTCTAGATTCAATTTTTTTATTCAATTCAAATATGGGAGGTTTAGAATAAGAAATTTATTCTATTTTGAATGTTACATCATGAGAAGTAAAGTGAAATACATCCTAGTAAAATAATTCCAACCTTGCAAATTCAAATGCACATCCAAGCTCAAAAGCCCTCTTTAGATATTGAAGTCTTTCCTAATCCATCATGTGACCTAAAATAGATGTTACTATCTGCTCATGAGTAATCACATCACTACGGAATCTTATAGAATTATCAATTTCTTCTTTAGAAATATCATTAACTCTTGAAGGACCTAAAAGCCTTTTGTAGCCATGTAGTATATTATGAATTTAGTGATATTTGATAAAAAAATATTGTCCAAATATTTTTAAATACAAAGTAAATTAATAATCATAATAGTACATAAATAACAATGTATCACAATTCATATATTAAACCACAATTGAAGAGTTGTAAGGCTAAATATGGATCATATAGAAGGATCCTAAAGGCCTTTCAAAGGTTAATGTTCACATTATCACATCACAGAATGCACATCGCAATTGCTACCAATGGTATGGATACTAATGGCAAATTGAAGGCAAGAAAAAGGTAAATACCGGTCATGTACTTATGTTTCGTCACAATTTTCATTGAAAAAATGCATTATATCTTAATAATGACCTACAAGGTCTTTCCAATGTACTTTATATTTCTTGATTTGATCTGATGAGTTTTTGAGAATTTTGTGCCATTTTGCATATTTTGGTTTCAAGTTAATTTGAGCTATGAAATGCATATGGTCTACCGGCATACTTACTGACCGTTACTGTACGCCTCTGCATACTTTCGTTAAGTTTGTGACGGGATTCTCAATTTGCATGTCGGACCAAATTATCTAGCAGGCTCAGTTAAATCGGAGTCCCAGTAATTTTCAACACCAGAATACATTCCAAGCCTATCAGATACGGCAAAAATGAGCTCATATTGAAATTAATTGTCACAGTTGACCGTCACAACGGGCCTTCAAGTCATGTCTGCATAACTAGCCAGGACAGACTAACTGGATCTAAAATGAGAAATCACAAAACCAAAACCACAAACGTAGATACCGGTACACTGACTAAACGGTCCCCAGGCTCATATGCCCTCCTGAACCTGTAAGGCTTACAAGTCGGTGTATGTAACTGCAGCTGTTACTTTCTGCAAGTCAACACCAGATAGGGGGTTAGTACTAGTACTCACAGCATTGCACAGAAGAAATGAATCATTCAACACAAACAAAAAATGGCAAACCAGTGCAGAGTTAAGTGTAGTAGGTCTTACATGATTAGATTCTTCAATTATTGATCACCTTGTTCTCAATGACTTCCTCGTCGGGCACCACGAGCTTCTCACCCTTGGCAGGTTGGACAACAACCTTGCCCTGTATCATTCATTCAAACTAGCTGCTCAGAGAGATCCAGGATGGGGTAAAATGGAAAGTAAACAATACCAGGGTAATCGGTGAACTATTAGGAGCATAAAATGTCATCAATGTTCAGAGAAGTAGATGAATACCTTGAGGACAACGTTTTTGCCGAACCATACATCTCCGCTGACCTTCAAGCTGTCCAAATCAATGATACTGGGAATGGTCTTGAATCGCTTCAAGAAATCGCCAACCTGGATACGGAGCTCAAGTAGTAAGAAAAAGTAGAACGCGAGAGGATTTGAAAACTAAAAACCGCAACTTACAGTAACATTTCTATGCAACTCAGTCGCAACCTCTCCAACCTAGTTTGCTTCTAAGGCTGATAATGTTGAATGTTGCAACTTAGTGAATGAGCACCTTCTTGAACTCGCCACTAAGCTCCACTACCGGGTTCTCGGAATTGGTCCTTGCGGGATTCCGCACAACTGCGCCTTCTTTCTCAGTGTACAGGTCCGACTACAACAAACAACCAATGCAAATTCATGACATGGAATGAAATCAGAAGCTAGAGAATCATAAAAATGGATGACCGCAGAAAATTCTAGAACATTCATCCTTCGGGCAGTCCAAAAATAGACGTAGCGTGACATTTGAACAAAAACTCAGGCCCAAAATTATAGAGGTACAAAGAAAGTGCACACAACGCCATGATCCTTTCCTTGCACTGCATTCAACACCTTGGGCAGAAGAATTTACCTGAACCAACAGCAAATCGGATGTAGCCTTCACTGGTAGGAAGCGAGATCGAGGAACATTCACACCAATGGCTCTATCGAAGAACTGTCATGCATGTAATTCCTGTCAGTGATTTCCACAATCCAGGACTATGTAGAGTCTATAAAAGCACAAATCAATAAAACCAGGCTAGAAAGATATAATACATACTCGAATAGCAGCTCCAGCAGCCGTTTCCAGCTGAAGTACCTTCACGCCATCTACTTCCTGTGAATTGTAAAGAAGGAACCAAAACATGTGAGAAAATAATCTTAGCACAACTAAAGGAACATCTATTTCACCAAAAAGCTAATCAAAAATAGAAAACCTCCACCATAGGGGCAAGCATCACCTTAGGGTTTGGGATGATCTCCATTTGCAAAGCATCAGCTTCGACCAGTCTTTTGATTGCCTTCAAATTTGCCCACCTGCATGAAAAGAAAAAAGCCGTGATTGTCAGATTTATGATCAACGCGTCTCAATTTCCATAAGCACTTAGGATTTTAGAAAGAAAAATCTTGGAGTGTCTGAGAGTGTAAAGAGTGCCTAAGAGCTTACATATTGTTGGTATTGAAGATTTTGAACTTGTCAATTGACTTGAACTCATTGACCTGCAATATGTAAATTGATAAGCAGTTAGAATATATCTACATCTGAAAGATTCACAGAACATAACGGAGTTAGGAACTCATTTAAAACTTACATGCTCATCAGCAACCTGTGCAATTTCCAGGAGCTGCATCCACATAAGCAATGTTGGTCAATCAGCAATGAATGGTAGCAGTGGCAAAATGCGATGAAGAGATGCACATGACGAAGCAAAATTGCACCAAAGAAACTCAAATGATATTCCATAATATAATATAACTACAAAATATTTCATAATATAACCAAGAAAAAAAGACGGATGTTTGATCTCAGGGGCCACCGCCTACCTGAACTCGGCCTTCATACGAGATTAAGGTTCCGCCCTTGACATCAGCAAGAGTCTTTGGCGTCACCTCCATGCAGTACTCGTTCTGATTCTCAACCAGATGATTCAAAATTTCTGGATCATGGCTAAGGACACCCATATGCATCAAACCTAACAGTGATAGTCCAAGTAGATTCATGCCAGGGTCAAGAAATGAAATCTACAAATGTAAATTTGGATACTGAGATCAACAATCGCTCCAAGATTGTCGGCATTGGCAATAAATACGTACTCCTTGCCCTGAAAACATTGAGATTCAATAATTAGGGTCCTTGCTCATGATCTCCGGTCTCCAAAACAATGACCACGTTTAGCCGTTCATACAGGAGCTTCAAAAATACCTGCGCAAGAAGCTCATCAAGCTTCCCAGAGTTATCAAGTGAAGGGAACACATCACCGTGACCAGGTGGGTACCTGCAAGAGATGTAGCAAGATTAGAGTTGACTCCCATGAGGAAACTATTCGTTACGTATGCATGAAATCATATAATTACATAAGAGCCCCATCTTACCAGCCAGCATTGTCCGTCTTGCCCTTGGCAGGCCAAGGGATCATGTCCGCTGAGACCACACGAGGGTATTGGCTCTGTAATCAATGACAAAAAAACGATCGGTACTTATATGCTTTACACGTTGTCATGATAAATTTCAAGCAACAAAGATAAGAAAGGAAGTAATAACTTGAGACGGTGAGAAAGGAACAGTACCTGGTTGAAAGTGATGACCTCCAACTTGGAGTCTTTGTATCTCTCTACAATCTGAAAAAGAAACAAGCAAATCAGAAACATGTAGGAAGTCCTCCTCTCGAGAAAGTCACAGTAAGATTATTCTCGATTAATAAAGAGATTAAAGAATCAAGCAAGTGGAGGTATCAAGAAAAAGAAACAAGTTTCCCACCAGTGACCCAACTTTACGCAGAACAGACAAGAAAACAAAGTCGAAGCTTGCAGCAGAACCTGTAGGGTATCATCGTGAGTGTTGAACGAGTTCATCAAGACAAGGGGTACATTGGAGTTGTAAGTGTGGTTGAGGCTCTGAAAAAGAACAAAAACTTGTGAGAATCCTCTACAAGTTCGATCAGATATAAAGTCCCCATTCAAAGTCACATTTGTGAAAAATAATCACAATAATCAAGGGTGTAAATGATCATTCAGCATAGTCATCTTAACCAATTAAAATATACCACTGTCATTACCCATAGGTTCACAGAAATGAAAGTATGGCTTGAGGTTCTTACCTCAATCTGCTTCACGATCAGATCCAAAAATGTCAAGCCATTTCGGACTTCAATAACTGACCTGTTTTGCAACACCAAGTATAAATCGTTAATCACACGCCAAAAGACAGGTGGTACACATATTTCAATGAAAACGAAAACATTGAAAAACCACGGTCACCAAAACCAAAAAAGGAAATGGATAAGGTTCAAATAGAAAGACACATGGAGATTCAAGGAGCATGACGACTCAGTTTAAATTTGCAGTACTTACTTAGGACCAGTGCAACCCATCGTTGTTCCAAGACCTCCATTCAGCTTAAGCACTGCAAGCTTGTCAAGGAGGGACTTGATCTTGGCTGGGTCTGCATTTGCAGGATCGCAAAATTAAATTAAATACCTGATTATCATATATGAGGAAAAAATCAAGTTCGAGAACTTTCAGCAACCAAGCAAACTCCAGCATTTTGTTACATTGAATTCTGTCACTAGGCATCTCAAGTTCCAAGAAACCAACATCATTAAACGCAGGTAAGAATCACTTGAGACACGCAGAGGTTAATACCATCAGAAAACTCGGCCATCTTGTCATAAGGAACGACAACCTCATCAGTTGGAGGCTTAATTTTCTCCCACACAATATCTTCACTCTTTCCACTGTCAGGCCAAGTAGTAGCTGGATAAGCATCAAAATACAAAAATTGCCATATTTGCGTCGACTCGGAAAATTAATGCTTCTCCATCTATGAAACTCGCATGCTAGAACTTGAACCTCAGATGCACACCTAAACTAATCCCTTGATAAATTATGGAATAGAGAGACCGACTGCACTCTGAAGTAAAATTTTCTCCTTCTACATGTGATATTCGATCCTCACAGTAAATAAAACATTGTATTATAAAAGAAGGTAAAAGGTGGTGGAACAAACTCCAAGTAGCGTCCGATCAACTTAAGAAATCCTTGTTTTTCATTGTCACTGCAAAAACCACATTGTTCCTCAGTGCACATTGTCACTATATAAACCAGTATCATTCCTCCTACAAACCTTCCGAAAATTATTCCTTTCGCAGGACGCCTACATCCACGATTTCCTCAAAGACGCAAATACAGCAGCATTAGAAGCACGTGACACATTATCAGAGACATTTAAGGATTGACTAACAAAAAACAAAACAAAAGCACCAGCGGTACAGAAATCCTACCGCCATTGCAGCAAAGCCTAACACATTCCAAAGAACCAAGCTCAAGAACCGCAAAACGAAAAAACGAAAAAGCTGCAACTACTCGAAGGCAAAAATTCTGAAAGGACAAAATATTCACAATACTACCAGACAATCCACCACTTCAAACCAGTCAACAAATCGAGAATACGAAATCAAGAACCATTGCAAGACGCCTATTCAACCGGTTCCCTCTAAATTGAGCACCAAGCTATACAAACATCCGAATTCGAAGCACGTCTCACATTATCCAAGATATTGAAGGATTGACCAGCAAAAATTTAAAAACTAAAAGATCAACGACAGAAAAATTCTCTCCAGATTCCTTGACGCAAAGCCTAACACATCCAAAAATGTAAAGAACGAAGCTCAAGAGCCACAAACTCAAAAAATCAAGAAAGGTGAAATTTCTCAAAGGCGAAAATTAATCGGCCGTAAAAGCAATGCACCGATCCGCACAGCGCACAAATCGAGAATGCAATGCTAAGAAACCACAACACTAGCTCTGAAAGGAACTAGCAGATCCATACCGATTAATACCAAATCGCATGGAACATGCATGCAAGGGAGCGATAACACAACAGATCGAATGACACGAAATATGATTTGCGAGGAGAAGCAGGAGATCGGGACCTGATCTGGTTGAGCGTAGCCAACTCGAGGCGAATTTTCGTGAGCTGGTCGACTCTGGCAGGGGATTCCACAGTAGCGGTCGCCATTGCGGAAGCGGAAGGCGAAGGAGAAGACGAATTCAGGATCAGGAGGTCTGAGAGACTGCGAAGATGTTGTTGTGATGAGAGGGGAAAAAAATGAGGCTGTAGGGGGAGGAGAGCTCCAGGCTTTTGGCTATGGCGTCACCACCTCTGTGCCACAGACACGGCGACGGCGATCACAGCACGGGGCCCGAGCTCGGGTTGCTGCGTGCCGGGTATATGCCGGATATATGCTGGATAAATGCTCTGTCCGTAACTCCCACGCTACGGTCAGGCTTTGCCAACTCGACTCGGCGATAATGAGTCCCAATCAGGGGCTCACTCATTGGGAACGCAGTGAGGTAACGCTGGACGACTTATCATTTCTCTCTAACACCAGATTCTGGAATATTCTGAGAATCTATCCTTCTGAGGTTTACACAATCATATATGTTGATTGGACGACCTTCGCTTGTCAGATTTTAAACCCTAAAGCACTAAGAGGTTGGTCATATTTCAAAGTATAATAAAGTTAATCGTAAAGTGTGTGCAATACTGCAATGAGGGACTAGGAGCCATAGTTTGAGAAAAAATATAGTACAAAATCAACATTTTTTTTAAAATATTTTTTAGAGCACATTGAATTTTTTTTTAATTTTAATTTAAAATCACCCATGTGTCCATGTCTATAGCCTTCAAAACTATTCATACTTTGTTTTGGCTATCCAATAACAATTTTTTGTATTAAAACTACAAGTTACTTTTGTGGTTGAAAATTTCAATAAGTAGCTCAAAGTTGCTATTCAAGATATATTTAGACATGCTAAATAGTGACACATTGATTATTTAAACTCACATAGAAGCAAACTCACCCAATTTTGAGCATGTAGACAAGCAATAATCATTTTAAGGAATGAAAATAAACTTACAATTAACTACATTGCACCAAATTTGGCAAAGATGATGCTATCCATTTTTATCAAGATAATGACAAACTACAATAGCCAAACATTGGACAATACATACCAAAATCACATAAAGAGCAAATTCAAAATTGTACATGTAGAATGTCCTCAAGTGTTGATGAAACACTATAGAGGCATGATAATAAAACCTTCTTGGATGTGCAATGTCTATGTCACGTATCTAAACACAACCAACTTTGTCCAAGCAATTGCTCATGTGTCTAAAGTAGTGGAAATCAAAACTATCATACTACAACTAAAAAAATCCAACAATACCAAAACAAAAGCCTATTTGTCTACATAGAGTGACGTAGTCAACAATTGTTTGTAATTGCATTCAAATGTTTTCTTGGCATCTCCCCTTTTGGACTTAACAAGTCTCCACTATTCAATTGTTTTTTTATATAGCATGGTCTAAAGAGTAAAGTGTTTTAGGCAAATATAGTTGCATACCACGGGGAGTTCACTTAGAGTGTCCATTAGAAACCATGTGCAAACAAAACTTTGGACCCCCTATTTATTTTTTGAATTTAAAATTTTAAAAAATAATAAAAATATGAATAGATTTTTCTACTTTGAAAGTTTATATTTTGAACTATTGATATTTTTATTTGTTAATAGTAATTAGTTATAAATTATTGAAGTAAAAAGATACACTATAGAACTGAAAAATAACTTTCACACCTCTATATTATATAAGAAAAAATTGTCTAAAAAATGAACAAAAAATTCTGAAAAATAACTCTCTATTGAAAGCTCATTTTGAGTTGAATATTGATTCAATGATCATCTAAATGTGTTCTCTATAATTATTTGAGTTGAAAAACATGTCATTTTAATCCATTTTCAACCTCTTCTAGAAATCATTTCATATTTTATTTGAGTTGAAAATTTTGGCAATAGAAACCTATAGTCATTATTAAACAATGCTCAAAATTTTAGGTTGAAATTATAGTTTATTAGAAACCACTTGTTCGCACATGGTTTGTTGTAGTAGAATTAAGTGCCCCCCCCCTCCCCCCCCCCCCCCGAGTTGCATACAAAGCAAGGTGGTTTCTTAAGCCATTCTAAATCTTCTTTTTGAAAATTAAAACCTTGCTAAATGTCCCCTCGTCTTCCACACTTCCTAAAACCTGTACCATTGAGCAATGAGGCAATAAGTCTGTTGTTGCTTGTTTTGTTTTCACTAAGTGCACCCACATTGCGCAACCATGATTCTCAAGCTATGCAAAAAATAGAATATGCTCAAGCTTCAGGAACAATGAAAGACAAGAGTTCGATTACTCCACATAAGAACAACAACATTGAAGCTAAGAGTAGTGGGGAACTAATACACTATACTTGGAAGTCACCAAGTAAATAATCCTTCAACGAATTGGTAGGTTTTAAAAGTGAGGCGACTATTTTTGGAGGAAGACATTAAAGCAAAACTTTTAACCACAATGTGGCTCTTTGTGAATAGTGCATTTGAAAGTATCTATTGGCACCATTAGTGATAGCTTGCCTATTGCTCACCTGGGGCTGTGCTACCACTTTGTTGCTACTGGCAAGCAATATGCATACACTAAGTTAGTAGTTTCATATGATAATCTCATTTTTCTATATAATTTTCTATAGCGATTTTTTAGCCATCTACAGAGTATCACTTTAGTGCAAAATTTTGCCCCCCAAAACACATTGGACAAAACTCCTTGAAGAAGACATATTTGGTCATATAGAGTTTGATGTTGTATTTTTGGGTACTATTATTAGTTAAATCTTCTTTTTTACACCTTCTCTACAAACTAGGGGTCACTTTATGATTAATCCTAATGAATTTGTCCTAAAAGCATCCTAATTAATACAAAATATATGAATATGATTTTCATCAATTAAAATATTCTAATTTTTTGTTATATTTTATTGGCAATAAAAAAAAATCTATGCATTCTAGCATGTACTTTTGGATTACTAAAATAAGTTTAAATATTTATGTCAACAACTATACTAAAAATTGTATTTAGTGTCATATCATATGACATTTTAAGTCATATCACATGATGGCATATTAGAGTATATATATAACTTTACAAATGACAATACTTGTAAACATCTTCACAAAAAATCTCATTCAAATCCACTCATCTTTGTTGACCCCCCAAATCCTTTTATGTTTAGAAACCCAAAACTACTTCAAAATGCTCATCCCTAAAGCAAGGACAAAATCTTCATCAATATTTATTTATTTTAAATCCACCCGCATGATCCTGTAGTTAACTTATTCAAGCATATTGTCCCAAAGTTTTAGAGTTAATATCTCCACCAATTGCAAGTTTAATGTGCCTAAACTTCAAAATGTTGACTTTTCTAGCCCGTCCAAAAGGTGAAGTTTTGTCTTTCAACATTTAAAAAAAAACTCGTATATCCTTATGACTTATGCATTTTAGTCAATATGTTGGAAAATGGATTGAAAAGATATATAAATTTTTTAATCAATAAAGCTTTTATATTTATTTTTTATTAAATTATAAAATAAAAGTGGAATAAAAGATAAAACTAACATGCTAATAACTTTTGGAAGAATTTAAAAATTGTTAATCCCATTCAAAAGTGAGAATGTTTAAGTATCCAATTATTATCTTTTATTTCTATTTTCATTTGAAAATATTCAAAATTGAGAGCAAAAGATAGCATTATACTTTTTTCTACCTTCATTGCTAGTAAAATAAAACTCCTCATAACATTTACTTCACTATTTAGAATTGAATAGTTCTAATTTTTTTGAGTAGGAATCAACCTATACAATCTCCAAAAATAATAATGATTTTTTTAGAATATATTTTTTGTTGCTTAGTTTGATATTGAAATTGAAGAAATCCTTTTAACTTTTGCAATATTTATGGAAATGACATGAATCAAATTAAACTTCACGCGTAGATCGTAGGTTATGATGAGTAACATCCATCCTTAAAAAGTCATGCAAAAATTCTAAATTACGAAGTCAATAGAGCCTTCACAAGTCCAAAGTGGGTTGCTTGGTCTTTTAGGGATTAAACAAAACATTTACAATTCAGATTAAAAAAACAAACTAATTTAAACTAATTACAATACTCGGTACACCTTTTGACATTTATGATACTTGATGTTTAGTGTCCATGACACTAAATACAATTTTCAATGTTCTAAATTATTTAAGATAGACATTGCATAAAACTCTTAAAATTACTGTATAAAGTAGGCATATCCAAAATGAAATCTCTTCTCCATTGTTCTCTATGTTGGAACATTTCAGCCCTTGAAACATTCACTCAGTTGAACATAGAGACGGAATTTGGTCGGGATGAAACTATTTCGGCGCACGATATTCATCCATTTCAGCATCCGCGTAGAACGAGAAGAAATCTACTCCCGTTCACACCAGCTGCTCCTACCAAATAAGTTAGAGCATGTCAAATTAGGTCAACCTCAGAGTCTCGAACTCGTCTGCGACGGAGGTCGTTTGTAAAAAAATCGGAGTTCGACGACATCGCTCGTGATTTCGCTTCAGAGCTTCACTAAATTCCCAAGCAGGTGCACCATAAAACGTTTTGAATTTCTTCTCCGGGTAGTCACCATGCCACGGTACGTAAAATCTCTTATACCTTGTGCAGGGTTTAAGGGTTTTAGGGTTTGAGGTGTTTCGTTCAGTTATTTGCTTTCAGAACTTCGATCGCGTTACGATTCTTGCCGGAGTTTGCGAATTCTCGTACTCCATGTTTCGTTTCGTTAGCTTTTAAAACTTTTAGGGTTTGAGGTTTTTAATTCGAATTTTTGTGCTCTGCATTGAAATGGCGTTATGTTTCAGAAAGTCGGCTGCACAGAAACGGAAGAATGATTTACTGGACGAGGAGGATGAGGTGGACGTCAATGCCGAGTGGACCGTGAACGAAAATTACGCGAAGAGGTTCACGCATAACAAGCAGCGCGAGGATTTGCATCGGTTGCAGGAGTTGAAGAAGAAAGGAATGGCGGGATCGGATTCCGACGACTCGGAGTCGGAGGATGAAGACGAAGACGGGAAGTTGCCTGCGAAGACTGACTTCCAGATTTTTGAGACACTGGCGATGATCAAGAAGAAGGACCCGACGATCTACAAACCTGAGGCGAAGTTTTACGATGACGAAGAAGACGAGGAGGAGGAGGAGGAGAATACGGTTGATACCAAGAAGAAGAAGCCGTTATATTTGAAGGATGTCCAGGCTCGTCACTTACTCGATGGCGATGACGACGAGGAGGAGGACATTCCGAAGAAGAAACAGCCGAAGGTGGTAACATACGCTGACGAGCAGGAGGAGCTCAAGCACAGTTTTCTGCGCAGCGTGGAGGAGGCCGACGACTCTGATGGTGCGTGTGTTTCTCCGCTTCTTCTTCTCTGCATTCTCATTCATGCGGAGCACAATTGTCATTTCTCTGATAATCCTCTGAGATATAAGGTTTCTATGATATCAGAATTACGCCTTCACCTGGTATTATGGCCTAGTACTCGATGAGGAGCTGATTTTTCCGAACCTGTTCGACATTGCATTCTCATTAATTCAGAGCACAATTCTCGCTTTTATGGTAGTCCTCTTTAGGTTTAGGAATACAGTGATTTTGTAGTCAGACCTTCAGCTGGCATTCTGTTGGCCTAGAGCTTGAAAAGGAGCTGAGTTTTCTGAACCTGTTCTTTTCTCACATTCTGGAGACAAGTGGCATTCTCTTCTTTGAGTTTAGGGTTAGAGTGATATTTGAGTCAGGCCTTCAGTTGGCATCCAAATGGCCTAGTATTTGAAAAAGTAGCTGATTTCTCTGAGCTTGTGTGTATCAGATGATCTTCTAAGAGTGAGGCATAGGACAAACGAGGAGCTTGCGAAAGATAAAGAAGAGACAGCCGAGGCAGTGCAGGAAGCAGAGCGGCGAAAGAAGGATCAGGACATATCGAAGAAGCTCGAGGATTACTTCGGGAAGAAAGACGACGACCTCGATGCAAACGAGAAGTTTCTGAAGGAGTTTTTCTTAAACGAAGGATGGATAGACAAAGAACGAAATCGTGTACCTTCGTACCGCGACATCGTTGGCGAAGTTAGTGAAGACGAAGCGCACCTGGAGGACCAAGACAAGTACGAGGCGGAGTATAATTTCAGGTTCCAGGAGAATGCGGGTGCGCAAGTGATGGGCAACCCTCGCGTTGTCGATGGCACTGTCAGGAAGAAAGGAGAGGTGCGCAAGACACAACGACAGAAGAAGGCCGAGCGCTTAGCCGAAGAGAAGAAAGCCCGAGAAGAAGACCTCAAGCGACTGAAGAATTTGAAAAAGAAGGAGATTGTTGAGAAGCTGGAGAAAATCAAGACTGTCGCAGGTGCTACTGCTGGGTTAGCTTCTCTTGTTGAAGACGACCTAGAGGAAGACTTTGACCCATTGGAATATGATCGCAAGATGCAGGAAGCTTTTGGTGAGTCGTATTACCAGGAAGAAGATGCAGATATTGGAGATGAAGTGGACGACGAGGAGGGTGTCATCGAGAAACCGAATTTTGACGAAGAGGATGAAGAGTTGGGTTTGCCTAAAGACTGGGACAAGAAGGCTGGTGGTTTTGCTGCTGCACATAAAACCGAAAAGGTGTCGTTTAAAGATAAGATTGCAGTTGATAAGAACTTAGAAGAATATTATAAGCTGGACTACGAAGATATGATAGGCGATTTGCCCACCAGGTTCAAGTACCGGGGTGTGAAACCAAACACATTTGGACTGGACATTGCGGATATTCTAACAGCTGATGACAAGGAGTTGAATCAGCATGTGTCTATTAAGAAGTTGGCTCCTTATCGTGGGGAGGAGTGGGAGGCTCCGAAGTATTCAGTGTTGAGCCAGAAGGCGAGAAAGAAACAAGCACTGCAGGATGGACCAAGCCAAGCACCGCGGAAATTTTCCAAGGGAAAACGTGACGAGAGGAAAAAGGAAGGGAAGAATAAGGATAAAGCTCCTGCAGGTGAGTCTAGTGTGAAAAAGGAGAATGAGGAGGTTAAAAATGTCGACAGCCTAGAAGCTGAGGGGGAGAAGAAGAGCAAGAAGAGGAAGAGAAAGATGAAGAAAAAAGAAGGCCCTCATGCATTTTTGTCTTCCACGAGATTAGAAGCCTATGGAGCATTGCCCACCCCTGAGAAGAAGAAGAAAAAGAAGAAAAGCGTGGCAGGTTGAATCATTTTAAATTCACTATTTGTATAACAGGTAGGGAGCAGTTCATCTGGGGGTCATTTTAAACCTCCAAATTTCTTTCTTTGATTAGTAGCAGAAGGCGAATCAACGTCTGCAGGCAACAGAACTAGTTGTGATAATGAGAGAATTCAGTAGTCTTGTGCTAGCGCAGAGGCGAAAACAAAAACTTGTCGTTCAGGGTGAGCTTTGTTTCGTGACTTACCTATAGCAGAAATTTTGAAATTTGTCAGCCGTTGTGAAGATTTGCTTGATGTCATATTCAATACTTACTTTTGTCCAGATTACTCGTCGAAGATGTCTTTGTTTACGAGTGCCCTAAAATTCTTGACAATGTAAATGTTAGAGGTGTAGTTGTTGTAGACTTCACATTTGAATGAACTTCCAAAACAGTTGACAGGGTAACTCAAGTCGGGCAGCGTCTTGCTGCATCCTACACGTTAAAAGGAAAAGAAATATGAGGGTTAATTTCTGTTTTTTGTTATGTAGAAAGCAAGGTAAATTCAACGTGGCTTGTGAAAGTATTGTCGAAAGCTGCCTTGGGTTATATTGTGAAACCTCAAACCCTGTGCTTTTGATCATTTGTAGACATAGATGACATCGTTGAGAATTTTGATGTCACAACCTACCAAACTAATAAAACTATCTCTGTCCTTTCAACCAACATGGCGCTTCGCCTTCCTTTACTTTGGCGAAAGGCAAACAATCTGCAACAGAACGATTTCAACGATTTCATGAGTTTGTTTCTTGTAAACACCGTTGTGGTGCTGTGTACACGTAGGAAGCAAGAAAATCTTATTTTGGGCAAGTGAGCAATTGAGCCATTGTTGTCCTTTGTTGCTTCACCCTCAAAATCATAATGAGCATAATCCAAGATAGAACAAATAGAGTTGAATTGTCAAGTGTTGTACATTTTTTATAACCCTTGTGAAGCTTTCAACCCTTGCAATTCTTTTATCACAAAGTGTCGATAGCTTCCATAGATGTAGCCTCAACACTTGATCCAGTACATCAAAAAGAACTTCTCCCATACTAGATGCTATAACTTTGAGAATTCTTTATATGCAATACTTCCCTTTTACTCTTAACGTATAAAGAATCCGAAAAGGTAAAGCTTTTAGTCATCTTCTTTGAATGTGGTTTTGGTTATTGGTGCTTACAAGTTCAAATTTAGTCATGATTTGATGATGAAGATCCACATGCGTGGTTGTCAATGTCGCTTGCAATCTTCACAAATATGAGCAAAAGGAAGAATAGGGCACATGTTGTTGGAGATGGTGGAGAAATATCAATTGGTTCATCATTGGCCATTTTAATTTTGCTACTTGGTTTGCTTCTCATAGCAATTTTCTTTCTTCTCTCAAATGAATATTGAATGTTTTGTGTAGCAACATCTTGAAAAGTCAAATAGTTTTGTATCCATTCCTTTTATTCATGATTTTAAAATAGTGGACCCTTCTTACTTGAAGTTTTCCTCAATAAACCATAGTTATATAGATTCACCATTTTGCTTCCAAAATAACTCCAATGAAGTCATATTTAAACAAATAATTGATGTTAACATACTCCATTATGAGAAAGATTGAACTTTTGGTGTTTACCAATAATACCCAACTTTAGAAATCTCACACTTGAACCGTCACAAACTAAACGGAAATGCCTCTTCTTGTGCTTTGAAATAATTACCTTTACAAGAATTGCTCTCACCTCCAAATGATAGTTGATCAATAGTTTCAAGGACATTCTCCAAAGCCTCTACGATTGAAACTTCCATTTCACTACCAAAACCACTTAGGTATTGGCATGCTTTATTAATTCATAGAAATTAACTCTTCACCTATTATTAATCTATTTCATTGAGTCAATTAATCCCTATGGAACTTGAATCATGACAAAGGAAGAATACAAAGAAGAGAGGTATCAAAGGTGATAGCTGACAAGAAGTGAGTCAAGTGCCTTTTCATTATTCTTTAGTTTCAAAACCATGCAACCATTTTGCGATTAGGGTTGAGGTCAATGCGAGCATTAGGTGCTATTAAAGTAGGAGTTTCATCAAGCAATTGGGATCTAAAAGTGTTTTCAAATACAAAGGTACGTTTTGTATATTTATGTATCAATTATTTTTGTCAATGCAAAATACCAAAGGTGAATATATCAAGGGTAGCAAGTCTTGGAGCCAGGGCTCTTTTGGGGGCATTTTGGTGCAATTTTGCACCAAGAAAAAAATCTAGCTAAAAAATGGCAAAAAACTTGGATGAAATCGCCAAATTGTGGATGAAAACCAAACTATAGACATGTGATATGTGCTAATGTGATATTTTCTATCCGATATGTGGACAAATATTGAAATTTGAAATACCACTATAACATTTTATATTGTCACTTTGGCACTTATTAAAAAATGAAAAACAAACAAACAAAAAATTTACTTGGAACATCAAGGAATAGTATTGAAGAGTGGTGCCTAAGGCCCACATTGCTACCAAGCTAGTACCAACATGGGCCTTGGGCTTTATGCTCAAGCATTATTCCTTGATACCTGAAGACCACATTTTCTATTAGTATGGATGTTAATGATTTATATAGTTCCAATTGCAAAATTGATAATTAGTTATACGATTTTGAAGAAGAGATGATTTTTTTTAGAAGTCTGCAATATTTGCAAGCCTAGGGAATCCAAATTTTTTTGGCATGATTATAGGGTGAAGTCCTTGAAAAGTGGGAGGAGCAAATTTTCTACTTCCAAAAAACTAATATTAAGATTAGACTTGATTGACTTTTGGGTTGCTTTGAATTTGACAACAAGACAATTATACACCTAAATTGAAGTTTTTCCTTAGTCACATGAAAATGTAAACATCATGAAAGTTGTTTTGACATGTGAAAAGAAGATTGAAAGACTTCAAATCACTTTCACAATTTTAACACCCTCATGATCAAACATTGTAATTTTTCAATCCACAAGTGATATTATTGTGTTTTCTTTTCTCATGTAATCTCTAACATGTCTAGTTTGAATTTGTATGGTTACCATTCAAAAGCAATTGATAAGACTTATCAAAATGTTGACTTTTTGTTCCATTTGAAGCAAATTCCAAGACCCTCGAAAAAGGCCTTGGGCATTTAGGGGTTTAAAATCACCTTAAATTTTTTTATCGGAATATAATCCAAAGAGCTATGAACTAATCCATCCGAGGAGTCCGTCCTGGATCCCCACAAACCCTAATTGCATCGTCACTCTCGCCATTCTCCTCCTCCTCTCCGACTAAGTAAAAGCTTCCACTCCATCTCCCCAAGACCTTCCAAATCGCATCGCACCTCGAGAGTGGCGGAGATTTCAACCTGACCAGGTATGCTTTTGATCGAACCGCGCTCTTGAATGATTCAACTCTTTTTTTTTTGCCCTACGTTCCCAGGGGGTCCACTTCTTATCGCATTCGTTGGGCTTTCCGTTAAAAATCTTTCGTAAGATTCCTGATTCCGTGATTGGACTTGCGGTGCTATTGGTCGCCAATTCTCCTCTTGGGACGGAGTCAGTCGTGGGAGAGAAGTTAGGTATTGTCTCTTCCTCTGGAAGTGTAATTGTCGGTTTAGAAGACAAAGAAACAAGCAACAAACAAGCAACAAACAAGCAACGAGTTTGCTTGTTTGTTGGTGGGCGTTGGTGGTGGTTTCGTTGTTTGTATGAATGGAGTTTTGTATTTGTTTGTAATCTGAGATACCATTCCCTGGGAACTGCGATCGGATTGTTGATTGAGTTTCGGATTGCGTAGGTTTAAGGATTTGTAGTTGACCAAATTGGCTGATCTCTGCTTCAATATAAGCTCCGAAACTATAAGTGTGATGAGAGACAAGAGATACAAAGAAAGAAACACCATAGTCTGTCAAGGTTTTAAGATAGATGTTACAAGAGTTACCTCTGATAAACAAGTAAAGGTCCTTTATGAAATAGAACCGGAGATACTGGACGACACTTGTGATCTCTAGCTTATAGAAGAGTTGAACCTAATGAAAGTTGTAAATCTTGGCCCATTCTTGATAACTTTAGTCCTATTGTTTGTGCATGAGGTGTCTTGTTCGTGTTTGGTGTTCAATTTTGTTCAATATTGATGTTCAGTGGTTGGGTTTTGATTGATGATCGGGTTTGATTTAACGGGTTGTGCAGGTAATTATGGAACAGTGACTATCGTTGGCGAACGTCTGGGTTTATCTGTCAGGCTTGGAAAAGAGCTAGGGAGATACCATGGGCGAACCAGCGGGCGAACCAGGTGGGTCTTTCTTTTGCATTTGTTTGTTACTTCAAATATATTAGGGTTGAGTGATTTGGCAAGTTTTTTCTATGAGACTTTGCTCCTCATGGCTCGTGTCTTACAAAAGAGGAAGTTCATTGCTTCTTCTTAGCGTGGTTTTCATTAAAATTAGATTTATTTCAAGAATTTTTAGATAACAGGGAAGCAAGATAAGTATGATGCATAAGGAAGGCTCCCTCCCTTTGATCGCCTTCTGGTACCGATAGGTGATCACCAATAGTGTTTATGACACTATTTAATGCACAACTTTTAAATAATTTCAACTAAATGAATGGGGAGGTCTTCTAATGGCTGACCTACTTAGTCAGCCATCTCCCCATTGCACACCATCCTTTACTTGGTGTCCAATTTGTTTTGAAAAAGTCAAGTTGTATTGAAAATCTTGCTCCTTTCTCATAATGGTGTTTGACTCTGGCAGTTGTTGAAACCAGAGATAAGCCTGTCGTAGTTCCTCCACACATTCCAGCTCATCAAGAAGGTATGATTTTCTCGAACTGCTCGTCGTTCCTGATGAGATTCTTTCTGACAGTTTCGTGCTGTTCATAGCTTATTCGCCTTATTTCTTATTAAGAGGTTATCGTTCAGTAAGGCGGGTTTTTCTGGTACGTTTCTCTTTGAGCCACGCTTATCTGTTAATGGAACGAATGCAATTTGAAGGAATTGGATTACTGATGTTCTCCACGAGTGTGGTTCCTGCTTGGGTGGATTGACCTTCATATATTGTAAACCTGTATTGCAGCTGTAAATGAACGTGACTATGGCTTCTTATCCAAGGCGGTGGAAGAGGCTTACGAGGGTGTGCGCTGTGGAGATGGAGGTCCCTTCGGAGCTGTGGTAGTCAAAGACGACCAAGTAATCGTGAGATGCCACAATATGGTTCTCAAGAACTTGGATCCTACCGCCCATGCTGAAGTTACTGCAGTTCGCGAGGTTTGCCTGATCCTACAATGTTTTCGTGATCTCAGTATGTTAAGTTTAATTTTGGAACTTAATTTTTGTGCTACTATCTTCCAGTGTGTCAAAGTATGAGTGTTTTTCTTTTTCTTCTTTTCCACTGTAGTTCGTGATGTTGGTTTCTAAGCTCGAATGCAAGCAAGATAATGACTCAATAATTAACCCGTATAGAACCAATGATGCATGCCCATGCTGAGTAAAGTACAATTTAAAGTGTGTTGGAATTTGTTTTAGGGAATAGAAAAAAATTTAAATTGGACAAACGAAAGTCTTCATGTGTTTCATCAGAAACCGCTAAATTAGACGTGAGACTGAATTTGGAACTCTTGGTCCTTCAGGGGTTAACGATATTATCCAGGTTTGGACTGTCTTCTCTTGTTCAAGTTCATCAGATATCAACGAGTGAACCAGCTCGAGGACCAAACCGTTTAATGCTATCCTGACCTATCTTGCAGGCGTGCAAGAAACTGGATAGATATGATCTCTCAGATTGCGAGATTTATGCTTCTTGCGAACCCTGTCCTATGTGCTTTGGCGCCATTCATCTTTCAAAAATGAAGGTATAGTGGCTCTAGCATGGCTTCAAAGCTTTAAATTCCTAATTCTTTCATACAAGGAGACGACTTTCTTGCAACGTTTTTCTCTTCTTACGTATCACGAATTAGAGTTTATTTACTTGCAAAGTCAACACTTTTCAGGATGTTAAAATGTTTATGGAGTTGGCATAGACAGAAGGTAGAGACTTCAAAGGAATGATTCAAGAGCATGGTTAACTGGTGCCATGTCCGCTGATCCTTACTCATCCAAACTAAAAGTAGAGTCCTCTTTGGAAGCTAATAGTTTTAGTCTTTTTTACGACATATTTCTTTCGTCCAAGAGTGTAAGACATGATCACTTCTTTCTGTTGATGCATTTTGTTACTTTCCATGAAACTTCCTATTTGATTTATTTCAACTTTTATAGATATGGAAGCAGACAATTTTGGCCATTTGGCACTTAGGGGTTATGATACTAGAACTAATATTTGGTTGAGGCATCCTGCATGGATTTACTCAATGCTGGTCATTGCTTTTCATCATTATATCAAACTTTTTTCTTTCAGAGACTGGTGTACGGAGCTCAAGCAGAGGCAGCACTTGCCATCGGCTTTGATGACTTCATCGCTGATGCAATTCGGGGAACTGCTCGCTATCAGAAGGTGAACTTTGAAGTGAAGAGAGCAGATGGTAGTGCGGCTGAAGCTGCGGTGCAAATTTTTGAGAACACCAAGTCTAAATTTACAATGTATTAATACCAGCAAAGAGAGGTACAACAAAGAGATATCAGTCGCTGTAGAAGGTAGATGATATGAATGCACTATTTGATCCATTCAACAGGTGCCACTTTTTCAGTTTACCCTTAGTTCATGGTACATCTATTGGAGGGAGTAGAGTGGAGGGAGTAGAGTAGAGTAGACTACAGGTTACACGACTCATGTGGCTTCTTTGGGTTGCATAGTGAATGGTTCTAGAAGCTTCACTTAAGAGAGCTTCTGGTGAATTGATGTAGAAGCTGCGAAATCTCATGCAGTATTAACACTTCCTGTTAAAATTAGGACCTTTGCTGGTAGAATCTGCTTAGTCAGCCTTCTATAGATGTAAGGGCTATTATTGCTTGATTCATTCAAGTACCGACTTACAGGAAGTGCTTAGTCCCTATACGTTTTGTGACAAGAATGACCTTTACCTGTGATCTTTGTTACCATTGTGACTCTGAATCGCATTTTAATCAATCAATCAATCAATCAATCTCTTGTAGCAGAGAATGAACTCCTCTTGGCTTAAACTGTCTCCACCATGTGTCTTGCTGATCTGAAATATGGTGTACATCTCTAGACCAATCTGCAGTATCAAGGTGTGATATTCCTTAGCAATATGATACCGGTTTTGTTTGTTTGATAAGGTCAGTCTTCAAGTGCGGACCTAGGAAAGAGTTTTTTCGCCTTTGTTGATCTTTACTGTGCAGTGTTCTCAATTTGTCTGAATCTTGTCGTAATGTTTTTTGGATACAAATGTCTCAAACATTAGAGTTGATTTTGTATTTTATATCATTAGTGTTGCTCTGAGATAAGAGCTTTGGATTTAGGTGAGGTGTCGCTTTCAGTGTACGTCTGACCTTACCACCACTTTTCGGTTGTTTTGGGTTCAAATGTTGATTTTCTCCTAGATGGTTAGATCTTGATTTCCAGTTAACCTGTAAAGGACCATTTGTCCCTTTGGGGGACAAGTGGGATTTCGGGCAAGTACCTACGGTCTCATCTTTTGTCCTGATTTTTTTGAAATTTTTTTTGAAGATATAAAAATTGATTAGCTTTGTAGGAATATAATTATTTTCTCAATCGGTGTCTGGGAACAAAAGTTATGCTCAAAACAATAGAGAGGGAGGGAAGGTGGGGTGGGATGGGGTGGTGCAGGGAAAAAAAATTCAAAAATTTGAATTAAATTTTTTTTTTTTTTTCCTCTCATAGATTATATTTTTTGTCTACATGGAAAGCTTTTATTCATTCCATTTGGATTTGTTATGAGAAAGTTATGGACAATCTTGTTTTTTGGGTAGTTAGAGCATCTTCTGGAAAAAATAACTTGTAGGATTCATTTCTAAATGCAATTTTTACAATTTTTCAGAAAAAAAGAAGTTCCACATAGTTTAGTTTGCTTGCTAGAACAATCTCACCGCTGGAATTAGTGCATTTTAGTTCTAGTTTAGAGATATTAATAATTTAGATTTTCCTTCTATCTCGTACTTACTTCTACTTAACAATATTTTAAAGTATGAAAATTAAGTTTTTTTGAATTTTTCTTTTTCTCTAGACTCTCAACTCAATTTGTTTTTTTCACTTTAAATGCAAGTATCTTACAATCTGTGTAGTCAAAAATTTTGACATTTTTTCCACACATTCTCATATTAGTTAGGTATAAGATCATACAGTTAGATGTGCAAAAAAAAAATCCAAATTTTTTTACTCTTTGCTACAGAAATGATAGTTTTTAGTGTTTTTTGGCAGAAAAAAGGTCTTGGTCCTTTACGGATTATTTAAAAACTGTAGGTGTCACCATGTCAGTGAGAAATTGATAAGGTTTGATCATTCTACTATACTTTGGTACCTAAATAGTGAAACCTTGAGAGACTTTATTTTTCAAAGAATCTTGAGGATAGTATCTCCAATACTCAACTACAATACAATTTTTTGAAGTCATTCTCAATTTGTCTTTAAAATCTATATCTATTATGTCAAATTTTGTATTTTGAATCACAATTTGAATGTCTTGGTTTTGCATTATAAAGTTTTTAGAATTTTTGTACTATAACTTTGAAGTCTGTTGGGAAAAAAATCAAATGAAAGACTACCTACATATATACTATTTGGCCCATCATTTTGGAATCAAACAAGAAATTTCACCTATATTTCAAGGATGGATCTTTACCACGTTCATGCTAGAATTTTTTTTTTTTATACTTGTGTTTAAAAGTAATTGGATATTTCCATTTAACCAATTTTTGGCTATCAAATATTTAGTTCTTTATCTTCTAAAGCAAAGGAATCTTTTTGCATAATTAATAAGTATTTTTTTATCATTTGTAGGAATAAAAAATAAAAAATAGTTTATAAAGTGTTATTAAATAGTCAAATATATTGAAATCAATTTCTTATTTATGAGTATGAATGAATCTCTTACACAAATTTAAATATAGAACAAATTTGTGCAACAATCTATTATTTTTATATTTGCAAAGATAGAAGCAAAAATGCACAAAAAATCTAAAATAGATATAGGAATTAGGATTAATCCTTTAAAAACCAAGTGGTGACGATTCAAATTTTTCCAATTGTAAAGATGTATTATAAAATGCAACTTAGAATAATAAATTAATAATGACTCTCAAACAATAAATGTAAAATATGATATGTAGATCATACCCTTGAAAAAATCACTCTCGATTTTTAGAAAGTTAAAAGATAGGGTCCATTTAATTCAAAGGGGGGAAAATTTTATATAATATGTAGGACTACTACAAGGTTCATGAAATGCTATATATTATAATATATATAAATTAGGATTTGCGAAAATATCATGTAGTAGGAATTTTTATTAATAAATTAGCATTGACAAATAGGGCTGTGTAAATTTTGACTTGTAGGGTGAGTATAGATGTAGACATAATCTAATGTAGATGGTAAAATATACACAATCAAGTAAATTTAAGGTTTTATTTTAGCAATTTGTTGTTGCTATTAGACAATTCCAGCCTGTGTAGACCAATCCCTCCATAAATGTGCCAACAAAGTGAAGGCTTGTAAGAATCTACTGTGAGAAAAAACAACCGTTGAGTAAATCTACAATGAAGGCTATGATGGGGCTTTATGTTCATAGTAGAGGGGTGTATGGTGTGGATTTATGTTAACACAAAAGACCCGTTAAGGCTTTGGTGCTAGTAAGGACTTTCAACCTATTTCTTGCAGTAATTTTTTCCTTTGTTAATGTTGTGCTTTAGTGCAAGGTAGATAGGATTTATTGTGATTTTGACAATTCTCTTTTGTAGTTATAGTTTTGAGTTTAGGATTTCAAGGCAATTGCTTGAGACTGGGATAAGCTCCTTCAAAGTGCGCTCCCCTGTTTTACCATCAACCCAAATAAAACTTCAAACTTAAATATCTACTAAATTATGTGGTCAAATCATTAAAAAAAAAATTGAGTCATCTACTTTCAATGAAAACTTCAAGATCCTATGGTTACATTATGTGAAATTTAGCAAAAATAAAAAAATAAAAAAATAGCTCAAGTTTCATGCTAGTTTTGGTCCATTTTGAAAGTAAAGTAGACATACCTAAAAGTAACACTTGCTCAAGATCTGTAGAGCTTGAAGGTAGCTATAAAATAAAATTATGTGCATTTGTTAAGAAATGGTTTAGAAAATCAAGAAAATTGGTTTCGTATTTTTTCGAGCTTAACCCCTAAAGGACCAGCCTGTAGAATTTGGCAACATAAACAAATTGGGCAGGTACATGTGGCCAGAGATTTACAACTTTGAGGCTGAAATTTTAATAGAAGTTGTGGACGAGGAGTACCTTTCATTTGAACTAAATTTTATGACATTTGGAAATACAAGTCAAAAGTTATGGCCTAATATGTTACTTTTTTTTCTCAGCCGGGCAGTTAGGTCAGATCAGAAAAAATCACTTTTTTCAGAAACAAAAATTTGAAACTGGCTTTCCAGAGCTATCTATACGTGGAAAGCTTTTAATCATTCCATTTTGACCAATGAGTCAAAAGTTATGAGGAGTTTTAGTTTGCGGGCAGTTTTGGAATCTCTACTCTAAAATAAACTTTGAAGTCTTTTATCTTACTCAATTTTCAATATTTTTGGAAAAAAATAAAATCATAGGATGTAGATTGTTTAATACAACATTTCAACCATTGGGATTGGCATTTTTCAATTTCATATCTAAATTCTTAACAATTTAGTATTTTGAATCATTCTCTACTTCATTCCACTTACTATTTTTTTCCTATATGTTATACAATTCCAAATGATGTGAAATTTTTCAAGCATGTGGCCAACTTGTTTAGAAAAAAGAATCCAAAGAAGCACCACCATTTTGGACATTTTTTCATAGAAAAGTGAGCTTTTGAAGTGCAGCTGCCCGGTTTTTTGCAGGGGTCAAAAAACGATTTCAGTGATTTTGAATGCTTATATCTTGCAATCCACGTGGTGGAAATTTCTGAAATTTTTACCACATATTCTCAAGTCAGCATACTACAAGATCCTACGGTTACATGAGTCAAAAAAAAGTTTTTTTCAAAAATTTGGTACTTGTACTAAAAACGGCAGTTCTTGAGCGTTTTCAGTGAAAACATAGTCACGGAACTTTAGGGGTTAAATGAATATAATATGAATTTGTAGAATCAACTGCGTAGATGCACCTACTGTGAACCATGAACTGTAACACACAAGTGGTCACAAAAACACCCAAAAGCAACAAATCATAAGCTTGTATCACGAGTTGGGGATTGGCGAATGCAAAATCCGACCCCACGAATGTGACAATTTCTTGTAACCCTACTTGTCTACTTTGTGTCCAACTGCGCTTGGCTATAGGTCGTCTTTTTAGATGCCACTAAACGACTCATGTTACTTTTGGGTATGCCTACCTTACACCCCCTTGGATCATTAGGGGTTAAAAATTCAAGTTTTGCACTTTGCCAGTTCACCCAAAACAAAGTGTCTTGAGCTACTGCAGTTATTTGCTCCAATTAGGGGCCTCCAGGGAGTCCTGAACCTTTACAATTCATTGTCGTTTCCTTAAATAGCCAGCCAGCTGACATTGTCAGAGCTCCGTTCATAACCTACTAGTAACTTACCAATGGTAACTTACCATCTGTGATGGCAAAAGGTACTCCTGTCCTGTAGTAAGTTATGAACACAACCGTAGACTCAACTTGTACGTCCCAGTACACCGAAGTAACTCTGCCGGAGCCCTGAAAAGGACAGCCTACCTGAGCACGTACCTCCCAAGCACTTCCCTCTTCCCAAGGCACCAACCACCCGGTAGGAAATTCGTAGCTCACTGGTGACTGCCTGCCTGCTGCTGTCTTGGTTGAAGCTCCCCCAGCCAGGCATAAGCTTCTGTCAGTACAGTACACACCAGAACAGCCAGGCAGTCAGGCTCCTCCACCACCGTCCCCACATGAAATCGATCTTTGATTCTCTTCAATCTCACACGATCACCCCTTTCGCTCCTTTCGGACACGAATCGAGCCTCGAAATCCAGTCTGAAATTGGAATCGTCGTAGAGAGATTTTTTTTGTAGTCTGGTTGAGAGCTCCCTATTGTAGAGGTTTCATCAGCTTCTGAATCTCTCTCTTTCTCTTTTCTCTCGCTGTAAGTTATAAGTACCGGTGGGGGTGTCAGTTGTTTTGGTTGGGATACGTTTCTCTTTTAAAATAATGGTTTGATCTTCTTTTGCTACTGGTGGAGTGTGAATCTACTTTTGGGAAAGCGGTGGAATTGATAGATCTGAGTCTTTTTTTTTTTTTTTCTTGTAAAAGGTGTTGTAAATCGTATCCCTGCTCTTTTCCAGTTTTCGTTGCATTGTTGCTGATCCTCACGGTGCTCATGTATGGTGTGCTCTATGTTAGTTGCTGCAGTTGAAGGGATTCTTGTCGGCAGATTGTTTTGGGAGGAATTTTGCTAGGAAGAGAATATAGGTGAGTTTGGAGTAGAAAGAGTGGTTTCGGAAACGTAAGGATGCCTGCGGTGGCGCCTTCGGAGGAAGGGGGAGGAGGTCTAGAAGAGAAACTGGCGCACGGCCATGACGGTGGCCATGGGCATGGGCATGGGCATCCCCATCCGCATCCGCATCCGCATCATGAGAAGACGCCGGTGGCGGGGATGCGTGGAGTTGGTGCGCTTGGAGAATTGACCAAGAATAGAGTTGGAGGTAACGAAGCCTCGCAATGTTTACTACATTCGAAGTCATAAAATTTAAGAAATAATTTTGAGAGGATTTTTGTTATTGCAAGTCGTGAAGGCTTGTTGATGCTAAGGTTTCTAGTTTACAGATTTAGTGCACACTGGTGCAATCCCGATGAAACGTGTTGAAAACAAGAACATCAAGAATTGAACATTGTTCAACCTACTGGTTTGTTGAAACGTCCCTATGTTGTCCCTATGTTGTTTGCAGTAGTGCTATGGTTACTTTTTAGCTTGAAATTTGTAAGGTTTAGTCAGGCTTGTGTTCTTGTTTACTGGCTGTGAACCGAAGAGGAGGAGGCCGAAATTTCACCTCAACACAAGCCATCTACAGTGTAGTAAAAGTTTGAGTAGATTCCGATATAGGATGTTTGTTACTCTTCAAATACTGAGCCCGAGTCCGTAATATGAAATAACTTGAAATAAGATACATCTACGTGATAGTTGTTTGTTTAAAGTTGTGGCACTAGTTGGTGTAGCTTATTTTATTTTTGAGTACTCATCTGGGGTTACGTTTCGGAAAGCAAGAATCAGGTCAAGAGTGCACGTTTCATGCACAACATTCTTGAACAGCTTAGCTTTTTGCTACTCTGAAGGATACCTTGATTCCTTTCTACGATTCTAGATTTGGGGGAGCTCATTTGCATTCAAGACAATGAAATTGATTGCCCGCAGTGAAGAACATTCCAGGGATCAAGGATTACATTCTTTGATTCAAATTACTAAATCAATTCTATATGAGTAAGTTTTGCATCGTTGTGCTTGCTCCTGTCTTCCAGGACATGGAGGATCAGGACGAAAAGGGGACAAGCCCGCAACCAAAGGCGAGCAGATCGACGTGCCAGTGGATTCAGATACGATGCAGGAGCTCGTCAAACAAAAGAAGCTCTTACACGGGACATTAGAAGTCCACATCTGGAAAGCCCGGAACCTACCCAACATGGACATGGTCTCTGAGAAGTTGCGGCAGCTCTTCTCATGCGTAACAGTTTGCAAGACGGCCTTAGCTCAAAAAAAAGAAACCAAGGAAGGTCACCATCATCGCCCGAAAGTCATCACAAGCGACCCTTACGCTGCAGTGAACCTCGCTGGAGCCCGCATTGCCAGAACCAGGGTGATCTCCAACGAGACCAACCCAAACTGGGACGAGCACTTTTCTATTCCAGTTGCACACTACGTCGATGATGTGCAGATTACTGTCAAGGATAACGACATGATGGGAGCACAATTAATTGGAGATGTGATTGTTCCCGTGGATAAGATTTTAGATGGCGAGACTGAGGAAGGGTGGCATGATGTCATGTCCAATGGGAAAGTTGTGCGTGAAGGTGCTGCTATTTTTTTTAAGATCAAGTTTACTCCTATGGACAGGAACAAGATTTATGTTGGTGGTTGTGGAGATCATGGCGTGCCGAATACGTATTTTTCTAATAAGAAAGGATGTCGGGTGACGATGTATCAAGATGCGCATGTTATGGATGGCTCCTTGCCTGAGATTACCCTGGAAAATGGCGTGAAGTTTCAGCATCGGCAAGCTTGGGAGGAGATCTGTCAGGCTATTTTGGATGCTCACCATTTGATCTATATTGCAGGGTGGTCTATTAACACTAAGGTAACCCTTCGTTTAATCAACTAAGCACGATTACCAATATTATACTGTTTTAGTTTCAATCGTTCTCAATGGGGGATTTCTATGCTCTTGGATATGCATTATTTGGATACCTTATGAGTAAATTGTGAATTTTGGAAGTTCTAACTACTAGATTTTAAAATAGGTTTGATGTTGTTGTGCTCTACATTTTGAAATGAATATCTACTTTTTTGTTTAGATGTTGATGCATGAGACATTCTGGGTATGTCTTCCAGGTGAAGTTGTTGCGTGATACTACCCGGGAGATGCCAGAAGGGGGGGATTTGATCCTTGGGGAGCTTCTGAAGAGGAAGTCTGCTGAGGGTGTGAGGGTGCTCATGCTGGTCTGGGACGACAAAACGTCGCACAACAGCATCATCAAGACGGTTTGTTTGCTTTTGGACTTCACAACTTTGTAGAGAACCACGCTTCGCATTGGCATAGAAAGGAATACCTGATACATGAAGTCAATGAGCCATGTGAGAGTATGTCAAAGCTCTAGTTTGGCTTGATTTTCTCTGATCTGGTACGACTTTGCCCTAAATATGTCTTAATTGGCCCTATTCGCAGAACGTTCCCTGCCACTGTACTAAATAATGCGATGCCAACTTCATGTTTAAATGGTGGGAAGAAGGAATTTCGTTTTTGAACTTTTTTATCGATTTCTAGAAGCTGACTTTTCGCTAGTGCTGGTTACATTTATTTGCGAGTCAGATTATGAATTCAATGCATGATGCTCGTGGGTAGAGTTGTTGCTACAAATGCTTATGCTCAAACCTTAGCTACAAATGCGCATTTGTAGCAAGGCATCCTTGGGAAATGCTTCTGAAGAGGAAGTCTGCTGAGGGTGCTCCTCCTCATGAATTTTGAAGAAGATTTCTTTATGGAGAAATTGTTGACATAGAAGAATTCTACTGAAAGCCTATTCTTGACTTAGTTGGTTAATTTCAAGCAGTTCATACATTTTGATTTTGCATATCATCTCTTATAATGTTTTTTTCCCAATGTTATAGTGAATTTCTTTGACTATCGTGACGCTTTGTACGCCTTGCCCTGCAGCACAGAGTTTTGATGATTTCTTTGTCACTTGCTTTTGTGATATGTAGGAAGGAGTGATGGGAGTTCATGATGAGGAAACTAAAGCTTATTTTCGCAACACTGCCGTTACCTGTGTGCTAGCTCCACGCTATGCTGATCACAGACTCAGCTGGTTCAGGCAACAGGTTCTCAGATGACAAGTTGTAGGCTGAATACCAATTTGCTATGTTATCAATGCACGCTGAGTGCTAACATTTATAATATAAAGTAGGAATTTTGATTCTAATTTGATTTCAATGTTAGTATGAGGTGACCAGGATTTGTGACTTACTATAATGTTTTTTGTTGCAGGTTGTGGGAACCCTGTACACACATCATCAAAAAATTACTATTCTCGATACTCAAGGTCCAACGAACAAACGCCAATTGATATCATTTATCGGTGGTTTGGATCTTTGTGAAGGGCGTTGGGACACTCCTACACACTCTCTCTTCAACACAATGCCAACGATTCACAAAAATGACTACCACAACCCTACCTTCACTGTAAGTTTACGCCTTCTTACCACATGCAATTTTATTGTGAAATTCTTCATAACTAATGCAATTTTATTTCTGTCTGCTCAATATTAAAATGAAAGAATCAAAGAACAATAGTGGGTGTCAAGCCTCAACTAATTTGACTGTGAATGGAATTTTTCATTCATTCCAGGCAGCTATTGAAAGATCTCGGTGATTGGTGAACTCAAGAGGTACATTGCCAGTTCACGAAATGAAAAATGTTTGAAAATTAATGTGGATCTCATAATATTCTCTTCAACAGTTGGTTCACGAGATGAAGTCAACAGAAAGAGGTTCAAATATTCTTTAATGATTCTAAAATCTACTTCCTTCACCTGGACAATTTTATTCACCAGTGAATGAAGCATGGGTGGCTCGCCATCATTTTTGGAATACCTTTGTTTGATTCATACTACAATTAAGTGAGGTACTATATCTGTCCTTGTGGTATTTCAATAGCCACATTTTACCCACGCTCTGTGGTAATGCTTTTGCTGCAGGTGCTAGATGAGGCGGGAGGTCCACGGCAACCTTGGCATGACTGGCATTGTAAGATTGAGGGCCCTGCAGCATATGATATTCTTACCAACTTTGAGCAAAGATGGAGGAAGCTCCTTTCTAATATTCAGCAACAATGGAGAAAGGCTACTCACAGGCACTCGGCTGATGACCTCATCCAGATTGAGCGCATTTCGTGGATTTTGGGTCCCAAATCCTCATCTCCTCCCGAAGGCGATCCCAAGCTTTACGTTACCAAAGACGATGACCCTGAATCCTGGCATGTCCAGGTGAGTCACCTTCGTGGGGGTTGCTCTTTTCTTCAACAATGGACCCGAAGTTCTAAGATTGAGTTAAAAATTGAGCCATGTTAGAGTTATCCTTTCACTATTTCAAAGTGGAAGTGTTAATCTTTTTTTTGTGAGGAAGTAGGGGTCAATCTAAAAAATTTCAACACAATGATGACCTGATTGAATCTTGCTTGTTTTTCACTTCTTTTTGGAATAGGATTGAAACTCTATGAATTGAAGGATAACTCTAGTGTCGTCGATATTTAATGGCAAGAATTACAAATTTTCTTGTCTTTTGTCATGCAGACTCTTTTGTCTTCTACTGGACCATGTTGAATGTATGCGTTGCGAGTTAGGATGATATGATTTTAGGTAGCCAAGCTCCAGGGGTGTTCATTTGATTGTCAAATTTCTGCTAATGGGATCAGAAATATAGATGTTGTACTTGATTTTGAATACTGTTTCTCGTTAAAGATCTGATTACTTTGCTTTATTATTTCAGGTATTTCGTTCGATTGATTCTGGGTCAGTCAAAGGGTTTCCAAAAAATGTCCAAGAAGCTGAGCAACAGGTTCGTCTATCTTACATTCTGAGAGGCTCGTTGTGCAATTCCTGGTCAAACAAATAACTGCTGTTTATCGCTTGTAAACATTTTAAAAGTCCGCACGTCTGTTATTGCTCGCTTATCTTGACGAGGACCTTGCATGATTCCATGGCGCAGCATCTTATCTGGGGAAAGAGCATTGCGATAGATATCAGCATTCAGATGGCCTACGTGAAAGCCATCCGGTCAGCTCAGCATTTCATCTACATCGAAAATCAATACTTTATTGGTTCTTCTTACAACTGGCCTGATTACAAGGATGCTGGTAAGTTCTTGACCACGTAAATAAAATTTAGATGGTCGTCATGGTATCTCAAGGTCACGTAGAGTGCATTATTTGCATCACTTTAAGCATTTTAACCCAAGTTGGAGTATGGGTTCTGAGAGATGTATAGTGATCTTCGGGTACAAGAGCCAAATACTTTAAGATCAATTTTTTATAACTGTTTCAGGTTCTTATGCAGTTATACTCTAGTACATTGTAGTTTTATGACTGAATTCACAACCGCATTTTATCATTGAGCTGCTTAGGTTTCCCCTTGACAATACCACCCTTGAACTCATTTATTTTGGGATAAAGTGCCTTATTTGAATCTTTCCCCCCTACCAGATGCTTCTTTTTAGCTCTGGTAAAGCGTCACATTTGAACCTCATTTGGTTCTATGCAACATCAGGTGCGAACCAGCTGATACCAATGGAGCTAGCACTGAAAGTGGCTTCCAAGATCAGGTCAGGTCAGCGTTTTGCCGTGTACATTGTCATTCCGATGTGGCCCGAAGGTGTTCCTGACAGTGCAGCCATGCAAGAGATGCTCTATTTTCAGGTGACTTCACTTTATCCAAGTTTTAATAGGAGGTGTCGTATACTGGTTAGTGGTCAGAGCCCCAATGGAGGGTTGAATGTAACGGAAAAAAAAAATGTTCTGACCATTTATCTGTTTGAACCCCTAGCCGTTCTAGCATCCGTATTTTGAATGATGAATAGATTTAAACATGTCCCTTCAAGACCGAAGCTTGATATTTTCATCCTTCCATTTTTTCTTAGATCGTGTTGGTTCCTATCATTTGTACTGTGTAACTTTTTAATACTCCCCGTTTGTAAATATTCTTTAGGACAAGTATTTTTCATAATTATTAACATGTAGTGTTTCGCCTTCCTTGGTGATCCTCATTTAATTTATTTTTTTGGTGTGCTTTTATTTTGTGGATTTGATAGTGATAGTCTGTAAAATACTGTTAAAATTTCTTGCTTGCGTGATCCAGACACAAACGATGAAGATGATGTACGGCGTTATTGCTGATGCATTGAGAGACGTCGGAAAGCTTGAGGATTCTCATCCTCGAGACTATCTGAACTTCTACTGTCTCGGCAACCGGGAGACGAAGAGTCAAGCGGAGATTGACAATCCCCCTCCCAGTCCACCAGATAAAGACTCAAAGCACGTAAGTGAACTCAATGGCCGACAATCTCAACTTTTTTGCTGATCACGAAAAGAGGGTGTCTGAATATTTAATGTTCACAACATACACTTCTCACATACATTTCGTATTTAACTGCATTCAGGTCATTCTAAAGAGTCTTGTTTTACATTACATTTTTTAACAATGTAAGAAGGGTTCCTTCCCACTTTGAGAATCTAAGTCCAGAATATCCTTCTGACTCTTCAAGAAACGAACTTGTGGTTTGTCCATTGGCTCTTGACCATATTTATGTCATTGAGACTTGAATTAAAGAATCCAACAGTAATGGAGGAAAATAGGATGAGACCTTGCAACACTGTCCAAGAATATATTGAGATTTTAGGATGTGGTAAATTTGATTCGTATGCTTTCTTTTTTATTGAATCTATTTAAGCCAAAGTGAAGGAGACAAGCTGCATCTACAATGAAGTGAGAAAGTTTGAGTAGGTTTTATGTTGTAAACTTTGATGCTACTTGAAAACTAAGCACTACTAACTAACATGAAATGAGCTACAGCTACAGTGTAGCTACACTGTGAAATGAGCCTCTTGGAGCCTTTTAGGTGCACTACGGAAGGGACAGAGCCTCTGGTTCATTTTTATCATAGTTCACCCTCTGAACCATGAGTGTGTCATGCACTGCAGGGTCTAGTGCAGAAAACCAGACGGTTCATGATCTACGTGCATGCCAAGGGGATAGTGGTGGACGATGAGTACCTCATCTGTGGGTCAGCCAACATCAACCAGCGCTCCATGGACGGATCTCGTGACACGGAGATTGCAATGGGAAGTTACCAACCCAACTACACCTGGGGTCACAAGGGAGGCCATCCTCTTGGTCAGGTTAGTTTAGTTTTTTCCACTCTTTCCACACCAGGTCTTGGAACTCCATTATCCTATAAAATTTGTAGTAGTGGTGGAGAAGCTAGGTTGATCAAGTCTCCGTGTCCAAGATCTTCATTTGTACGTTCGAAGATAAGTAATTTTCGTGGAATGTGTGGTAAACGCCTTGCTTCTTCTTGTCCTCCACGTTTCAATACCTCGCTATATTTAGTATGGATTGTGAAGGTACACTAAAAATGATATTTTCTGATAGTCATCCATATTCGAGGATACTGTCATCTTACTGACCAATCTATCCGAGGTCACATTATTCATATACATCCTATCCAGTGTTTACAAATTTCTAGTACTTAGTCGACTTTCAGTGTTACTAGATTGTTTATATTTAGTGTAAGTGTTCACGAACAACGAATATCAGTATTAATGTAGCGTAAGGAATTCAACTGTTTGCACTGCCAGATTCATAAAACCCTGTTGAAGATACGGGGGATAGTGTACGACTTGGTAACTAGAACTTCAAATTATTGGTAGTCCTTTTGTGGTTAGTTCCATTTGGTAGAGGTTCATTGGAAACCTTCCGAGCTGAACGGAATAATAAATAAATAATTTTCAAGAATCACTTTTTTGAAAGTATAGTTTCTTATTGGCTTGTGTTCTGGCGATTGCAGATCTATGGTTACCGAATGTCGCTGTGGGCGGAGCATTTGGGCCTTGTGGATCCCCTCTTCACGGATGCTTCAAGTCTAGAGTGTGTGAAGGAGGTGAACCGCCTGGCGCAGGCGAACTGGGAGCAGTACGTTGCCGACGAAGTGACGAACATGAAGGCCCACCTCATGCCGTATCCCATCAACGTGAACCAGAACGGGACTGTGGGCGCTTTGCCGGATCACGAAACCTTTCCAGACGTGGGTGGAAACATTTTGGGAACCAACCAAACGAATATTCCTGACAGTTTAACTACTTGATCTCACCAGGTAGCGACACCCCCAAATCTCCCCTTTTTGTTGTTGAGCAGACTTCCTATCATAAGTCTGGTCAAATTTTTATTGATGTTCTTGTTGTGAATGACAGAGGATTCCCAACACACCATAGAATGCGTTATTTGGATACTGTATGCGGAAGTTGTGAAGGTTGAAATTTTATTGATAGATGTTCTTGTTTGTGAATGAAAAAAAGAACGAGGATTCAAACGCGCCAAAGAATACGTTATTTGGAGACAATATGCAAAAGTTAAGAAGGGTCTAAATTTTATTGGTAGATGTTCTGAAATTGCTTTACTTACATTGGCTTCTTTGAAAATAGGTACATGGATTGATTAAGGAGGTGTACACCTGCTGAACATCTGATCAAGTGGTGCTTTGGGGGTCCTTGGTAATTTTGAGTGTCTACCGAGTTTCGAACAAATGTCTACAGGGTATGGGGCTGCTACAACTGGTTATATTTGGGTTTCTTTGAATTTCAAAATTTCGAATAGGTTTTCTAGAAGTTTTAGATTCTTGTTTGGCAAAGCTTGTACTTTACAAATTTGTGTAGCCTGCACTATTTTACTCAATGGCCTTAGTTTTGGGCTTGTAGAATATAGTTTGCCTTAGTTTTGGGCTTGTAGCTCAATTGAATTGATCAGAGGTTTTAGTGCACATTGTCTTTCCCTTCGCACTGATAATATTTCGAATGACATATCGACCATCGTCTAGAGCAACTTTATTGTACATTAAGATGCCATTTTTGGTTCCTATAAAATTTCCTTCACTTTATCATAGGTATTTGATTGTTCCACCATTTTCTTGACTTTTCTCTCCATCATTCTTGTGGCTTCACATAAACTTGCATGTGATATATTTCAACAATAATCATCTTTCAATTTGTCCAAGAATGGCATATTAGGTGAATTTGGCATGGCTTCATATTTTTTTTTCTAGAACTTGAAAAATGGAATCTAGAAAAGTGAATTTGAGAAAAATAGAATTCATTTTTTGTGAACTTCACATTTTTGAGTCCTCCGGCATTGCTATGTGGTACAAAGTCTAGAACATGAAATTCATCAAAAATTGTCTCCATTTCTTTCAAAATCACTTTTTTAGATTCCATTTTTTAGAAACTTTTTGTTCAACCTTGGCCACAAAGTGATTTTGATTGTTTTCTTGGTAGTAGCATGCCATGCATCCTAGAGTGCAAGTAGGTTAGACAAATCATCCAATTATGTTCATCCATAAATCACATTTATACTTTTATGTATAATATTATTTGAAATTGGCAAAATTTGTCCAAAATTTGACAAACTTTACATTTTTTAGAGAAGGTTGCTATTATGTGAGCCTAAAAAATTCTACGCCTATGTTATAGGTGTCTATATTATAGAAACCTCCCATGATTATAGTGTAACTATGTTATAGATATCTATATTATAGGTATATATTTATGATAGAAACACATTCAATGGTTGTAGGATATCTATTTATACTTATGCTCAAGGTTCACATGCTTGCCTTTCCACGCTCATAGACTAGCATTGTTGTAAAATTTGTTAGTGTGACTAAAGATAGACAACAATAGAAGGCAATACTGATTTTAGTCATTGCTTGTACATCATAATCTAAAAATCTATTAAAAACAAACAAACTAAAATGTCTATATTGCTATGTATTCTAGGATTTTCTATAAGATTTTTTGTAGTAAGGGTTGTTATTTTACTTCAACATACTACCCTCTCCTTGTGCTACTTCCCATGTTTCTTGCTTAGGTTGTTGCTATGCTTGAAGATTCCATATTTTTTCTTAAACGTTCAAATATTTGTTATAAGTTTATCCTTCACTTTGTGTTGTCTACATTTTTATTCTGGTTGATGTCATTACACTAACAACTTAGGATGCTCAAACATGTCTCTAAATTGTTACATATGGATATGATTTATTAAATATCTTGTTTTGTAATTGTAGTTGATAATATTGGTAGGATTGAGGTTCTTGTACATGGTAGGTGTATATTTGTATTTTAAAGTTGTCTTG
Organism: Antitrichia curtipendula; assembly: GCA_951230915.1. Taxonomy (NCBI): domain Eukaryota; kingdom Viridiplantae; phylum Streptophyta; class Bryopsida; order Hypnales; family Leucodontaceae; genus Antitrichia; species Antitrichia curtipendula. The sequence continues at coordinate 12,843,688 of OX579639.1, read as the reverse complement.
TTTTGCAAGTTCATATAAATCTAACATGGCTAAATGATTGCAGTTCTAGCTTCATGCTACAATGTGTACAACTTTACAATTTGACCATTATGGTGAAAATTTTGGTGCAAAATATTTTCTTGTTGTTGATGCATAGTATGTCTTGTTACCACTTCTTGTAAATTGATTGGTTTCATGGAACATATTGAAATTCTTTTTTCAAAATTGTATTGTCATTTTAGTTCTTCAAAATTATGTACATTTACTAACTTGATATTGCATTATTGCTTGAAATTGCAAATGTAATTGGTTTCCAGATCTTGCTTTACAGGTAGATATCAATATGTAGTTTTGGTATGTATATTAGGGTTTCTTCCATTGATTCAAATTGGTTTTTTTGATTCAAAGGTATTTCATAGATTTAGTGAGGATTTCTATAAAATCATTGTTATATACAGATTTTAGGATTTTTTTAATGGATTTAGGAATTTATAGATTTTATCTTCTTGATAGATTCATAGAATTTTGGGATTTTAGCTATAAGATATCAAAGATGCTAGCAAATTATAGTAAATGTTACTATCTATCCAATTGGTACTATCTACTACAAATGAAGGTCTTAAATTACTTTTGTACATTTATAATTTCTCCATTATTATACATTTTAAAAATCTTACATAATGTACATTTCAAAATCTTCCAACTATACATTTCTACAAACAATGTAGTGGTAGTTGATGCCATTCCTATTAGTAGTCATGAATCTATGATTCATGTAACAAAAAGTTTATACATCATTACTCACCAACCTTTTTTTTAAACTTTTTGACAAAGTGCTAAGATGGCAATTGCTTAAAATTTGGTAAAGCATTGTATCTCTACATTCATCCATCTTCTTAAAAGAAAAACACATTTCAATCATATTCATATACTTTTTCATCCAAATTTGGCGATTTCATCCACATTTTAAATAGAAATGGAAAATTTTGGGCAAAAAAAGATTACTTTTATCTGGCAAAAAGTAGACACTTAATTTGAAATGGTGCAATTTGGCCCCATGGTGCCAAAAAAAAATGATTGTTATTCATAGTAGCACATTCAAGGATGAAAACTGAGTACAGTCATGTGCACAATACAAAAGATGATTGTAAATAGTTATGATGTGTTACTCAACTCATTTATTTTGTGACTCCAAATAGTATTATTAATGATTCTTGTTAGTTAACCCCTAAATGCTTGAAGTGTGTTTTTCCTACGAAAAAGAACATGGGCTTATAGTAATCCCCAATGAAGCAAATTGTTTTCTTTTTTCAAAATCTAACCATATAGATGTTTAAAAAGCTTTCTTATTAATACATATTCCAATATTGAGTGCAATTGTTGACATGCAATTCTTTTTATAAGTAGAAATTGCAAATAATTCTAAATCAACACTCGCATGTTTAAATTTTCACTGGTGAAAATTATGAAGACACTTTACTCTTTCTATTGGGACCATTTTCAAAGCAAATGGATATGTACAATTTTTTAGATATGAAATCAAGTGAAATTGACAAACTTTGTTCAAAGTTGGGAAATGAAGTAAAATTGGCAAACTTTACTCTTCACTAATGGTACATACATACATTTGAGGACCTCTCAAAAATCAAATATTTACTTTTTTCAGTGAAAAATGAAAGATTTCAATAGTTAACCTTCAAAATAGCTTGTAAATTTATTTTAAATGGTAAAAGGAATTTAAGTGCCCACACTAAAATGAGCTTGAAATTTCAAATCGACCATATATGATCGATTCGTCAATTAGGGGTTAAGATAAACAATTTCATAATCACAATTTTTCATCACAAAAGACGATTGTAAGTATTAACCCCTCATCGCCGGAGGGGACCAAAAGTGTCCTTACAAAAAATTCAAAGTGTTGTAACTTTTGCATCCGATGTCCAAATTCAATAAAACTTGTTGGTAAAGTTGCGCTCTCTCTTCTGGTTTATGTGGTACAATTTTCAGATCAATACAAGCTTTATTGATTTCTTGAAAGTCAATCGAAGTTCATAGGTTCAATTTGAATTCACCAAACTGCATTTGAAGGCTGCAACTTTGGGGGCTTGTATCTCCTTCATCCAATATTTGTTTTCAATAAAATTTGTTGTGTTATGTTCCCCTTTAAGTCTAGTTATTGTGGTTAAATTTTCATGTCAACCCAAGTTGTTTTGAATGCTTGGGAGCAATTCGAAGTTCAAAATCTAGACATTTTTGCATTACAGTCAACTTTGGTGGCTTATAACTTCTTCATACAGGAGTTCTTTTCAATAATTTTTGTTGAAAAAGTTTCACATACTAGTCTAGTTCTTGTGGTAAAAATTTCATATCAATCCAAGAAGATATGATTGACTGAGAAGCATTTTAGCAGAGGTAGGTTCAGCTGTAGATGTGTTTTTTTGCTACTTTTTTCACTGTTTTTGACATTTCAAAACAATTTTGCAACTGCAATGAGTCAATTAAATGTGTTTTTTTTCCACCAAAGTGTTTTTCTTTGGTTTAGAATCACCTTGTAGTATAAAGTTTTTTCATTTGAGTAGGTTTAGAAATCGAATTCCACCTTGAAATGTGTTTTTAGGAAAATTTCAGCATCTTTTTTCAACACTAAAACATTATAATCTTTCAATCTATACGGTCAAATGACCCCAAATTTTACTTACACCATCTACAACATGCACACTACAAGATTGTATGGTTGAGATTTTCATACCTTACTCCCATTTGGACTTATAACACTTGAAAAGCAAGGTTGTTTTTTGACATGGTTAGAGCTTCGGAGGTGAGGGGTTAATGATGTATTGCTCAACCCGTCGATTATGTGACTATTAATAGTGATATTAATGATTGTTGCTAGTTAAAGTACTCAATACCAGTATGGACTAGAAATAGTGATATTAATGATTGTTGCTAGTTCAAATAGCCAACACCATTATCACCATTGTTCGTCATAATTATGTCACTAATTTCAGTCATCATCTCCAAAGTACCATAGTAGGGCCCAATTGAGGTCCTCAAATTTCATCGCCATTATCATTATTCTCTATCATTATTATGTGACTAATTTTAGTCATCATCTCCAGTTGAGGTCCTCAAATTTCATTGAGAATGCGCTATGGAGGATAAAAATTGTTAAATCACCCGCAATCTTGTTCCAAACAACTCAAAATGACTCCAAAGTGACTAGTTTCAAACAGCTCAAAAGTGTGCTAGTCATACTCCCATCACATGCCTTTAGAGGGTTATAAATCTAATTATAAAGACATATTTTTCTTGTGGTGTCATTATGAAAAGTGAAGTTCTTGAGTAATCTCAAAATGCAAGGGAAGGAGTCATGTTTTGAATCTTGTTTTGTTATTCTCTCATTGCCCTGGTCATTGTCACTACCTTATTTTTCTCATACAATACATGGGTGCCAAAGCAAGCATGTATCAATTTTTTCTCTTGACACACCACATGAGGTAATCAAAGTCCATTCATTTGCTTTAAATTCCTAGTCTTAACGCCTACAAATATTGTTTTTTTTTCAATGATATTCTTGAATATCCTGCAAACTTTAAGACTATCATTGTTTGTAGCACATTTTACTCACAATCAAACTATCTAATTGTCTCCCCAAAACCTATTCATGACCCTTTTCTAAAACCATTCTCTACAAATTCTTGCATAAAATGCACTACTTCTATTTATGAGATTCTATTGGATTTTTTTTCTAGTATTTTGACAATTTATAATTTATTCATATGGTATCTAAGAAGAGAATCTAAAATCCAACTGAATAAATTAGGCAAATCAATAATAGAAACAATGCTCAATTGTTTGCTTGGACTCAATTAGTTATAAGGTAAGGTAACTACACTTAAAACCAACACCATCCTAAAATCAACATATATAGATTCTTGCCTAGAATGTACTCCCACTATTTATGAGAGTCTAGCATCAATTTTAAAAGCAGTCACCAATTTTCAGCACTTTGAACATTCATAATTTATTCATGTGGTGTCCAAAAACTGCATTCTAAGAGAATCTAGAATTTTCTTTTGACTACCAACAAGTCTCCACAAAAAAAATTAAATATAATAATACAACCATACTAAAGGCTTCTTTACACCCAAAAGCTTTGGGTTGGAGCCCAAAGAAATGGAGTATTTTGATTGGGTCTTCACTTTGGGTTCATAGCTATCTTCCAATCAAAACACCCCATTTCTTTGGGCTCCAACCCAAAAATATTTGGTGTTAACATGCTCTAAACTGATTTAGATGTATTTATCTTAGAGTCACTTCCCACTACGGTCAAAGGCCGAGAGTCCATGGGTTTCCACCAATCAAATTTCAAAAAACCAAAAGTTTGGCCTCTCGACCCTTCACACTAGAAGGCACAAGTCCAAAGGCCATCACCCTCCAACTACCTACATGGCAATAAATTGCCTACATGGCGACAGACTCTCAAAGGAAGTTTGGGTCGATTAAAAATGGAGACCCAAACTATGGTCAAGAGGCTGTCAACTTATGACAAGATCTCAACCCTTAGATTGGTAGGTGGGAATTCATTGTTAAGAGCTTGGACTTTGGACTTGGCCTTCAGAAGCTTTACACTATGATCAACATAAGGCTCCGATTCCTATATTTTATTGCCTATTTGAATGTCTAAGTTGAGAAGCCGTGGGAGTTCACTGCCAAGGATTTGGCCTTTAGACTTGGCCTTTAAGGTAGGCCCCCCCAAAATGGCACCTGACCTTAAAGCGCCATCTACAGGTTGTGTACATTTCCAAAATCAGTTAAATACCTATTTGGATGGAGCGCTTTCAGAAACAAACTTTGACCCTTAATAACTTTTGCATACGATGTCCAAATGTCATGTTCTCTAGTGCGTTGGAACCTCCTTTCACTTGCCAACAAGAATATATGAAAATTTGACCAGTCTAATAGTAGTAACTAGGCTCAGTAGCAAAAAGTGGCGGTTTTGGGTGTACCCACCTTAAGAAGCTTCACACTATGACCAGCCGAAGGCATCAATTCTTATATTTTACTGCCTATTTATTGCTCATTTCTTTGGACTCTCAACAAAGTTTGGCCACTCTATTCCATGGCCTCTGACCTTGGTTGGCCGTAGTGTGAAGCGGCCCTTACTGTAGTCACCTTACAGAGAAGTTGTTGTAATGGCCACTCACCCTCTGCAGAAACTCGGAGAGCATCCATGGCAAGCCTCGTGAGCATCGAAACCCGCTCGCCGGAGCTCCGCAACCGAACGACGAATTCGCAAGTTTGCGCACACGTCACGCGAGATCCGAAAACCCACCTTCTTTTACTACAATGGCAAGTCCCCTGTCCCACACCCACCTGCTTTTTTCCCCCACATTCTATTTGCAATCCTGTAGCAAACAGTAAACCACGAGATCCCATCCGTCCCCACTTCTCCAATTTCCAAATCCTTTTTTCCCGTTTTCCAGCACTCATGTGCCACATTCGATAGGACGAGCTCCCAATCCTGTCAGACCTCCCGGCTCCACCATAGCCTGGAATCTCTTGCCCCAAAAGACTTTATTACAGCCGCTTGACGCTTTGTCTCCCAGAGAACAGGAAGAAAAAGAAGTTAAAAGAGCATCTCGTTTGCTGCGCCCTCACTTTTGGCATCCTGCCAACCGGAGATGTTCATGTGGAGATTCGTCGTGGTTCAAGCACACTCTCCATTAATAAGTTAAGTTAATAAGCTTAGTCGACTTTTACTCCACAGTGGTGTACTCCACAGGACGGACGACAGAGAGTTCTTTCAGTTCTTGTCAAGCCGAGAATCTGGAGCTATGGAGCCTGCCGATTTGCTGCGTCCTCTTTTGAAGGGATGGACTGTGCCGTTGCTGTTGTTCACGCTGGGATACACTCTTGTGTACCTTCCTAACATGGAAAACGAGGTCAGACTCGAAAACACTACCAAAGAAAGAAAGAAAGAATGGCAACAAACAGAATGTTCTCTATGTTACATGCAGAGTGGTGCTTCTGTTAATCGATTTAGTTTGCTCTAGATCTTGCTTTGGCTTCGGTTTCTGTTGATGTTGTAGCTGAAAAGTTGTTGGTGTTTTTCATGGAAAGAGGGGCTTTGAGGTTGTGTTTTTTGTGTGTTGTGGGACTTTGTTATGTTGTGTAGGTTAAGGTGATTGTATTGGGAGTGGTGGTTTGAGTTTGGGATTAAAATTTCGAGTTTTTGGGTTGCGGTGCTTTAGATTTCTGGTGTTGAGTTGCGATGGTGTTGGTGTTTGCAGAAAGAGGAAGGATGCAGTTTATTGTCTGACACTCACTTTGTACTCTACAGCAAGCGTGTGGTGACTCCCGACGGCATCGGCTCCTATGCAGGTAAGTTCTCTGCTGCACCACTTCTCCTAATTCTTTTAGGGTTTAGATTTCTAACACAGAATCGTTGTACTATCATTATTCTATTGTGTTTAAGGGGAAATCATGTTGTGCTCTCCTTGAAAATGATGGTGATAGTAGTATTCTAGATGCTTCAGTGCTGCGAAAGGGAATGTCCAGTACATTGGCAAATTTTAGTTACAAATGGCAAAGTTCAGTACAATTGGAAACTTGCCAATTGAATTGAAACTGCCTTGCATGCACTCGTCTAGGAGGTGAGACCGATTTGGAGAGCATCCTCAATGCAAGTCTTTGCACTTGCTCTGTAAAGCAATTCAACGTAGGACTTTGTGAAAGAGGTTCTTTACCATTGATATGCTTTAGCAGTCAATTGTGCAGTGTTGCATTGAGGATGCTCTTAGCGTAGCAAGAACTAATACCCATTATGTTGGTACCTCCAGGTTGCATGCATTGGGTTTCCAAAGTTGATGGAAAGTATGGGTTTCATGCATTAGACCCTGAAGATGCACGTTTGTAAGTTTGCTTCGTTTTGCTTTTGCAGTGGAGGTGGAGGGCGAGCGGATTGTTTCCGTGAGCAAGAGAAGTGAAGCTCCGAAGAGCACGCCGGGAAAACCTCGTGTACTGGATTATGGCAATGCTGTCATCATGCCTGGGCTCATTGATGCGTACGAATTTTTACTGTGAAGCTCCAGTTTCGTGTTTTCTGGCTTTCATACATGCGTATTGTTTTAGCGCATGCATGCTTGGGTTTGTGGGTTTGTGCTCACCATATATGTTTTTAACATGGTTTTCTTTAAAATCGGACTGTTTCAGGAGCCTTTAGACAACATCATAAAGGGAATCTTTGATGGGGAGGTCTCTTTATGGTCACATGGAGGCCTCCCTATGTATCATGGAGAAGCCTCCAAACTATCAATGTGACCATTTTGGGGACCATTGTGAAGATTACCTTTTGTGGTGTCGTCTAAAAGTTCTTGAAACAATTCAATTTTATTGTTCTTACCTACCCCCTTGCAGCATTCTTTCTGTGACTCAAATGCAAATCTATATCTTCTTTAGTAGACATGAGTATCCAAGTCTTTGAAAGTGTAGAGATCATGCCTTTAAAATGAGTTCGTTTGGGTGATGTTTGTTGCAGCCATGTACATTTGAATGAACCAGGGCGCGTGGAGTGGGAGGGTTTCCTGACAGGCACCATGGCTGCAGCTGCTGGTATTTATTTATTTATTTCCTGTTTTTCTCGTTCGGAACGCCTGCATTCAAAATCTGATGTTATCTGTTATCGTTGACAGTTCGCCCTTTTTCCTCTTGTTTTCTCAATATGAATTTTCAACGCTTTGGTTTGGGTTTTGGTGGTGTTATCACAGTCTGGGACGTTGTGCTCTACAGGAGGTACAACTGCTGTAGTGGACATGCCCTTGAATAGCCATCCTGTGACCACGACAAAAGAGCACCTGGAAGACAAGGTTGGTCTTTCTTTCTGTATTTGCTAATTTGTTTACTTCTCTGCAGTAAATCAAGAGCAGCTCTAGTTCTCTTGTGCGATTACTAAATTGTAAGTATGTGTTGCATGGATGCGGATGAAGAGAGAAGCTGCTCAAGGGAAACTATATGTGGATGTTGGTAAGTTCCTTGCATGCATGTGACAAATACACTGCACCTTTTGAAATTCTTCTGGGCTCGGCTGGGCTCTTTACTGTTATGTCCTTTTACGATAGTAGGTCTAATGTGCGGATCAAGACTAAATGATAAAATGGGGCAGGTTTTCTACTGCAATGTTTGATATTTGAATTGTGCTCGTTTGGCAGGATTCTGGGGAGGTTTGGTTCCCGATAATGCTTATAATGTTTCCATCTTGGAGGATCTCCTAGAAGCAGGCGCCCTGGGCCTTAAGGTTAGAACAGAACACTTGTTTTTGCATTTTTTGTTTTGTGGTCAACGCGTTTGAAAAGATTGCACCTTTCCTTTCCAGTTTTTGCATACCAGCAAGTCTCTGCAATTGTTTTTCATTTCGTTTCTGCTCAATATCTATTATTGTCTTACAAAGAGCACATATTATTCGTTTCTGAAATGAAACGTTTTATGCCTGTCCCCATTGTTATGCTGATTTTATGGTGAATCTTAGAGCCTTGCATGTTAGGTTTTGTTATTGATGCTCATGCATGGCAAGCATGAAGTAAGATCACGAATAAGAGGAATCACTGACACAGGGTTAAATTGTTGAAGTCGTTTATGTGCCCATCAGGGATCAACGACTTCCCAGCTACTACTGCGCAGCATATTCAGGTGAGTCGCTGTTTGAAGTATCTTGTTGAATTCTATTTAGTAAGTTGATAATTGTATAGAGTGATAATTCTGTGCCTATTATGTTCTTGGAAATGCAATATACTGGAAAGTGTGCTATATACCAGAAAAGTGTTGATTTCATCGGTCAAATCTTAAGCTATTTGCCTTTGCCTTTTTAGTGGTGAGTGATTGTTTTATGGAGTTTGACTCGGTTGATGCAAATTTTTGACCTTCTTGCACACTAACATCTCATAATACAGTCAATATCGATGTGGATCTGTTTACATATTTTATGAGAGTTCTTGTATTAATCCACTTTGGTTTTCGCTCCCTTTGGTAGGCATCTTTGCCAGTACTCGCAAAATATGGACGTCCCATTCTAGTGCACCAGGAAGTGACAGACCCGCCTGCCGTCTCCGCTCACTTGGTACCAGGGGAGCCAACCAGCAACGCTCGGAGTTACAGCAGATATCTGGAATCTAGACCATTGTCATGGTACGTCGTCCGCTTAAATAATTTGGTTATTGGAGTTTGATTCGATTATAGTGACTTATTACTATAATTTTGCAGCCTTAGTGGAATGCAATTTTAATAATATCATTGTTTGTTTTTGTTGCAGGGAGCGTGCTGCTGTGAAACAATTGTTGGAGGTGGCCAAGGATACAAGGCCTGGTGGGCCTGCCCAGGGCGCCCATGTACATGTCGTTCATCTTTCTGATGCAGAGGATTCACTCTCCCTTATCAAGGTATCAGTTAATCCTTAACTGGGTCTCTCCTCTTTATCCCCTAAGGCTCCGAAGTCCATACATTGGATGATGAACAGATTGCTTCAGGGCATCTCTTTTGTCCAATTAATTTCCCATGCTTGCATCTGTAAAAACATCCTTCTTTGGGTCAAGTTTGATGAGATTGAGGTAAATGTTTTATTTGCACAAAGATATAAGCAAAAAATGTTCAAAATTTCAAAATAGGAATTGGGCATTATATGGCTAAACATTATCTGCCAGTTATCGGGATCACCCACCTCCAGTACACTCGACCCTCTTTAGTCTTACCACCTGGGGTCCCAACTTTTTCACTATGATACAGTTTGAATGTGTGCCAAGTATGTTGCAATCAATGGTAGTGCTGCAAGTGTGCAGGATATTCTAGAATGCCATTTTTGAGTGCGAAATCTTGACAATTCTGCGCTCTTGGGCACATGCGGTTTCATTGTCAGAGAGAGGTCTTTGAATTCATTTAGGTACATTGTGACTCTAATTGCTGTTTTGTGCAGGAAGCCAAAGCAGGGGGGTCTAGTGTGACTGTGGAGACGTGTGCACATTACCTTGCCTTTGCTGCGGAAGATGTACCAGAGGGTGCCACCCAATATAAATGTGCCCCGCCATTGAGAGACTCTAGTCACCGAGAACTTCTGTGGAAAGCTTTGTTGGTATGACATTGATTCACAACCCTTTCATGGTTCCCTTTTAACATGTGTAGGTGTGTAAATTCGGGGATTTCAATATAGAGATCTTTGGGTTCAAGAGCCAAATTTGTCGAGACCAAAATTTAATCATTTTCTATTATTTCCTTACGAAATCATTCAAAGTGTGAGGTTCTAGAATACTTTGGAGGTCTAGACACCTAACTTATTGAAACCAGCTTTTGATACGTGTCAACTCTGTTGATATACTATGGAATTTCCATATTAGGTTAGCTAACCATGGCCCTTTGTTTTCTCTGTGCAGGATGGTGATATTGACATGATAACAACTGATCACTCACCCTCGCCGATAGAATTGAAACTTCTAGAAGAGGGTGATTTTTTGAAGGCTTGGGGCGGTATTTCTGGTATTCAGGTAAGGTCAAGCATGTCATTTCCTTGCGTACTCCTGTTGTAAATTAAACCATTATTCACATTGAAGTAAAATATCTTGAATCTAGTTCGTTTTGGAGGCAATGGAAAAAAACCCGAATATTAATCTCCTGGTACAAAGATTTGCAGTGCTCGTACACACATCTGAGGGTTTTTATGTTTGCAGTTTGCATTGCCGGCTACATGGACTCATGGAAGTGCCCGCGGCATGACCATTCAACAAATGTCAAAGTTGTGGAGCACAATGCCTGCTAAAATGGTCAACCTCCCACGAAAGGTTCTCTACATTTCTTCCACATCTGATTCAGATTGTTAGTTAAGAAATCCATGTATCTTTGCCAATTCAATTCGGAGCACTTCATTTTGGGAATCTACCGAAAATGCAATTTCTAGTTTTAGTAAGTGAATTTTGATATGATACGCTATAAATTCTGAGACTTTCAACATACTAATTTATTAAAACACTTATTTAATGTTTTTATATTTTGAAAAGCTTGCAGTGGAATTCCTTCTCATGGCAATGGAAAGCCAACTTCAACTTTATTCTGGAGATGAATGCATTTTCCTAAAACCTTACAAATGGATGAAAACAGCATCTGAAGAGGATGAATAAAACATATATGTCCTTCTAGGCAATTAGGTATTAATGCAGCTTGTTCCAGTTCAACATACACAAATAGATTGAAAACGCAATAAACCTGTGACTGATATTGTTGTGGCACTTTGCGATGATTTGAGCAGGGATCTCTTGAGTTCGGAAAGGATGCAGACATTGTTGTTTGGGATCCAGAGGCATCGTTTGTTATCGACAGTGATTATCCGCTCTATTTTAAAAATAAGGTACAAATCTCTTCAATCTCAGTAATGCAGTGACTATTATAGTAGACTTTCATCTTATAATCTTTACATTCTCCCCTGCTTCAAGTTTGAAAGAGACTCAAGGTAACAACTACACTTATATTCAACTTTTACCCAAAAGCGACTCCTACAAGTTCTTGCCAGAAATGTACACGAAATCTTGGGGTTGATTTTGGGTACACATAAACTCACTTCTTTGGAAAATTCATAGTTTATTCATATGGTGTTCAATAAATACGTGCGAAAATGCTTACGAATCCTCTTTCGATTCCCAACAAGATCCAACATTAATTTAGGTAGTCTAATGCTCTAATATGCTTATTTGGACTCTTTTAAGTGTACATCCCACAGTTGGGAACGTATTAATACCTTTGGTTGATTATTTATACTATAAGAAACCCATGTCTAAGCAGACGGATTTTGTTTGACATCCAATGTAACAACTTATGTTTTTATGTCAACAATGACGTCCAATGTAACATCTTCATGGGCTGTTACATTGGACGTCCAACAAAATCTCTCAAAATCTCTCTGCTTAGACATCGGAAAACACTCATTTCTTTTAGTGATTACAATTGCATTACCCAACATTGTAAACCTTAAGTTTCTACTTTGATTGCAAACAGGTGTCGGCTTATATAGGACACAAGTACACAGGAAAGGTGATAACGACATTTTCTCGAGGCCGGCAAGTGTTCGAAGAAGGTCACCATTCTCCGAAGGCTTGTGCCGCACCTCTCTATCCAGTACGATAAGGATACACACAATTGGTGAGGATTGAATGCCCATGTGAAGGACTGATGTTCAAATCTTTTGAATCTAGGTGAATCCTGGCATGTCACTGCACATATTTTGGTTTGTATATGGATGGATGGAGTGAAAAAAAAAAAACACTCCGAAAATAGAGATTACCAAACCACTGGTTTTTGCCTCTAGAACCAGATTTCAGTAGTGCCAAACCAATAGTAGAATTTGTGAGAGTATGTCCCAGGGATAACTTCTTGGCTTTAGTGCAAAATGGAAGCCTGTCAGGAAGTTCTACATACATAAATTTCATGAGGACGTCCTCTTCATTGTACCTTTTATGCTGATTTCCATCATTTTAACCGAGTATCATGATTCCTGATTTTAGAGTATTGTGTATCAGGGCTTTTTTTTTTCATTTTTTAAGGAGTGCCAAAGTGGTGATGTAAAATGTTATAGTGGTGATCCAAATTTGAGCATTCATGCACATATTGGAAAATATCACATTAGCACACATCATATGTGTATAATTTGGTTTTCATCCACAATCTAGCCATTTCTTTCAAGATTTTATTTTAATTTGAAGTTTTTTGGCATTTTGTAGACAAGATAATTTTTTTCTGGTGCAATCTAGCACCAAAAAGACAAAAAAAAACCTTGTCTGTATATATATTGTAGTATTACTAGATGTATGAATTTTTCTAGCCAAACAATTGTGAATGGCTATCATGATTGACTTTTTATAGAGGACAAGCCATTACTGTAAGGTAAGGTAGAAGCATTCAATCGTATGCTTTAAATGATGGGGGGTTTTCTTGTAAGAATGTTGGCTTACTCAAGTGAAAACCGACCCAAGTTGTTTGATAGTTTTATGATATTCACATAATATTTTATGAATTTTCAAAGTTGAAAGCATAGATTACCTATTTATGCCCTAGATTCTCTGAAGTATAAAAGGCTCAACTCCCATTGTTTTCCTCAAAGATGTCTTTGGGTACTCTTGAAATCTTTGGTGAAGATAGGTGGCCATTCATATAGATTGTAGGAAAGGGTCAATTTTTGGAGCCTCCTATCTTAGTTTGGTCACTTATTTAGTCCATAATAGTATACCACTAATTGATTGATCTTGCTCAAGAGCCAAATAAAATGGCCATAAAAATTGTGTTACATTTTCTATAATAGAGCTTTACTTGTTGCCAAATGCCAAATCTTTGGAATCTTGGCATATTAACAAAAATTTACTAGAAATTCAAAAAGATGTGCCAGTTTCTAAGTGAAATCTCCTAAAAGTACCTCAATTGATACCTCTATTGGTCATGAACTTTCTTTGGATCTAAATCCGAGTACTTCACTAGCAGTTACTTTAGAAACAATGTGACACCTATTATAGTTAGGATACATTTTGAATGTTGAGGTTAATAATTTTAAAAATATTCAAGTTATTATAGCATCACTTTTTTGAAACATATTGTATTACAACTACTATATAGTACGAGTACATAGTAATGATCTATAGTACATAAATAATTTGTAAATCTATACAAGGAACAGTCTAAAAGGGAAGGGAAGAACTCGCATGAGATTCTTCCATTTTCCATCTGCAAATAGATAAATTAATAAACATCTCCTTTTGGATTATTATCCGTTTGTTTGATTAGCAACTCATATCTATGGCGAGCATTTTTCAAGGACATATTGCAATAAGTTAGGCTTAGTCAATATAAAAATACTTGTGAGATTTTTAGTTTTCGTGTTTTTTTCTCCTATTATACATGTATGATTAATTTGTATGAATTGTTTGACATATGATATCTGTACATGTACTATTTGTGTGTGTTATGTTCAAGAATAGTTAGAGTGTACATGTTGCACTTATCAATCCTAATATCAAGTATAAATTTGTGAATTGCAATAGGGATGTATTTCAATGCCTCAAATTTCAATTTTAACTACCATAGGGACATAGAGTGTAGAAAAATGGGCAAAAAATAGGAATATATCTATTGTAAAATAAGAACTAAATAGGCCCAAAAATAAATAAAAACTGACGCATATATATATAGATTATAAGGTATAGTGAAGTACCCGGGTATATTTCACTTTGATTCTCATTCAACTTGCAAAGTTCAACAAACTCATGATCGACTTTTAACTTCCATATTTCTTATTCTATACCTATTATGTTTGAATTGATTAAAAAATTAAATATGTAGGGTTTAAACTAGTCTAGAATGGTGAAATGTGCTCTTGTGATTATAAAATATATTTGCAGGTAGTCAAATGAAAAACGTGCCATGAAAAAAAACTTGGAATAAAGGATATCTCTTTTATATGTTTTAATTTTAAACATAGTTTCAAACTCAATTGTAATACATTTAGACAAGTACTGTTTAGAGATCTCCACTCACAAAACGTCTAACACTTTTATAAAACGTCTAACATTAAAATTAGATTTATTTCATGAATTATTTTGCCCAATTGTTAAATCCTTACTTAAAGGCAATTGTAGAACTCAAGGAATTTGTAAGCTGCTAATTGCTAGACTAACATTCATGATATTGTTATTCATCAAGCTTACTAATTTACATATATGAGTGATTCTTTTTAACACTTGTACTCTTATGTCCTTATCATAGATGGTGGTGCTACCAAAAAAATCCTTAATTACATCATTGATTGTGTCCTAACTTATTAAAGAATCAACAACTTTACCTTTGTGAGATTGAATAAAATTATTCTAAGTGTTTGATTAGAAGAAATTAATTAGGGGAACTTAAAACTACCTTTGTTGAGGAGCATAGTTCAATGAAGTAACCCTTGAGTCCTTGAGGTTTACATTGTTCTAGAAGGTACAAAAAAAAAGATATTTAATTATGATGAATAAGTTGCAAGGAAATTCATATTGTACTAGTTCAATAAACTTATATGATGATCTCAAGAGATATTTCTGTTAACAAGAGTTTTTTTGCTATTTGACCAACTATTCCAAGTCAACATCCAATGAGTACACCCGAAAAATTGGCATAGAACTTCTATGCCTTCCAAAATTGTTTGCAGCATTACCTTGAAGTAATTTCTATATAGTTTTCTATTCTATTCAATCTTTTCAATTGATGAATTATATTTTAGATGGGACAAGATACCATACAAAGTCTAGTGGATCGATAATTATTTTCATATGCAACTTATATATAGGAATGGTCTTCGAGAGACATGTAAGATAGAACCTATATGAGAGATATGCAAGTGCAATGTGTACAACTTAGAAGAGGATAAGAGATTATTAATTTGGCTTTTGGAATTTCTCCAAGATGAAAAACCAACACTTACAAGTCGACAACTTCAACAAAATTTATAGAACTACTTGTTGTTCTACATATTAATCCATTTTATATTGAGCTTGGTGAACCAGTTAGGTAGTGCAAAAGTGTCGTAATGTAAATGGTCAAAGATGGATTATGCTCTAAAGATTTTGCAGCAGGGTGATGTGAACAGCTTGAGAGAAGAAGTGGAGAAACTAATAGTGCTTTAACATCCCAATATTATAGTGACTCTATTTGAGTTTTTTTGTTGGTAGGGGGATCATGAGGGGCGTCCAATGGTTGTCATGGAAATGCTAAACAATGACTTATGCTTGTTGTTACACCAACTTAATTTAAACTTGAGCAAAACTGCACAATTAAGGGATTTTCCATAGAGATTTCAAGTGCATGAACGATTTAGTGAACAATATCATTGCTTTGTTTGAGGTAAAGATTTCCAATTTTGGTGTCTCATAGCACTAGAAGAAACCCGTGTTTTTTTTGACGTCCAAAAACTGGACGTCAAATTTTTTGGACATCAAACATAACATTAGGATGCTAGTTTTGACATCACTTTTGGTTAAATCTAGTAGAACAAACCTGTGTTTTTATGTCAACATTAACATCCAATGTAACATCCGGATGTTATATTGAGCATTACAATTGACATAAAAATACAAGTTGTTCTATTGGACGTCACCTAAAATTTGTCACCAAAAATTATAAAACATCACACAAAACACAAGGTTCCTATAGTGTTGTTGAGATAAAGATCTTGAAATCATGCCAAATTTTCACCAAATTTATACACGTTTGCAAAATTTGCAAGCCCGTGTACGCCCTCACAAAAATGGTGATGGAAATTTGCATTACACTCAGGAAAGCAAAGGTTTTTGTGGACTTGAGTTTTTCCTAGTTGACTAATTATTGAACTTCTATGAAGTTGGAGAAATAGAAAAATCCACAACATATAAAGGATTATATTAAAACAAATTAATATGAATGTCAATATCTAGTGAAAAGTTGGATGCAATGATGCATGAACATTCTTTTTCTAGTGGCAAGCTCTCTAGAATGTGATGTTAACGGACTAGACCTTAAAGAAAGAGTGGAACCGCATGAAAGGTTCTAAATGACCAAGCCATACCAGAATCAGATGAAACTTGCCTTTTTTATTGTCTAATCTTACAAATATTAATAACTGGGTATGCACTTTTGGATTAACATTATGAATTATTTCTGAGGAAATTATGGAAGTTTTTGTGTATTGCATAATGTAAACAAAAGTTGCAATGCTATTAGAATTGTCTTCTAAATAGGCCAAGGGCAATACTAACCCTTCTAACAATATAATTGAGGGTGAATCAATCTAATGGAGGAAATCCTTAGATTCTTACTATTATAAAATTCAAATCTATACTGGTTCTAGATGTTAGATCTTTATATATATAATCACACCACTTTAGTAAAATTGACATTTTAACCCCTCACTGCCCAAGGGGACCAAAAGTGTTCTCACATAGTCAATTTGGAAGTGTTGTAACTTTTGCATCCAATGTACAAATTCAATAAAAAAATGTTGTAAAATATGAGTTCTATTTTCTATCTTGGGTGGTAAATTTTTCAAATCAATTCAAGATTAACTGAACTTTTGGAAGTCATTCAAAGTTCATGGATTCAATTTGAGTTTGGCAAATTACATTTTGATGGCTGCAACTTTGGGGGCTTATATCTCCTTCATTCAATGGATTTTTTTCAATAAAAAATTGTTGAGTTATATTTTCCTTAAAGTCTAGTTATCGTGGTAAAATTTTCATGCCAATCCAAAGTATTTTGAGTGTTTGGGAATTGGGAGCAATTCAAAGTTCAAAATCCAGACATTTGGGGATTACATGTAGTGAACTTTGGCAACTTTTTTCTTCTTTATATAGCGTTTGTTTCCAATAATTTTTTTTGGAAAAGTTGCACATTCTAGTCTAGTTTGTGTGATTAAAAATTTTATATCAATTCAGGAAGTTATAAGTGACTGAGAAGCATTTTAGTAGGAGGTTCAACCTCAAATGTATTTTTACACTAACTTTTCTTGCTATTTTTAAACATTTCAAAGTCATTTTGCAAACACAATGAGTCAATTGAATGATATTTACTTTCACAAATGTGTTTGTATGTTGGTTTTGAAGCACTTTATAGTTTTAATTTTTTTTCATTTGAGTAGGTTTAGAAATCGTATTTCACCTCCAAATGTGTTGGTCGGAAAATTTCAGCATCATTTTTCTATACTAATTATTCATTATAATCTTGCAATCTAAGTGGCCAAATTTCTATACATGATTGACAATTTGGACTATATCACTTCAAAAGCAATGATGTTTTTAAACCCCAAAAGGCCCTAGGCCTTGAAGGGTTAAACGATACTTTCTAGAAACATGGAGAATTTTGTTAAAATGGCAATATTCCGTGTGTCATTTTCAAACTGCTCAATTTGAACCGTAAAGGTGATATCTAGTATTGGTATAGATTTCAAAAATATTTAATATTTAATAGACTTCAAAAATCTAGGACCAATAGAGATTTCAAACCACATAGTCTAAATTGTGAAAGTGGCATCTATGACAGGTGCAGATTTCATACATCTAAGAATAATATAAATTTTAGACATCTAGGATTGTCATTCAACTGCAAAAAACTGCCAAAGCTAAAAAATTTCGCCATTTTAACGAAATTGCCCATAAACGCTTCGGAACAACGGTAACCATCGTGATGTCCCTGCGTATCTCTGAAGGAAACCGTTTTAAGCCAAGTCTAGGAGACGTGACTCCTTGAATGCTTAGAGCTTGTGTAACCATTCAGCAATCCTTCCACGTTTGCCACAGTCCAGTGATGAACCAATGCAAGCCCAAACAACAAAAGGAATTGAAACATAATAATGTCGATTTTGCGGGTCTTTATTACTACAACCAACGTGAAAATGACGCGCTAGTTTGCAAGCTAGCCGTTTAGCCACTACGCAGTTCCAAGAGACTGTAAGCTCACGTACGTACCCCATGGGGAAATTCTTGAAGGACAGTTACGCCAGCACGTACGCAGCGAGGAATGTGAAGGAAGCGTTGGACAAGCTCATCGATGTCCTGCAATCCCCTGCGCAGATGCGGAAGCTAGTAAGTACTGGAAGTGATGTAGGTCATAGAAAATCAGGCTTGAAGGTGTCTGGAAACCATACTACACTTTCTTTCGAATCCCCTGCAAATACACCTCTTCTGTGCACGAAAACGAAAACGAAGAAGAAGCAGACGCGAAATGGCAGCAAAGGAGACGCTGCGGACGCCACGGACGCTCCACCATCAATGGAGAAGAAGAAGAGGATGGCAACGTTGAGCTCTCGTGGTGGCAACCGGACTTCAGAATCAGTGGAATGCGGTGGTGACTCCAATTCGGATCACATCCCGGTTTGGAGGTTTTGCCAGGTGATGCCGAAGCAAGCTGTGTAAATTGTGGTGGTTAATTAAGGCAACCATGGCACTGTCTTATTATAAGATTGAGCATCTGAAATTTGATTATACGCTCTAATTTCACATCTATATAATAATAAGGTATGTTTTGCACTTCCTTGGTGTTAGAGGCGTTGTTTGGAATGTGAATCCAGTCCAAAAGTAGATCTAAATTCATTCCTAAGACCCTCAATAACAACACTTTTAACACCAAGTGTAAACATACCTTTAAGTGTATAACTTAACATCGACAGAGTAAGCAGTTGAGCTTGGTTTCTATTATTCAACTATATATCAAAGTAGTGTTGGATCTTGTTGGAAGTCAATCAAAAGGGAATTTTAGATGATGTTTGCGTGCATTTTTTGGACACTGTATGTGGAAATGATGAATTTTTAAGGTAATGATACTAGGTGTGTTCTAAATTGACTTTAGGCTCTCATATTCATATATAGGACTTACCTTTTTGGCAAGAATCTAGATGGGATGGGTTTTTTAATAGGTCACAATTAGTTGTAGTTACCTTATTTTGAAGAGTTTTCCAACCTCTTGTTTTCCACCTTTACACATTAAATTCGTCTCTTAACCCCTAAACGTCCAAACTGCCTTTTTTGGCAACATAGCGATTTTGGGCAGCTCATTGCGTATGGAGTTTTTATTTTTTTTGCTGAAACTTTCACACAATATGAGGACAAGGTTTATCTTTAAGGCCCAACAATTTTCATAACTTTTGACTTCATTGTTCAAAAGTTATTGCATGATCTGTAATTTTCTATGCTCGACGGGCAGCCCAAAAAAAATCTAAAAAATCTAAAAAATAAAAATTTCAAAAATAAAAATTTGAAATTGGCTTTTTAGATTTATATATACTTGGAAAGCTTTGAATCATTCCATTTTGATTTATGAGTTGAAAGTTATGAGGTGCTCTAGTTTGCGGGTAGTTATGGATTCCCTACTCAAAAATAAACTTTGGAGTCTTTAATTTAACTCAATTTTTAATATTTTTTGAAAAAAAAAAGAAAGCATATAATGTAAATTGTTTACTATTATATTACCACCGTTGGGATTAGAATTTTTCAATTTTATAATTAAATTCTTAACAATTTAGTGTTTTGAATCATTCTCTACTTCTTTCTACTTGCTATACTTTTTCTATATGTTGTACAATTCCAAATGATCTAAATTTTTTTAAGCATGTAGCCAACTCTCCTTGAAGAATGAATCCAAAGAAGCACAATCATTTTGGAGATTTTTTCATACAAATGTGACCTTGTGAAGTGCAGCTGCCCGTATTTTTACAGGGCTAAAAAAAATGGGTTTTGTCACTTCAAACGTTAAAATCTTGCAATCTACACGATGAAAAATTCTGAAATGTTTTCCACATATTTACAAACTAGTTTACTACAAGATCCTACGGTTACTTTGTCCAAAAATGTTTTTTTAATCTAAAATTTGGTGCATGTATCAGAAATGGCAGTTTTGGACTGTTTTGGGTGCAAACATAGTCTCCGACGTTTACGGGTTAAAAAGTGAATTGACCAATTATTAGTTGCATATAGGATAAAGTTGAATTTGGTGGACCTCTACTTGACATGGTAAGGCAAAGGCTATAGAAAACACTAGGGGGAGGGGTAAGGAGTATATTTTATACACTTTTGGCTTTATCTCAAATCCATCCATTGTCAGGGGGTAGATGCTCTTAGTGTTAGTGTTGGTGAATGATTCTAAAAAAAAATATTTGATACTATATAATTTGTTGTATATCCATTCACTAGTAGATGTTAGCATGTACCCCAAAGATGTGGTCTGATTGTTGATTGTTCCACCTTGTAGGATTTACTAAAGTCATTCATTAAAGAAATTTGACTAGAAAAAAACAATTCCTAAATGACTATCTACAATTATGGTTATAAATGAGTTATTGTGTACACTCTTTAGTCATTGTAGACACTCATTTAGGACATGTTTTTCTATTGGTGTTTTCCTATCATACCACCTAATATAGGCTCATTAGAAGAAAATAAATTCTTATTATCTTTTTCTTCATTTTCACCTTTTAACTAGATAGTAGACATAATGATGTTTTGATTGAGTAGAACAACCTACTCATATTAAATTCCTTATGTTTAAAACCTACATAGAGAGAACATGATCTAGCATCTATCCCTTAAATAGTGTTGATCCTCTCCTAAATTATTATCAATCATAGTTGGTCTTGTTCTTAAAAAGAAATCAAGAGGATATGGTGTATAAGCTACAATATGCTAATCAATTACATTAATTTGATCCATTAAGGACTCAAAGGACAAAAAATATTTGATGAATGACATTCACTATTTTCTACAAAAGAAAAAAATAAACATTCATCCAATCAATAGTTGGTAGCATAGTTGATGTCCCAAGCCATATGCCCATCATTTTAGGGTTGGAGATCATTGTATACTTTGCGAAGATGCACGTTGTGTCAAGTGATTGACTACTTATTCCTACACATATTGGAGGATATTACAATGGTCACAAATTATAATTTGTACACTTTGTACTTGGAACTATTTGTAGATTGCCATGTTGTTGAGTTTTCTATATGGACAAGAGTGATCTTGAGACTCCCAACTCTCAACCATAAACCATTGTCTAGACTATAACCTCAATAAATCCCACTTGACTAAGATAACAATCTCTCATCAAATGGAGAGACATGCTATTTTTCATAACAAGGATTTACTTTAGAATTGTAAAGCCCTCAATCTTTTCAGACCTTTAATTGACCATGGTTCATCAAGATCCAACCATTCAATTATTGAAGTTATATTTGGTAAATTGTAAACAAAGGCTCGTCATGGGAAATATTATCCCTCACCACTTCCATGGCTTGACATGTTATTTCTCAATACCTAGTGCATTCCATTCTAAATCAATTGTTGCATTCTTTTCAATCCATTACATTGAGGTTTTAAGTCAAGATTCTAAAGATGGTGGGTGTTGGTTTAGTTGTGGAAAAAGAGTTTGCGGGACTATCCTTCTCGAGGTCCTGATGGTGCTGTCCAAAATTCCAAAGAGCGTCAAAGAAGTAGCCCACTAGAGCTTAAAGCCACCTGGAATAGCGTTCCTTGCAAATCAAGGGATTTCAACTTTGGATGCTAATCCCTTACTAATAGGATTCAACATGGAATTGCACCAAATGTGTAACACTCTAACAATCTCAATCTATGCAGCTAACATGACTTGTTATAGGTTCCATAATATTGGCCCATAATTTTGACATTCAAGTCTACAAACTATAAATAAATAAACAACAATTGGTATAATGGATGTATGGTTCTAAAAATTCCACCAATATAACAATATTGGCAATATCATCACATCTACTTGTAGCATACATGTAATATTGGCAGTGTAGTCAACAATTCCAAAGAGGAAATCTATTCTATTCATTATAGTAAATAATTTGTATTTTGAGAGTCAATATGATATAGTATTCATAGAACTTCCCTTCATATCATTAAGTTCTTATGAGGACTCTTGTTGAGTCAATATGTGTAGGACCAAGTTTATCTTGTCCAAGCACTCTAGCATATCAAAGTTTACTTAACCCCTAAATGCCCAAGCCTTTTGAAGTGTATTTTTTCTAAGAAAAATGAACATGGGCCTATAATAATCTCGAATGAAGTAAATTGTTTTTTTTTTCAAAATCTAATCACATAGATGTTTAAACGTACCATGGGCCTTACTTATTAGTAAACGTACCAATTTTGAGTGCGAGTACACTAAAATGCACTTTCAAAAAATTTAATTTCACATGAAAAGCCATCAAATTCATTACACAATCCACCTTGCAGTTGTTGTAATGCAATTTTTTTTATAAATAGAGATTGCAAATAACTTCAAATTAACACTTGCATGTTTAAATTTTCAATAGTGAAAATCATGAAATCACTTTACTCTTTCCATTGGGACTAATTTCAAAGCCAATGGACATGTATTTTTTTTTAGATCTCAAATCAAGTGAAATTGGCAAACTTTGCTCAAAGACGAGAAATGAAGTAAAATTTGCAAGCTTTACTCTTCACTAATGGTACATATATGCCTTTGAGGACCTCTCAAAAATCAAACATTTAACTTTTTCAATGAAAAATGAAAGATTCCAATAGTCAATCCTAAAGATTGTCCATAAAAAATTTTAAAACGGTCAAAGGAATTTAACTGCCTACACCAAAATGAGCCTAAAATTTCAAATCAACCATATATGGTCGGTTGGGCATTTAGGGGTTAAGTTATGTTTGCACTTGGTGTTTGGGGTGATGTTTGCAATGTGAATCTAGTCCAAAAGTAGGTCTGAATTTGTTCCTAAGACAACACTTTAGTAACAACACTTTTTAACGCCAAGTGTGAAAATAAGTTTAATACTTACACAAATATAATGGTAAGCCCCATGCCAATTTGGCTACTCAAGGTAGTATCATATGGAATAGTGGATAGTGAATGTCTGTTGAGTGGATAGTGAGGAACATGTTCATTTGAATTAATTCATTTGAATAAAAATAAAATTTTCATTTTTCATATCCCTTCTGACCCTTTAAGAAAAATTGAAAATATTACTCCTCCCCCTCCCCCCCCCCCCCATCTTATAATTTCAAAAACCAACATACTTGACAAACAATATGGGACAAACCTGTATCCAATATCCGTACATGTATTTGTATCCAATATTAGTGGTAGTTACAGCTTGTTCACCGTGATGGTGAACAATGAACATTGAAGTGGTAGCGGCATAGGGGTGGCTTCCTTTTGACGGAATATTCTTAGCGGAACATTGATTGTTCACTCCCAACATCCACCTCCGGAGGTGGATGTTGGGAGTGAACAATCAATGTTCCGCTAAGATTATTCCTTTGTTCTCTTAACTTTCAATTACATCCGTCCATCTCGCCATTATCCATCCTCCATTGTTCATTCTCAACATTTGAACAAAAAGGATGGTCACGGCTTGTTCAATATTCGTCACTTCTCATTAGCCCCTCAAAGCACTTTCCATTGTTCATTGTTCACAGTTCACACACCACTTGAACATGCCATGACTACCCCTATTGTACTTGTACTTGTATCCACATTCTGTATTCATTGCATATTTGTATACAATATGATATCCGTATCTAGTATTCATTTTTGTATTCCTATTCCTATTCCTATTTGGATGGCTCAGATTAAATCTCACAAGATCAACGGCTTGTGATTTTTTGAGAAATCAACGGCGAGTTTGAAAGTAAGCCATTTTAAAAATAAAAATATCAACGGCGCAGGATTTTTCTCGCCTCGGGGGATCACAAATCATCACGCCCTGTCTACACAGGAGATAGTATCATTTGCACCCAACTAATCAAATGAAGCTAATGAAGTCTAGTTCACAGTCTAGTTTCCTGACTTTGTTAAGAACAAATCAACTTACTCGAAACTACCCAATTAATGAAGTGTTTTATTCATATATCTTATGTCGTGCCCAGGCAACTTTAGTATTGCAGTGGAAAGAGTGCAAGACCAACAGTATTTAAGAATGTGATGAAGCGCAGAACAATTCTGGAGAAAAAAACAGGTCAATGAAGGTGTCTCTTAGCATTTAGTAACAGCAGCTCAAGAAAAGGTTGTCCCAATTATTTGTAAGAAGCAAAGAGGTTTAGGCGCAAACGAGCAAGAAATGCATTGAACTTGCAAGAGCCTCAGGCCTGCTAACTTCCAGCACAAGTCACGGTAATAACTTATAATGTGCTATAAGGTTGAGGAACTCAACACTAAAAGCACGAGGTTTCATATATATTTCTCTGACTGTGACCAAGCGGTGCACAACTCTGATATCAAACTACACGAAGTTTACCCTGGAACTCCAACCCCTATCCAACACTAGAGAGTACACCTTTGCAAGAACAGAGGCGCTACAATCAAGTTTCGTCATCATAACAACATATCAACTAATCAACTTACTCGGAAGCCTGCTTGTAGGCTGCACTGTACAAATTGCCTGGCGCAACTGACTCCTGAATCTTGCTTGCTAGGGAGCTGGAATAGTAAATAACGAATCGTACTGACGCCACACTCTCCACTATGGCCGTTCCTTCAGGTTCAAAATCATATGGAAAACCCATCATTCTGACCAATTCTAGACCACCAGATTGAACATCAAATTCAATGGTGACTGAGAAGCAAATGCCACGGAGTGCACACTCATGCATCAGCAGATTAGTCGAGCTTTGAATTATTACATGTTAGGATTACTGTACAAAAGGGATTGCACTACTAAATCGTGTGTTTCCTACAAGCCAAGATGAGCTTGACCACCCCAGAGCTCCTTGCCTGTACCATGGACCAGGAGCACTCTGTTCAACCCCTCGCAGAGCTCTTCACAGTACACCATGTAGCGATGTGGCTCCATGCCCTTGTAATGGTCCGGAAGGTTGATGAGAATCAGTTGGGCATCACGCGACTGCTCCACTATGATGTCGTTCAGCTTCTTCGGTGAGTAGCTCTGGCTAAATGACTCCCATGTCCTTCGCATTGGTTCGGGAATGTCTTCGGGTGCAGCTGGGTTGCCTCCTGGAGAACCGGGATACAAAATGGAACCGTGGGTAGAATTATCATCGTCTGATTCGTCACCCTGCACATCGCCAACCTTCACTCAGACTCCAAAAACAATAAGCAAGAGAGAATCGATGCACTGCGATGGAAGATGAAATCGTAGAATGAGATCACTTGGTGGAACTAGGCAAATTTTATGAATATGCCACTCTCCATAAAGTGAAGGACACCAAAACCATTAGGGACCTGATTCTGTCTCCCATATTGACCTCTACTACCAACAGCAACTCATCTATTCACACACTTGTTTGGTCTTCAATAAGCAAGTTGGTTGCGTGTAAGCATGACTTTGCTAAATGTCTATGGACACTGATCTTTGAATGGAAATGGGATTGAGGACTATTCCTTTCAATTGTGGAATACAACCTCCGACTTTGAATGATTGCCTACCGAATTCAGATATAGTGACAAAAAAAAATCGATCTAAAACAGATTTGGCTCTTGTACCCAATGTGATCTCTTCACAGTTCATTACGGATCTCCCAATGGAAGCATACTCAAGGAAGAGGGAATAAGGATGTGCTGTCTTACCTCGTCACTCATGCCGTCGGAGTCATGTGCAAGATTGCCATCATCGACCACAATCTCAACAGACTCCTGTGCATCCTCGCCACCATCAGCCCATTGGGTCTTCTTCTTCGCCTTGCGGCGTGGAGTCGTGACCGGTTCTAGAGTGGGAGTCGAAGCAGCAGCGTCTACGTCGATTTCATCACTCCTCGGTCTCGGGGAGATGGGAGCACTCCGGGGTGGAGACACCGGAAGAAACGACGGTATCACTACATTTGATGAACGTTGTGAGCGAGAGGAAGTTAATACCACATCGTCGAAATGGATTGGAGAGCCTTTCCCATCGTTAGGACCTGATAACAACAATAAAAAGACATCTAGAGTTAACATGAGTCAAAATTACCAAATCCTAATAAATCAATAAAGAATAAAAACAAACAGCTCTGCAATGAAGATGATGAGGCAAGTCTTACTTCCTGAAATTCGTTTTTCCCGACGCGAATGGGAACTCAAATGCTGAATTCCTTGGATGTCAGTCAGCTGAAACGTTGGCAGACCTTTGTCCTTCGATCTCTCTAATGATTTCGATTTCTCTCCCCCTAGCTTCGGAATCTCAGCACGTCTCTTTGAGGTGTCCGGGCTGACGGGGCCTCTATGTTCGACCGTCTTTCTGTGATAGCAAAAGGTGCAAACTTTCAGGAGAATGGCCTACTCAAATCTGCTTAAAATAAAACCAATTTCAGACCCGTGCGATGGACTGTAGGCGTGAAAATGCACGGCCGAGAAGAGGGAATGGAACAGTATGATCTTACCGATAGTTGGCAACCTCCTCAGCGAAAGCTCTGGCTTCTTCCACACGAATGGTGTAGTCAAATGTGTAGGGCGCCAAACACGACTCATCAAGCTCCAAAACCTGAACCTCAGCCTTAATTCGGACGACTTCCAAAAGCCTCTCCAGATTCTTTTTCACCTCTTCAGAGTTATCGAGCTTCTCAGCGACAGTGTGCACACGAAGCTTGCATTTACGCCAAATCTTGTGCTGTTGCAGAAGATGGGCCAGAAGCAAGAGCAACCCTCCGTCGTGGACAATCCACCAAACGTCAATTACTCCCTCTTGGAACTCCTCTTTACCAGGAAACCTGTCCAAGTGCATGCACAAGAGAACAGCCTTGTCTACCGCGCGGCATTCTGTTAAAGTCTCCAATAAAATCTGCATAGACACAAACATACAAGTGTGCAGAAAATTTAGAGCATGCTCCATACGCACTGACGAAACTTTCAATAACGAACCAGCTTCTGAATGGCATCAGTGGCTACCTCAGCATTGTCTTCATGGCCCTCTTCTCTCCACTTGGTAGGCCAACCCAGAACTACTGTGTTAGGCTCCAAGCTTCCCAATCCTGATGACTGAATGGCATAACTCTTGCCTTCGCGGTACGAATTTGCACACAAGACTCTTCCAAAGCCTGTTACTTTTGCCTCTGACATTCGGTTTTCAAGCTCGATCTGGAAAGAAACATATAAGAAAAAATTGTCAGTAAAGAGAGATTATTATTTGCCATTATCTCCAACCAATTTTATAACACGAGAAATGAGTAGATTGAAGGCTTAAAGACGCCCAAGGCTAATGAACAGGAAGTGATTACTGCCTTGCTGCATGGAAATACCTTTTCGCCTGCTGTCTGAGCCATCATCTCCTCCACTTTACCCTCCAGAATGACAGTCACAACGCACAGCCCTTGCCCCTGTTATTTCCCACAGAAATATAATGAGCCCAGAGTGTTCGGTATGTGTAAATTACTAATACAGAAATACTCTTTACTTTCCACAGAAATACTATTTTCATACCGAAAACTCCGCAACAAATGTTTGAGCTAGAAAACACACCTTCTTGAGCTGGGAAGTGAAGCAAAGAAACTCATGGTCTGCGTGCCCACTGTTGGTCCATGAGGATCGAGGCTTGGAAAGACACAGGAGCTGAGGTCGCCAGTTGACAGTATAGCGAGCTTCCTCTCCAACAGAGAGGATTCCCCGCACGGCTATTTGAAGACAGAGCCCACCTAAGCCTGTTCCCCAGTTCACTTCCACCTGCACAAGTAGTGTTTCAGTTCAGTTTCTCTTCATTCTCGGTCCCAAGCAATAAAAACAAAGCCCTAAGCCCTGCATATGACTATTGAAGTACACATTACAAGCAACCAGACAAAGCAAAAACCCTAGAGGACCAAGGATCCGTGGTTCTAAAATAATCAATTTGATTGATCGTAGATTGAAAAGTACAATTCAAAGAGGGCCAGACATTACATCACTAAAATCGATGAGGAACATTGTTGGAACATCTGATTCAGACATTCGTCAAAATTCAGGGGTAAGAAGAAAGAGGTACCTGGCGGAAGTCAATGTAGATGTAGACAAAGACAAGGAAGACCATCGCCACCAAAGCCCAGTACCACACGATGACGAAATTCATCGCTGCACAAGCCAAAAATCCTACAAGAGCAGCACTCCAGTGATAGTACCTCCACTTCGGCCTCCAACTGTACAAGAGGAAAAACACAGTAAACGAAGACACGTGTCAATCAAGTAACCAGACAGTTCATGGCACACTTGGTTGTAAAACGCAATTGCAGTGATGAGAACGTGCTGTCTCAGGTGGGTACATCAGGCTACGACATAAGTCATCTAAAATGTCATAAATTCACAGGATTCTAGTGGTCACGCATATGTTTCAAATATAATGCTCTTCGAATGAACTCTTACCTTGGCGCATTGACAGCGGAAAGAACCAAGCAGGAGAGATTGAGAGCTGAGTAACAAGTCAGGAAACAGATGGAGACGAGTGGCGCCACAGCATCCAAACTTCCAATCATAGCAAAAACAAGGCAAAGTGTGGTGGTCGCCATCAAAGCTCTCCGAGGCTCCCCTTGCTTCGAAAACGTCGCAAAAGGTCCCAGAAACGGCACCACTCCATCAGCCGCAATCGCCTACATGCAACAGATACTCCAGCTCCTTAATCACATCAAGTAACAGTATCCAACAAATTTCAAGCACACAAGAAAGCCACGACGATTATGGCTTCTAAGGACGATACTCTCCCAGTGAGCTTATCTCCAGTGAGCTCTAAAAGCACACTCCTAGATAATGATTAAAATGCATGGAAGAGTATCCTCTCTAGCTTAGAATGAGAGCAAAAATCCTACCTGAAGCAGACGAGGCGAAACGATGATGCACTGCATGGCTTGCGCAATGGACGCAATGATAATCCCGAGCTCGGTGAGAATCGCCACCGGGTACGCCACTTCTCTCACGACGTACAGCAAGGCATGGGCTCCTCCGCCGGTGTTTCCCAGAAGATAGTCTCGCTGCGCCACCGCGGCCCACAAACCCATGTAAGACATATACATGCAGAAGCTCAGCACCACGGCTCCCAACGTCCCTTGCGGAATCGACTTCTCCGGTCGCCGAAGATTGGTCGCACGATCTGCTCCACTGCAACCAAAATTCAAACCATCTCAGACACCCTTCCAAAACAAACTTTACCATGGATGTGAAAAATATCTTCGCTTTCTAACTCCGCGTCAATTTGAACGTTTTTCCAACATTTTCCAATTACATCTGAGAAGTTACCGCTCAAGAACACAGGATGTTGAAAAAGAAAGGAGAAAAACGCAAAACTAGCAGTTCAATAACACAGGATGATGACAAAAGAACAGAGTCCCAAACACTCGAATCAAAGATATTCGAAAAGTTTCCCTAACAATGCCCTCGCCGAAACCAATTGGAGCGCCATTGGGACGCCACTGCGCCATCCGAAACATTTGAATTCAAATTGAAACTGAAACTGGTGCCATGGGCGGAGTACCTGAGGATACCAGTGAAGCAAGGGAAGAAGAGCGACACCGCCGTGGAGAACGATTTTCCAGCAGGGTAGCCGGGGCTCCAATTGCCCTTGAAGGTCGTCCACGACAGCCCCGTGAGAGATGGCGGGTGCGACCCTCGCGGAGCTTTACCCAAACCCATGTAGAACGACAGCATGGTGTACAGCACGATGGCGAAGAAAATGAGTCCTAATTTCGACACGAATTTGATTCCGAAAAACACCTGCAAACACCTCAAAAAAAATAGGATTCAAAATCTCACAATCAAGAAGTCGGTAAAAAACGCAAATCACACAATTAGCAAAGGCTTAAAAACAAAGAACAATGCACTAACAAAATCTTGAACGAAATCCTTACCAAGATACCGAGCACGAGTAAGATACACGCGCCTATGATTCGATTTGCCGAAACGAAGTCGAGCGACGGGAAGGTGAAGACAATCATCTCCACCGAACCGAGAGCCTGCCATTAAACAACAAATCATCAAGTAACTTAGTTCGGTCCGAAACCATAAACCTTCGTTAAATCCTGAGAATATAGCGACTGAGAATGGCGCTAGTACCTCTAAAACGGCCAGCAACGATACGCCGATGTAGTACAACAATCCCACAGCGCCCCCGAGCTTCGGTCCCAACGCGCGTGAGATGAGATAACTGTCAGGAATTTCGCAAACAAAGTGAGAAAAAACACAATTAACCTCGGGCATGCACCATGCATGGATAGTTTCCCGGTGTGAATTCAGTCCGAAACGCTCGACACGTGACGCAGCTGGGATTGTTCACATGGGAAGGGAGGGTAGTACTGCGAAGGATTGCACGGAACTGGAGGGGCGGGTCTAGTAGCTAGAGAGTCATGACGACGACGACGACGAGACTTACTATGTTCCCCCTTGCTCGATCTTCCCGTTGGTCGCAATGGCGCTCAACGACATGGTGGTGAGCATGGCGCACAGGAACGAGATGAAGACGATGAGAAACGTCTGCCACACGCCCGCGCTTCCCACGATGTAGAAAAACCGCAAGAAAATCAACACCCCTGCACAATCGTACACTCTTGCACAATCAGTAACAAGACAACACCAA
Organism: Antitrichia curtipendula; assembly: GCA_951230915.1. Classification (NCBI taxonomy): domain Eukaryota; kingdom Viridiplantae; phylum Streptophyta; class Bryopsida; order Hypnales; family Leucodontaceae; genus Antitrichia; species Antitrichia curtipendula. The sequence goes on along the minus strand of OX579639.1, from coordinate 12,812,682 downwards.
ACGCAACACTGTGAGCCAAATTGCACCAAACAGGGCAAAAACACCACCCCTGCACACAATCGCAACACTCACAGACGCAAACCACTGATCAAACACTGTAGTGCAAGAAATCACGGGGAAGAGGAAAAATCTCTGCAACAGGGGAGGTTACGCACCCCACATGTTCTCGCAAGTCGGGATAAGCACGCCGCTGTAGGTCCCAAGCCCACCAGAACCAGTGTTGTGCCCACCCCCACGCAACTTATGCAACACATTGTACCACAAACGCTGTCCGCTAGCAGCCGCGCCTTTCTTCACACTCGCGCGAGCGCCTGCTAGCGACTCCGAAGACGACAGGCGCGCCGCCACCCGCGTCGGGAGACAGGGACACCCTCCTGTTGGCGGCCCTCCATTCGCCTCCATCTCCTCCGCACTCCGCAACACCGCCATCTCTCGATCAACCAGAAAACCCTCCAATTCTCACCAATTCTCACCAATCCTCACCAGTCCTCACCAATGCTCACAAACTCTCAAACACACCTGCTCACCCCATGGATCCGGACTTCCGTCACTCCCAAACTCCACCCTCTCTCCAGCTCTCACGAGCTCTCTCTCTCACGAAATGATCAAATCCTCCCCCCTGCCTCCCCCTTAATACCCACCCATGCAGGTCCTGGACCCAAGCTCGTTTGCGACGATGACGGACAACCGGTGGCGGAGAATCCCGGTGTGAGAATAATCCTCGAAAAGCGCACTTAGCCTCCAGCTAAACCCCCCCTCCTTTCAATCAATTACATTAATAAGGCAAAGCACTTCTCCGTCCGCCACAACGTAATTATCTATCCCTCTCTCCCCAATTCTCTCTTCCTCCTCCTCAGTAGCTTAGTGTGTCTATCAATTGCAGCTACCGATGGTGGACTGAGTGCATGCGGGGAGCAGGAAACGAGGACGACGAAGACAAAGACGAAGACGAAGACGAAGCGGAGACTTGTCAATCTATATATGATGTGAAAATAAGGGGGAAAATGGGAAATTATGAACGCATGATACAGATTCTCTCTCTATAGAAAATATGATAAAAGATTCATTCTCCAGGTGGGTCGAGGCGGCGGTGTGGTCAAGGTGGTGATAACTGGGAGTCCCTGATTTGGGATCAAATGGACGACGAGCGCTTGTTGTCCTTGATTTGGATCAATGGACGACGGGAGCTTGTTGTTGTGGTTGTGTCTGCGTTGAGTGCGTCGAGCCGGTGGCGGAGTTCGCAGCATGTGGGAAATGAGGCTGGCGGCTCTCTTGTGTCTGGGGAACCGCTTCACGGGGCTTTTACACGCAATGCGACATCATGAAGGGCCAGTAGAAACTGGAGACAGCGGAGAGGCCGAAAAGCTTCGGGGGCGGGCTGCTTTGGAAGGAATGTGGGGAGAGAGGAGAAGAAGAGGCTCACGGGGAGCAGTCACGCCAACCATATTTTTACTGACGTGGAGAGGGGCTTAATAATGGCAAGGGGTTGCTCTGTAGCCACAATTTGGGTTGAAAGGGACTTTGGGAAGAAAAAATCTGAACAGGCCGCTAACATTTCCGCAGTGCAAAATACAGAAAAATTCAAATAAAATAAAAAAATTCAAATAAAAAAATATTAAAAAAATAAAAAAACATTAAAAAAAACATTCAATCTGACATGGAAATGACATGGAAATGATGTGGCACTACTAGTGCCACGTCAGCTGTTAATTCAAAAAATTCAAAAAATTCAATTTTCTCTATAATTGCACCTCTATTGTTGCCACTGAAAACTCACGACCCTCTCGAGGCCAAAGATTTTTTCTAATGTTTTTCAAAAGGGTGAGGGAAGAGCATCCCAAAAATTGTCACTCTTTCCTTATACCTAAGGAACATGGGATTCCAATTGGCTCCCAACAAGAATTCAAACAAGAACCAACAAAAAAATTGGATTCCTTAATAATAATAATAGCCATGCTCAAATGCTTATTTGGATGATTTCAAGTATGTTATCTTAGCATTATATAGTGAAGTTGATTGTTCTTGAGAGTTAAGTGTAATCACCCATTATCAGCTCTGACTAAATTTCAACACTTCCAATGTTTTAAAATTACAATAAGTGGTGATTATAGGAGCATATACCTTATAGTGTGAGTATTTTACTCTTCTCAAGCTTAAGTGATTCTCCACATTAATGAAAGATTGAGACTGGAAGGTGTATAAAATAGAAAACTACTAACAATCATTAATAAAGGCATTGGAGTATGGTTCATATTCTTAACTTTTCCTATTTTCCTTATTAGATCTTGTAGACAATTGAAAGAGGATATGGATTCTTTTACCATAAGTATATAGTTTGGGAACATCTTAAGAATAATCTATGATGCTTTTAAATCTTGATTTTAAGAGTATCCAAAATCAAATCTACGCTCTCATATTTTGCAATTGTATATTTTAGACAAGAATCTAGACTAGTAGTCCTTTTACAATAGGACCTAAATAAAGAGTGCATGTTGCAATTTTAGATGATTGCACGAACCTTTAGAGACAACTAGGTTTCATCTAGAAAAGTGATTTTCTAAAGGTACTTCTATATAGAGAAACTCTAGTCCTTTAGTTAAGTTAGCAAAAATTAGTATCAATTCAATCAATTGCCTTAATATCTGAGATTTAGTTTGGACACTACTGGAATTAATTATCAATCTATTAGTTATCAACGCACTTAGTTTTTGATAAGTTTATATTTATTTTAGCTATGAAATTACAACACTAAATAGTGAAACTAGATTGCTTTAGTTATGAAAGTTACCTCATGACTCACTGCTTGTCCACATGGAGATGCACGCATCTTATACTAATCATTGACTTCATACATGTATCACTGCAATCTAGTTGAATTTCAATTTAGATTGAATTTTAAAGTTGGAGACATTTCAATTCATTAGGATTTCAACACAGTTTGAATATCCAATTTGGCGTGTTTGAATGTGATCATGCTGGGAACAAAATGTGACCCTGAATTGTACAAGACAACTTTTCTAGCTTTTGAAAATCAACAAGAACTAATTCAAATTATTGTTTGGTAATTTTATTATTAAAATATTTATTACATTTAATATTATTGAAAATTACCACGATAATAATAATAAATATTTATATAGTGTGAAATGTCAAGAAATTAGTACGGAGCAATCTAATTCACTATTTAGTGAAGTGTATTTAGCAAGGGAGGGAACCTAAGTTTATTCCAAGAAGAAACCAACAACAAACAATGAAAAGTTGAGGGTAGAGCCTTGGAGAGTATTTAGCGATTTCATAAGCTTCGGTTTGCTGTAGCTCTTGATTGATGAGTGTAGTTAGTATATTTGATATTAAACTTTTATTTATTTTAGCACTTAATTATTTGGTTTGTATATAATTAACCCCTAAAGGACCATGACTATATTTTCACCAAAAACACTGCAACACTGTTGTTTCTAGTACAACTACAATTTTTTGGAAAATAAACTTTTTTTTTTACACATGTAACCGTAAGTTCTTGTAGTATGCTGATTTGGGAACGTGTGGTAAAAAAATTAGGAATTTTCACCATATGGATTGCAAGATATAAGCATTCAAATTGAAATAGGGCAGCTACACTTCACAAGGTTACTTTTCTATGAAAAAATGTCCCAAATGGTGGTGCTTCTTTGGATACTATTTCCTAAACAAGTTGGCTAGTACATGCTTAAAAAATTTCACAACATCTGGAATTGTACAACATATAAAAAAAAATAGTAAGTAAAAAGAAACAAAAAATGATTCAAAATACAAAATTGTTAAGAATTTAGTTTTGGAATTGAAAAATGCCAATCCCAATAGTTGCAACGTTGTAATAAACAATATACGTCCTACGATTTTATTTTTTTCAAAAAGTATTGAAAATTGAGTAAAATAAAGGACTTTAAAGTTTATTTTAGAGTAGAGAATCCACAACTGCCCGCAAACTAAAACTCCTCATAACTTTTGACTCACTAGAATGATTCAAAGCTTTCCACGAGTATATAACTCTATAAAACCAATTTAAAATTTTTGTTTTTGAAAAAAATAAAATAAAATAAAACAAAATAATATATATATATATATATATATATATATATATATATATATATATATATATGCCTAGATTGTCCAACCGGGGTAAAAAGTGAAATATTAGGCCATAACTTTTGACTCACATTTTCAATTGTCATAAAATTTAGTATATATGAAAGATATTCCTCGTCTCCACCTTCTATTAAAATTTCAGCCCAAAACATGCAAATCTCCAGCCACGGATCACTGCTCAAAATTCCTATACGGACAAAAAAACGCATGTTGGTTTGGTCCTTTAGGGGTTAATTGTGCTATGTACGTGAAAATTGACTTAAAGTCAATATATACCGGTAGGAAATTACACCTAAAATTTCACAAATAAGCAATTCAAGCATGGTTTCTATTATTTTATTAAAAAAAACTTTTAGTTGGATCTTGTTGTTAGTCAAAAGAAGATTATAGATTCTCTAGTAGTTCATTTTAGGACACCAATCATATGAAGAAACCACAAATTTTCAAAGTGTTGAAATTAGGTGTGTTTTTAGAACCAACCAAAGACTCTCATGAATACTGGGAGTACATTCTTAGGCACAACTGAGTTTGTAGTGGTCAACGGATTTTAGAAAGCAATGGAAATTAGGTGTAGTTACAATAGTAATTAGGGGATGATGGACCGGGGTGAACTCGTCCTACCAAAGTCCATCCAGGGGTGCATATGAAAAAAAGCCCCCTATTTTGTGCCATGTAAAATATATTTTCTATACCCCTAACTAATTTGGGGCCTCTGATTGCAAATATGAATTGAGAATTTGCAAAAAATTCATGCATGGAAAAAAAAAAATCCAGGGTTTTCCCAGGGGGACAAGCGATGGGTGTTGAGTGCTGGATGAGTTAACTCTGAGAAGGACAGTTTTTTAACTTAACTTCAGTCACTACGTGTCATTGTCTGAATCCAACTATGGTTTCACCATGCAGGTTTTGATTCTAATTTTTAAGTATTTCCAGGATCAAAAGAAAAAGTCTCGCTGCCGTAAAGGTACAGTGAAAGAGAAAGGATAGTAAAAAAAAGTTGTGGGGTCGGACGGAAAATGGTCAATGTGACCGCGACGGGGCCTCATGATCCTTTAATTTCAAAAATGTCGCTTTTACAGTTGGGTAAAAGCTGATGGAGACCCCATTTGAAGTGCCACTTGTGCACTCGTCACCGGTGTCCATGTTGGGGCTCATGGTTCTAGAGATCAGTTTTCGAGTTCCGTGTGAAGCATAACTTGTGGCTTTCAGTTTTGGGGTCAAAACACTTGACAAAGCAAATATGCAACTTGGCATACTGTGCTGCCACTGGAAAGAATTCAATGCAATGCAATTTGTTTGTCCTCGTTCTTTCTTCAGATTCTGCACCCAAAAGAAAATGAAAATGCAACACAAGGTTTTACCAAAGACATCCCATTCACTAGCCTTTAACTTATATGCCCATGGCCTTTTCCTTCATGCACCCGGCTCACGACACATTGAGCCTCCACCTGTCCACTATGAAGTACTTTAGCTCATGATGAAGTATTGTTGGATGTGGAATATTTTACACCATCGACTAGAAAGCCAAGGCAATGACAATGCATGTTAAGGTAACGGGTTCAGAAATCACACCCCTTAAGAGCTGAAACTGAATTTGGAGGAGGCCGAGCTTCTTGAAATAATTTTCAGTAAATTTTCCTTGTGAGACAAGTGGAATTGGCATCTAACCCAAGTCGTTTCATATTTTTTGGAGCTTTGTGGAATTAGTTATAGAATTTTGAAGTTGAAATGGCATAGGGCTCTAAAATTGCCCACCTCCTCAAATGTACATTGTTCGCACGTTGCTGAAGGCTATGAAAAGCAATATGTACACATAGTGTACGTTTGAGGATGTGGGTGGTTTTAGAGCTTGTGCAATTTTAGAGCTTGTTACCTTACTGAATGTTATTGGCAATGGACAATGTTTCGTCATGCTTTGGGACTACACTAGCTTTGGAGATTGATTGACTAATTACCAAACAATTAAATGCACTATCCTGTGAAAAGGGGCACATACAAATCTTAAACAATGAGTCGGTCACCATGGAAATCATTTGTTTGGGTACTGTGTGGATTGTTGGCTTAAAAAAATGAAAAAGCACTCATTGAGAGACAAACTATTGTAGGAGATCTTCCCTTTTCACACAAAATATGGAGGATGAATAGTTGCACTTCCGTCCTATATGGAGAGATTCTTTGTCATTCATCGGCATGAAAACGCCCTCTATGTTGTTTATAGGTTAATTAACCACCTTGCAAATAAAAAACAAATAAATCAAACATCCAATTCCCATCCACCTATCAAAACCAAAACCAATTTTTTTTTTATATGGATATGTTATACGAAATATACACAAGTATAATACACATAATATAGATCAGATAGACATAATCGAGGACATAATATTGATATGGTGTGACATATGGGTACATGTATGAGATATGAGAAATAGGATACGGTTGTTAATCCCATACTAATTGTAATCTAGCATGTTCAAAAAAATATATGCATACAAAGGGTAATGGAATGTATAATAATTCAACCTCTTTTTAAGTGCGGATGTAAGTGACTATGAAATCATTCACTATGCACTCAAAAGAGGCAATCAATGCTTTGTACTCCTACGCATACACTCAATCCAAAAATAAAACCATTAGATGATATTGAGGTCTTGAACAAGGCCGTGAGTTCCTGAACAACAAGGAACAATGGCCCAAAAAAATCAGCAAATTGCAGGATTGAATTGCACGAGAAATTGACATGAATTTTTTTTTAATTTTCGTTAAAATAGGAAAAAAAACACTTTGTTTACCTAGGATTGGAAACTTGACCACATCGAAAATCTGACATAGTCAAGTGACTACTACATCAAATAATTTTTAATTTTTAATATTCTAACCAGTAATGTACTGATTCACAACTTGGGGAACAAGCCTACAATGGCCCTCTTTTTACCTCAAATCTCATCTAATGATCTAATTTGCCCATCCACCCCCAAAAAACAAAAACACTTTGATATGGATATGGAATGTGAAATACATATATTATACCTATAGATATGATATATAGAATATGAATTTATATTACAATATACTAATACAATACATGTTAACCGTTAAAGTCCCATTGGCCCTATGGGGGCCAAAATATAACCTTGGGTAGGCTCATATAGTCTCAATATTCATCGTAATTTTTGAGGTTTTTTTTTTGTGAAGCTAAAAAATACATAAGCTTCATAGGAATATAATTTTTATTTCAATCGGTGCCTAGAAACAAAAGTTATGGCACAATTAGCCAAAATGGAAGTTGGCAGGTGGCATAAAAAAATATCACAAAAGGTCAAAATTAAATTTTTAAGTTTTTTTTCTAAAATATTATATTTTTCTTTACATGTAAAGCTTTTATTCATTCTTTTTGGACTAGCGATGAGAAAGTTATGGACAATCTTGTTTTTTGGGCAATCTAAGCATCTTCTTCAAAAAATAATTTGTAGCATTTTTAATGCAATTTTCACAATTTTTTCACAAAAATTTGTTTGATGGACTAATTATGCTTGTTAGAACTATATCACCGTTGAAATTATTGAGTTTCAGTTCCATCTTAGAGGTATTAATAATTTAGTCTTTATCTTAGACTTACTTTTACTTAATCCCTAACTGCCCAAGCAACCATATATGGCCAATCTAAAATTTTAGGCTAATTTTAGTGAGGGTAGTTAAATTCCTTTGACCGTTTAAGAAAAAATTACAAGCAATTTTTAGGACTAATTATTGGACTCTTTCATATTTCACTAAAAAAGTTACATATTTGATTATTGAGAAGTCCTCAAAGACATATATGTACCATTAGTGAAGAGTAAAGTTTGCAAATTTTATTCAATTTCCAAGCTATGAGCAAAGTTTGCAAATTTCACTTGATTTGAGATCTACAAAATTGTACATATCTATTTCTTTTGAAAATGGTTCCGATGGAAAGAGTAAAATGTTTTTATGATTTTCACCGTTGAAAATGTAAACATGCAAATGTTAATTTGGAGTTATTTGCAATTTTCTATGTGTAAAAATATTGCATTACAACAATTGCAAGGTGGATTGTGTAATGAATTTGATAGCTTTTCATGTAAAATTAAGTTTTTGAAAGTGCATTTTAGTGTGCTAGCACTATGTGTAGTTGTTTATGTCTACTCTAATTCTCCCAAATTCTTATGTGCAAATTTTTGAAACACTGTGGGGAGGGATGGCATACTAAAAATAAAAAACATATGTTTCTCTTGTTATAATCTCACAACTCCTATGCAATTTTGCACTCAAAATTGGTGTGCTTACTAATAAGAAATCTCTTTAAACATCTATACATTTAGATTTTGGAAAAAAAAAATTTACTACATTGGAAATAACTATAAGTTCATGTTCATTTTTCATAGGAAAAATACACTTCAAAAGGCTTAGGCATTTAGGGGTAACAATTTTTTAAAGAATTAAAATCAAGCATTTTAAAAATAAATAAATAAACCATAGACTTTTAACTAAATTCTTCAACACAATAAATTGAGAGCCGTTGATTTTAAAAGAAAAAAAAAATAATCTTCCCCCTACCAATGCCGTTGATCTGAGCGTTGATCTTGAAAAACAACTTTGGATACAGATATGAATGTGGTACACATATAGATATAATATGGATGTAGATACAATACAGATATAGATACGGGTAAGGGATATGAGATATGGGATATATCCCATATCAAATGCCACCCCCACCTGAAAATTACAAAGGGGTAGGATGGAGGGGGTTACCAAAAAAATTAATTAATTAAAATTATTTTTTGAGCTATCTGGGAGGGGGACAAAAAATTTAATTTAATTTATATATTTTTTTGAGCTTACCGGGGGGATGAAATCTATTTATTTTGAAATTCATTGTGGCAGTTTGTTACAATGACAATGGGCTCAAAAGATGCAGTAACGACATACCTATAATTCTACAGAGTATTAAAAATTGGCAATTTGTTGCCCAAAAGACGACCTCGACCATATGCTAGAGACAGAAGCATAGTTGCACCAATTTCAATTTGAAATCTCTTAACCCCAAAAGTCCCAAAGCCATTCTTCTATCAAAAACAATTCAAAATTGTCATTTTTATTGTATTCTTGTACTTCATTTGTTTTAGATCATGTGATAAAAATCATAAAGTTTGACTATACAAATTGGAAGATATTAGCATTTAAAGTTGGAAAAAAATATTTTTTTGAACATTGACCTACAATTTTAAATGACTTTGACTACCATTTGTGGAATTTTTTTTATACTATAGACTTTGAATTTAGATTTTTTGTATTGAAGAATCATGTTGAAAGTCTATGACTAAAATTTCCAAAAAAATACACTTGTTTTTCATTCTTCAAAAAATTGATAAATAGAAGTAGATCCAAGATCAAAAGAAAATTTTAATTGTTAATAGCTCTAAGGTGGAATTTAAACACTAAAAATCCAACAATGAGATTGTTTTAGCAAGAAAATTTAACCTTGTCAAACATTATTTTTTGAAAAATTGTGAAAATTGCATTTAGAAATGAATCCTATAAGTTCTTTTTTCAAGAAGATGTTTTAACTACCCGAAAAATAAGATTGTCTATAACTTCCATATAATAAATCCAAATGGAAGGAACCAAAGCTTCCCTTATAAATAAAATTATGATATATAAGAAAAGAAATTAAAAAGATAAATGTGAAGAGGTTTCTGTTTGCCGCACCCAAAAAAGGACTTTTTGTGCCATAACTTTTCCTCCCAAGCACCAATTGAAATATAAATTATGTTCCCAAAAAGCTAATATGTTTTTCTATTTTTACAAAAGTTTCAAAAAAACATGATGACTATTGAGTCTGTAGGAGCTTGCCCAAAATCTATTTTATCCTTTGAGGTAACCATGGGACTTTAAAGGTTAATATTAGACTTTTTAGTCATTTGAGTGCCTAGGTTAAAAGTCATGTTGTTCAAAGTTTTTAGGCACACCAATCAACTTGGGGCGGCTTGTATAAAAACCATCTTCCCACTTTTGAAAACTGACAAGTATATAACTAACACAATACTAAGATGATGCAATTGTCCCCCAAAACTATGTATTGTGGAGTCATAGTATGTTGCCCCTATTCAACATGGTAAAAAAAAATTCTTTTTATTAATTGCAAACACTCTAATCTTGTAATCTATTACGGCAAAGTTTTCAAAAAAATTCCTTCACATTCTTGTAGTCATCTAATACCATTTCATACCATTCAAATTCAAAAAATATTTTATTTTTATCTTTCTCAACACCCATAAAAGCGGCACTTTTCAATCATTTATGCCCACCAAATAACCCAATCATTTACAAGGTCAGTGTAATAGACAATGACACTAGTATGTGAGCCTAGAAATGCGAGTCTACGAGCCTTGAGCCTAAGTGTAAGTAAGTATCTACAACTATTGAAGGTGTCTATAACATACATACTTACAATATAAGTACTCTATAACCATAGAAGGTGCTTATAACATAGGTACTTATAACATAAACGGTGCTTATAAGATTGGCATCTATAACATAGACACCTATAATATAAATATCTTATAACCATAAACGGTGCTTATAATAAAGACACCTATATTATAGGCTCCTATAATATAAATATCCTATAATTATGGAAGGTGCCTATAATATAAGTACCTATAATATAGGAGCCTAGGCTTCTAAGCTCATGGGCTCAAGATCCTAGGCTCACATACTAGCAACTGTGGTGCAATAGACTATCCAACTATCCGGTGAAAGGATGTGAACAATATATTTTTGATTAATTTCTCCCCCTTTTGATTCTCAAAAATTGCATAGCATTGATATGCTCATAGAAAAAAGAGCTGAAACCAATCCCTAGAACATTGATCGGGGATAAGAATATGAATATGGTACAATATGGATATGAATATGGGTATGGATACATAATACAAATATGGAAATATCTCATACTAATTGCATATCCCATATCAATATGAAATTACAAATAGGGGTGGTGGTGGTTAGGGTTAGGATTAGGATTGGAGTTCGGAATTGGGGTTGGGGTTGAGGGAGGTTTTGGGAATATATTTAAATTGGATTCAATTGTCACTTGTAACCTATGCCTTGAGCACTATGCGTTAAAAAAACAGGTACATCCTAGCGCTTGGTTGAGGTTGCTAATGTGGCCTTTGGTGATTGACTAAGGTAACAAGTCCAGAAATTGCCCACCTAAGAGCTGAAACTAAATTTTAGGAAGGCGAAACTTCTTGAAATATTTTTCAGTAAATTTTCCATGAAAGAGAAGTGGATTTGACATCTAACTTAAGTCGTTTCATAATTTTTTGGAGCTTTTTGAAATTAGTTATGAAATTTTGAAGTTGAACTGGCATAGGGCTCCAAAATTGTCCGCCCTTGAAATGTACAGTCTTTGTACATCAGTGAAGGCTATGAAAAAACAGCATGTACAAAATCGTGTACATTTTACAGGTGGGTGGTTTTTAATGCCCGAACTATCCTCGAGCCTTCTACCATACCTTTTTGGGTCGGCTTTCGTTTTGATTCTTCTTTTGATTCGTGGTAAAAGTTTAAAAAAGAAGAAGAAAAATTTGCCGGGGACGTGATCCCTTGGTTCCGTGTACAGTTTCCCCTTGCAATGAAAATTGTCCACGTGTTCCCATAAAAATTAAAAAAAAGACATGTACATAAACAACAGGTACACCATAGACTACCGGTATACGCACTTCCCCTTCTTTTCAGTCCAGGCTAAAACTTAACTTACTTGTCGTTTGAATTGTTTGTAGTAGAAGCCATTGGCTTGGGGAGACGGGGAATCCCAGTCTGTGGGGGCTCCATTCCCCAAGGAAAGCCATCATACGTTCGTACCAATAAAACAAAAAAGAAAGCCCCCCTTAAAAACTTATTTTCTATTGGCAGTGAATAAAAACTATTTGTTTTGTTTTGTTTTGGGGGAATGGAATGTGGGAGATCCCCAACCGAACTTGCCTCCATGGGGTACAGAAAAGACAAGGTACAGCATTGGAAGGTAGGGCAAGGCCCAAGGAGCTGCTTGGTCAAGGGGTTTGGGCTTTTGCATGGAATATCCAATCCCGGAAGAAGAGCATTAAGTTACAGACAGCATAAAGTTGACATGGGCACAGCTGTCACTTGGGAGGATCCCGGTGGACAACCCTAAATTAAGCTTATGGGCGGTGTGGAAAATTTGGGCAGTGCAATATCTCACATGATGCTAAATTGGGGGCTCAGAATGGGGACTGTACAGTACCCGGCAAGCACGAATCGTCCACTCCATTTTGCCAGTCAAAAGAAAATTGTAGAATGTATCATATGGTTAACATTTTTCATCTTGCATAATTAACATTCACTTCTTATGCAATTCCGATCAAGCATACCAAATTTGAATTTCAGAAAATCAAAATTCTATTTTTGGTGAATTCTTTCATTAAATTTTAATGATTTTATACAATAATTCATTGAAAAATATAGATGATGAATTTTTTTAATTCAATTGCGGCAATATGTAGGAAATACCTACACGCACATCTTTCCTTCAATAGGCATTTCCAAAAACTTTTAGAATTTCCTCACAAAGGTTTCAAAGGTTGTCATGACAATGTCCAATTTTTGAAAAATAGATATTTCTTTATTGTAATTAGATTTTGGCAAAATCTAATTACAATAAAGAAATATCTATTTTTCAAAAATTGGACATTGTCACGACAACCTTTGAAACCTTTGTGAGGAAATTCTAAAAGTTTTTGGAAATGCCTATTGAAGGAAAGATGTGCGTGTAAATGTTTCCTATATATTGTCGCAATTGAATTAAAAAAATTAATCATCAACGATTTTCAATCAATTATCATATAAAACTATGAATTTTAGGTGAAATAATTCACTAAAAATGCAATTTTACTTTTTTGAAACCCAAATTTGGTATGCTTGATTGGAAGTGCGTAAGAATTGAATGTTGATCATGCAAGACAAAAAATGTCAATCATAATATATATTGTTCAAAGTTCTTTTGAATGGCAGAATGGGGTGGACGATTCAGAGTTGCCGGGTACTGTACAGTGGAATTGGGAACGATGGACACTTGGGCTAAGTATCTGACAGTAATTTTGAAGGGGAGGAAGCTGCTTGGAAGGGCATGTCTGGGCAGACCAAATGAAAATGACATGTGTGATGAGTTTCCTGCCAGTTTGTGTTTGGGAACTTTAGTTAACCCCTAAAGGTTTTTGACTATGTTTTCACCAAAACCGCTCCAGAACTGCCATTTCTAATACTAGTGCTAAGTTCTAGAAAAAAAACATTTTTGGACACTTGTAGCCGTAGGATCTTGTAGTAAACTTGTTTAAGAAGATGTGGAAAAAAATTCAGAATTTTTCACCAAGTGGATTGCAAGATAATAGCGTTTGAATTGACAAAAATTCTTTTTTTGTCCCTGCGAAAAAACGGGCAGCTGCCCTCCACAAGGTCACATTTGTATGAAAAAATGTCCAAAATGATGGTTACTCTTTGGATTTATTCTTCAAGGCAAGTTGGCTACATGCTTGAAAAATTTCAGATCATTTGGAATTGTACAACATATAGGAAAAAAATAGTAAGTTGGAAGAGGTAGAGAATGATTCAAAGCACTAAATTGTCAAGAATTTATTTATGAAATTGAAAAATGTCAATCCCAATGATTGTAATGTTTTAATAAACAATCTACACCCAATGTTTTTATTTTTTTCAAAAATATTGAAAATCGAGTTAAATAAAGGACTTCAAAGTTTATTTTAGAGTAGAGTTTCCATAACTACCCTCAAACTAAGAATCCTCATAATTTTTGACTCATTGATCGGAATGGAATGATTCAAAGCCTCCCACGTACATATAAATCTAAAGAACCAATTTCAAATTTTAATTTTATTTAAAAGTGATTTTTAAAGAAGTTTTTTTTGCTGCCCTGGCTGCCCGCTGAACAATGAAAATGACATATCATGCAATAACTTTTTAACCATGTAGTCAAAATATGAAATATGATTTTTTTTTCTATATTATGATATCAAGGATGTACATGCGCACCCATCCACTGATATATGTAAATAGGCCCATGGTGTCCATGGATGATATAGAAGATGATGACATGGATCCTTCTATACAAGACAGAAGTGTGGATGTTTATCCTTAGAATTTTGTCTGGAAAGGGAAGTCTGTACAATAGTTGAATCTCTAATGACTGCACTGGCTTTGTTTAACATAACATTCAAGAGCTGTGAGAGAAGCTGCCTTCCCTCTGACGGAATGATGTGGTATATTCCACATCATTTCATCCAAAGGATGAAATGGTGTGGAATATTCCACACCCAACATTAGCTAATAAGCCACGCGTCAATAATGTCAGACTTCTGCTCAGTGCCAAGGTCATGACTGCACAATCGGGTTACTGGGAAATTGAACACTTTCTATTTCAACAAAAACAAAAAAATAGCTTAAAAAAAATGACAAACAATTCAGTGAGGCTAATGATTTCAAGGTTTGAATTCCCTCACATTGCATTGTAAGCCATTCATGTTCAGTGATTTGGAATTTGAAGACAATTCTTTATGTACATATGGGGTGGTAGGAGGTAGAACAACCCATGTGGGATATGTAATTTAGAGTTTGTAATTTCTCAAGCGCTCATAGTTAAGTCTAAAGTAGGAATTGTGTTAAAATTATAATTTCAGACCTCATTTAGGCGTAGTGGAATACCTTTTTTCAAAATACTTTGAACTAAAATAAGTTTTAGAATCAAGTTAAATTTCATCTCCAAAAATTCGTTTGAGATTTTAATCTTCCACTCAAAAGTTATAGACAAATTTCCTAGAGGGGTTTAAAAAGATTTTTTTTTGACATTTTCATACATCCTCTCTGAAATTTGTCCATAACTTTTGAGTGGAAGATCTAAATCTCAAACGGATTTTTGGAGATGAAACTTAGCTTCATTCCCCAACTTTTTTTAGTTCAATTTGTTTTGAAAAAAGGTATTCCACTATGCCTAAATGAGGTCTGAAATTGTAATTTTAACACAATTCCTACTTTAGACTTAACTATGAGCGCTTGAGAAATTACAAACTCTAAATTACATATCCCACATGGGTTGTTCTATCTCCTACCATCCCAAATGTACATAAAGAGCTTCTTTTTTTACAGAAAAAATCTAAATAAATTATTGATGGCAAATGGTTAGATTTCATTGGTATAATTCTCAATGAAGTCTTTGGGTTTTGACAGACCATCTATCTTTATAATTATTTGTTTGTATATTTTATCCTAGAATTAGCCAAAAAAATAGATCGCACCATAAATGTACTGCCATTGTCTCCGTCCTGAAGCATACATTAATAACATGTGGATGCATTTCGTGGATGCATTTCGTGGATGAAGACTTCAGAGAGGCAAAGGCAGCCTCTCTGAAGGCTCTTGAATGTTATGAACCCTGAAAAGACAAGACCTATCACCAAGGTTCTTTATCAAAATTGATACAAATTTTGGACCAGTAGGTGCCGATTCTTCATTATTACGGTGATCTAAGAAGTCATCCGTTGACCATTTTTTGGTTGGCGTAGCATTACAAGGTTAAAGTGAAATCCCTATAATTGTTCATTAAAGATGATACGTATAGATAGAGTCAAGTTTACAATTAGAAGTTACTTTTTACTTATGAAAATCATTCTAATTTTTATTTAATTTTTAGTTTTATAAATTTTTTATAAATTTTATAAATAAATTTTTTTGTGGTGTAAATTAGTACAATGCAATAATATTTGATCCTTTGTCAATTTAAAATAGTACAAATTTTGTAAGTAAGTGAAATTCACATTAAATATATAGGATAATTAGTATGTTTAAAATTAAAAGAACTTTTTTGATGTCGAAAATTCAAATTGAGTGTAAGAAACCAAAAACATGATTTGCATGGAACGTGATATTCATTAAAGTGGGAAAAACATGGATACCACTTTGTATTTCACCTAAAACCCAAAAAGTTACCTTAAACCAGATTTGAAGGTATCAGTTTTAGTCTGAGCCACTAAGATTTTTTCCCTTGCAAATTTCTCCTCTTAGGTGAGGACATGTGTACAAAAAATACATTGAGCTTAGTTTTAGGAGGCCTCCTAAAACTTTTAGATCAAAAGTTGAAAGTCTCAAAATGTACCATTTTTCCCAAATTAACAAATATCACGTTATGGACTAAGGAAATAGTTCACAAGAGGAACCACATATGGGCTTAAAACTATTGTGGGTATTCTCATAAATTGCTTTCCAATTTTCTTATACACAAGATTTTTACTATTATAATAAGGTTATCCGTTTTTATCCACTATTTTAAAATTAAGTTCCATCTAAAACTCAAAATGATCACGAATGGCTTCTAAAGATGCAACATAAGGGCATTGCATAGATATCAACAAAATTTCATTTAACCCCTAAAGTCCCAACGTATTTTTTTCATAAAAAACACTCAAAATTACCATTTCTATTGCAAAGAGATTTTTAGAATTTAAAAACAAAAAAATCTAATCATAGGATCTTACACTAGACTTATAAAATATGTGGAAGAAATTTTAGAAACTTTGATTTCACAAATTGCAAGATATTTGCATTTACACTAAATAAATACATTTTTTACATCTGGCTCAACTAGATGTCAAGGCTTTGAATCTTTTAAACTTAAATTTTTTTGTACTACTAATTTTGAATTTGAACTTTTTTTATATTGAAATAATTGAGTTGAGGATTAGGAAAAAAACTTCAAAAACTTCACACCTAAATTTCTTTAAAGTAGAAGTAGGTACAAAATAGAAGGAAAAAATAAATTGTTAATAGTTCTAAGATGGAATTGAAATACACTAATTCCAACTATGAGATTGTACTAGCAAGCAAAGTCAACTATGTGAAACTATTTTTTTTCAAGTTGTAAAGATTGAGTTAAAGATTTAGGAATTATTGCTTATAAAACAAAAGGTTCTATAATTTTCACATCACTATCCAAATGGAACGAATCAAAGTTTCACATGCAGACCAAAAAATCAACTTTGAGAAAAAAAATTTCAAATTTCAAATTTTTGTGATTGTTTTGTATTATTCAACTAATTGCTTTTGGGACTTAGGGTGGCATAATTTTTTCTCCTAGGCATCAATTGAAATAAAAAAAATTATATTCACCAATAGCTAATTTGATTTCCTATCTTCTAAAAAAATTTCAAAAAATCATGTTAAAAATTAAGGTCACACAAGCCTAATAGTCTCTCAAGGGGACTTTGGGACTTTAGAGGTTAAATGGATAGACAAAAAATCATCGAGGGTGCACTTTGAGCCACTATTGCATTGTCAATAGTGGTTTCCCTATAGAATTCAAAGGCAAGCATTTATAAATGCTAACATAAAAGATGTCTAATATTTTTTTAAATAATTTTGAAAAAATTATCATTGACTACCAATTTTTTGAATGAAGTATTGATATGCAAATTCAAACCTAGCTTCCAAAAGTATTTGATACCTATTGAGTCTATAAGTTGAACATCAACTTTATAGGAGAGTAGCCATTATATGGGATTTGAGAGCATGGGAGGGCCATTTCAACCTTGTTCCCTAGGTTGTGAACCAGTCAAAATATTTAAATAATAATAATAAACTTAAATAAAAATAAAAATAATAAAAATAAAAATAATAAAAATAATAAAATTAATAAACTAATAATATTTGTCGTGGCACAATTGTGGCAATGTCAGATTGTTGATTTGGCAAAGTTCCCATTGTTCCATGTAGTCCAAGAACTCTTGGGAATTCATTGTCTTGTTTTGGCCCAAAAAGTATTTTAATGCCAAAAAAAGGATCTTGCAAGAAAAGTATTTTAAGTCCACTTTAAATGGGTGTGTTTGGTTAGAGTTAAAAAGGTCTTTGAAAGATGGTTGTTTGGTTGTTCTACATTGTAATCAACTTCTTTTGCTTTGATCAAATTGAATCAAGTTCCACCATAATAAGTTATGGAATAGTCAACAAAACATAACAAGTTTCCTTTCAATGGCATCACAATTTTGTAGCTTCCTAGCAACTTGGTTAGAAAATAAATAATTAAAATGGCGCATAAATTATTGATCTAGTTTGCCCCCCTTCCCCCAAAGTGTATATAAAAATTGCCTATTTGACAGAAATTCAACTTGCTCCACACAATCTTACATCTTTTCTTTGACACAACTATAAATATACATTGCAAAAAATTTGCCTTGCCATTTTGACCATTTCAAATAACAATCCCTCACTAACCAAACATATCTCTCACACCCAATAAATCCTTACACTTAACAAAATCCTAAGAAAAAAAATAGAGAATTTAGGATTTGAAAGTCAAAAGACGGGTTTAGGTAATTGCATTTGCCTTAGATGAAAGTAGTAGCAACCATCCTAAAATCAAAAAAAAAACTTAGATGAATGACTATTTTGTTTTAATTATATTTTAAAATTATTCAATTTATATATATTATTTTTTGATTTGTCTCACTATTTTTTGTACGTTAGGCAAAAAATTACCTAAACTACTAGAAAGCTACGATAAATCCAAACCTTATTTATAATAAACATGAATTTTTTATGCCAACTAAAACATTAATGGACTATGGTATAGGTGAATGATCACATGTGGAAGGAGGCTAGCTAGATGTAGCTGAAATGACAACACATTATGGCCAAGACACTCTCAACAATTGTTAGGAACACATCAACGGAAAATTGAACATGAGCTATCACTAATATAAAAAAGATAATACTTGGTTGATTATAGAGATGCAAAATGATCCATTATGCTCAATTGTAAGTGATTCACATCTTTAATATGTTTACGAACCCTTGATGATGTTACTCACCACTAGGAACCAATAACAACTCTTTCAATTGGAAGCAAACCTTTCACCTCCCACAAACTCCAACCAAAAATCCCAAAGCACATTCATTCATCTCAAGTAGCAATTTTGGGAGTTCATACCTAAAATGCTTTACAATAAAAAATAAAAAATAAAAAAACAATGTTAAATTTAATATGCTATTTTGTTGAATATAAAAATTGATAAAGCATCTTCATTTTATCTTTATTGTAACTTAGAATATAAATTAATTAAACGAAAGAGAGATTATCAAATTTTGTAATCACAGAAAATTTAAAACAACAAGATAATATTCAAAAAAAAATTATAGAATATATATTTTGGTAAAATTAACATATTTCACTTAAACATTATACTTGAAATGTTTAGAAATAAACTTTCACCATCCAAAAATGATTACTTGAAATATATTAAATATAAAATTCAACATCTCAATGTATTTCATCTTAAAATTTGTTGTTAGTAAAAGTCTACTATTTTCTCTAGATTTTAATGAAACAATAGGGATATTGAGTCAAAATTACAATTTTTTGGGCAGAGTCAAGGGTTGTAATATAAAAACTAACGCTTTTGCAATGGGGGAGGATTAGGATTGGGATTTCGTAAAATCTAGTTTTTTTTCTTTGCTTTGAAGATAGCACTAAGTTCGTGGCTCTCCTCAAAGCAAGGTGAAAACAAGATTTTATGAAATTCCAACCCTAACACACACTATTGGGTCAAAATATTCTATCCATCACCCCATTTCTGATCAAAGTAATAAAATATTTTTAAAAGTAATAAAGGTTGTGCCTCTTGCAAATTAAACATAATTACACAAATCAAATCTACAATTTTGATGTAATTAAATATATTTAAAGTTTTTTTTAATAAAATTAGGATATTCCAAAATTTGCATTGATTTCAATCTATAAGATATTTATTCCAAACGTATAGCATAAAATATATAATCTTCTAAAAGAAATTATTTAATGAGTTTTGGAAATGAAATACCTCTCAATATTTATTTTAATGACTTTTGGAAATGAATATGAAATATCTCTATGAATGGAATTTTTTTTTTGTGGCCAAAATAAATATCTCTTAATATTTACCTTGAGTGACATATTATTTACAAAATATTTCAAAACAACCAATCACTTTCCAATCTAAGGTAGTCTATTCTAAAAGCAACCTTCTTCTTCAAATTAATCTTATAATTAGCTCTCGAATGGATGTGAGGTGGTCCTTAAATCAACCTCTTTAGCCATTGAGTGGATTGAGATAAAGTGTTATTTATTGCAAGAGCCAATCACTCTCCTTGGTTTCCCTAGATCTCTTTACAAGTCACAAAGGAACAAATTTTGAAAGACCTACCACTATAAATAGGTGCCCACGACATAAATCTTTGAAAATTCATAAGTAACTCAATAATACTTCAAAAAATATGAAGTCACTTGGGTTACATGCATCATCTGTTTTTCTTTGTTTGAAAAATGATTCAAATATATAATTTGTGTATTCCCATACCCTAAAACATTGCTGCAAGATATCACTGTTTCAAGCTTCAGATTCCAAGAATTTTTTATTGGTTTGCATCTATCAAGTCCTATCTATGGACTATTGAGGCAACCAAGTTAACTACAACAATCTAAGTTAAATTCCCTCTCAAAATTGATCTAGAACTCATATTTATTGCATAAGATTATAAAGCATATGTTAACCCTTGAGTGTCCTAAGCATTTTTGGGTTTAAAAATGTCATTACTTTTGAAGTGTTATAGGTCTAAATATCAGTGAGGAATAGAAATACCAACTGCACAATCTTTTTGTGTACATGTTGTCAATGACGTGAATTAAATTTGGAGTCATTTGGCCAAATTTCGGTAGATTGCAAGATTATAATGTTTTAGTGTTGAAAAGGATGCTGAAATTTTCCTAGCAATATATGAGATCGAGGTGATATTCAAATTCTTAAACCTAATCAAATTTAAAAAACTGTAAATTATTAAGTGTTTCAATATGAGCATACAAATACATTCAATTGGTAAAATAATATATCATTCAAATGACTCATTGTGTTTGCAAAATGGCTTTGAAATGTCAAAAAGTAGCAAAAAAGAAGTTGCAAAGAAAACATCTAAGGTTTACCTCCTTCTACTAAAATGGCTTTTAGACACTTATAACTCTTTGGATTGATGTGAAATTTTAACCACAAGAACTAGCCTAGTATGCGAAACTTTCCCAAAAAAAATTTATAATGGAAATATATTGGACATTGTACGAAGAAGAAATAGGCTTCCGAAGTTCATTGTAATCTAAAAATGTATAGATTTTGAACTTCGACTGGCTCCCAAACATTCAAAAGAACGTGGATTGACATAAAAATTCTACCACATAAGCTAGATTTCATGGGGAATCTAACCCAACAAATTTTTAATTGAAAATAAACATTGGATGAAGGAGATACAAGCCCCCAAAATTGCAACCAATAAAATGCATACAGTTGGGTGAACTAGATTGAACCCATGAACTTTGAATGGCTCCCAAAAAACCAGTACATCTTGGATCGATATGAAAGTTTGATCTTGCAAACTAGAAGAGAGACCACAAATTTTCCAACAAGTTTTATTAAATTCGGACATCACATGCAATAGTTAAAGCACTTCAAATTGAGCTTCCAAACTATGTGGGGGTACTTTTGGTCACCTAGGGGTGCTCGGGGTTACCTCAATGGATGGAAAAGCCGAAACCTGTGCCTTTTGTCTTTTTTTAATAGACTATTTCATTTTCTTGGAGTTTGCCACATGCCATGCTGGTCAAGTTGGGAATAGCTACATTCTCTATTGTACACAAGTAAAAACATAAAATAAAACATTACTCCAACTAATGTTCCGTCCTCACCTGGCGTTAGTGACCAGCGTGAGTTGAACGTTAGGAGCGGCAGTAAATTGATTTTTTCAATTAAGAAAAGCTGTCAGAGTACAAAGCAAGGCAGAAAAGTTAAAGAGAAGTTTTACCCAAGAAATGGGACAGTGTTGTTTACACTTGGTAGTCAGAAAGTAGCTTTCATGTTGTCAGTGCAGAGAGGACGGCCAACAGCACACTGGGCCGTCACACTTGTTTCCCGGTTTTTATTTTAATCCGTCGCCGTTACTCTGTGAGGTGTTTTTTCCGCGTTGGGACTGTGTTGGCGTTGGTATTTGCAGAATTTTGAAATTGTGCAAGTGTTCTGCTTGGCCATCTTCGTGCTAGTTTAGAGTGACAATGCATTTTGCAAATTAGAATTCACCGGTGTGCATAGTGAGTATTGTTCACCGAGGATTTCAACGCACTGTAGAACAACTCTACGGGACTGAACCGAGCGGCACTTACTCCATCTTCCATTCCAACGACTTCTTCATCGTATTGCCATTGGACAACATCTTGACGCGTTTCTAATCAGATAGCGTGGAGGTGCGTTTCTCAAGGTCGCACTACGGTAGCAAGGGTTTTGCAGGTCTTTGAAATTGTGATTTCTGTTCACGTTTACCGTTTTTTGCTTGGTTTTCAATAACATTTTTCTGTACAAATTTGAATTGGCCGCGGCGTGTTCCATTGGCAGTATTGTTCACAGAGGATGTCGACGCAGTCTTGAACAGCAATGCAGTGACACCGTTTTCCATTCCACCGACTTCTTGTCCACATTGCGACTTCTTGTCCACATTGAAATTTGTGGTGCGTACTACCTTGGACCGAGTGATTGGTCTATACTCGAATCAAGTAAGTTACTTTTTCATTTATATGTTCAAGTAGGCTGGACATGAGAAACACATGGTCGGTGCAGTGAAGTGGTGATTGCTGTCTTGCAAAAACTAGGGTTTTCTGTAGCTGCTGTGAGATTCTGTTCAAGTTCAGTGTTGCATTATATTTAATTTACGTTTGTTGAGGTAGAGCATTTCTAACGTGCTGAGGTATACGGACATGCTGTGCAAGTCCACTTTCTGTTGCTCCGTCCACATCTCTATGAGTGCATTTCGATTTTACAAGTTCAAATTTGTTATACAGATAGCTTTACGTCGTGTTCATTGTGTCAATCGTAGTACCAGAAGAGAAGTAAAATTTGGCATTGTGAAGTTCCTCTTCCTTAACTGATGCAACTGTTATTCCTCAGTACAGAGACAATGGATGCAGAAATGTACCCGACTGAGTTTCTTGCGGTTGGTTCTGTCATTCTCTTGTTGCTTTTGAGCACGCATGCGGCGTTGGAGGTGCTCAATATTGCCGATGAAGACGATGACAATTTCAGTGATTTGGAAAACCTCCGTTAGCCTATTCAGTCCTCTGCCGTTGATTCCTCAATCGTTGCCTCTGCGGCATTGCATGCATTTCGGCTATGCAGTGCTGCTGAAATTTTCGGCGACAATTTAGGGTATTGGGTCAAACCCAGAAGCACAACGTGGTTCTCGAAATTTCTGCTTCATGAGTACAAGGAAGATCGCTGGATACAACTATTTCGAATGACAAAAGCATCTGTCTTTGCACTGGCTGACATATTGAAGCCTACAATTCTGAAGAAGGATATCAAATACCGTTTAGCCATTCCACCTGTAGTTTGTGTTGCGTGTACTTTATTCAAACTTATTCATGGTGCAAGTTTGCTTCTTTGCAGTGAAATGTTTGCTGTAGGACGCAGTTCTGTGTCCATGATCCTTCGAGACGTTGTGCACGGCATAAACGTAGTGCTGCGGTCTGAAATTTGTTGGCCACGAGGACCAAAACTTCTTCAAGTTGAATCAGCTTTCAAACGCATGTGTAGTCTTCCTGGAATTGTTGGTGCCATAGACGGCACCCATGTAAGTATTTCGAAGCCAAGAGTGGGAGCATCCGACTATTTCTACTTCAAGTCTGGCGGTTTCACAATAAATTGTCAAGCCGTCGTTGATAGTGAGAAACGGTTTTTGGATTTGTTTCTTGGCATGCCAGGATCCACTAATGACTCCCGCGTTCTTCGGAGGTCAACCTTGTATGACAAAGCCAATTCTAGTACTTTGTGGGAAAATACTGTCTCTTTTGATGGTTTTAGTCCTTCTTTGCTTGGAGATGCAGGCTACCTGTGCTTATCGTGGCTCATGGTACCACACCATGACCGAGGTAGCCTTTCCATTGCACATTCACTTTACAATCGCAAACATTGAAGAGGTAGATCAGTTGTTGAGAATGCTTTTGCTATACTTAAGCAAACATTTCGAGAACTACTGCACAAGACAAATTTGGAAGTGACTTTCGTACCAGATGTGATTATGGCGTGTTGTATTTTGCATAACATGCTTCAAAATCAGTCCACAGATGATGTTCAGCGGCTCTTACAAGTGCTCAGAAGGGAAGGTTACTCTGATGCTGCTGACAATGATATCCCTTCTGAGTTTGAAGTGCCGCAGAGTCAGCAAGATGATTTTCATGTGATACAAGGTTTTCAAAAGCGACGGGAACTTGGCATGTACCTTGCTGGACAACGAGGTTTGGTAGGAACTTGAGATTTGGTGAGTTCTTCTTCATTGAAATAGCCGTTTTCTAAGTGTTGACAATTTTTTTTCCCATTTCTAGTCACTGTACAGAAGAAATGAAGTCTGACTTGGTGTTTTCGAAGTTCCTTTTTTATTTCCTTATATGAAGTCACTGTACAGGAGAAATGAACTATCACAAGCTGTTTTCTAAGTGCCGAATTTTTTATTTTTTTTACAATCTCTGTATTGGAGAAATTCAGTCGTTGTTTCTGTACCAGTGAGACAGAAAACGAAAATCTGAAAATTTTTGAACTGCCTATTTAGCTTCATAATATATCACTAGCTCTATTGTATGCTGCTGCTCTGACGTAGTTCTTGTGTGCATGCAGGCAAGGTTGTTCTAATAGTGAATTACTTATTTACAGTCATGTGCTTCTAGTCTTCACCATGTTCACAAATTTTGGTCGCAGCAGTGCCGGGCGACTGTGCAGAACCAGCACAATTTTCCTCTTTACTAGTGGGCTTCCCTTGTACATATACGGATTCCTGATGAGTAGAGCTAGAGCGTTGAAGACCAACGCTTAGAACGGCAACCAAATTCGATAAGCACTAGACAACCTCTCCTTGCTTAAGAATAGATAATTTGGCATTTTCATTTGCAGCTTGTGCACTTTCTTGAAGTTTTCGGTCTTTATCTCTCATGTATTCCATCTGCTCAGTAAAAAGCTTCAATTGTATCTCCATCTTGGATCTTTCGATGTCGCGACTGGATACTGCCATCTCTTTCATTTCAGCTGCCATCGCTTCTCCTGTGGCCTTCGTTGCTTCCGCCACCAAGTGGTGACCTGTGAGTGATCTTCTTTGAACGGCAGTATTTCCTGGCCTCCGCAGTACTGTTTCTTGAGCATTATCGCTTGAACTAATTACCTGTGGTGTAACTCCTGCAGGCAAAGAGGTTCTAAATTTACCTGTTTCAGTGCATGGCATTTGATGACGAAGATTGTGCAATGTGGAGGCGCTGGGGAAGTGCAAAGGCGGGCTGGCAGGAGAAAACGCGCTGGTGCTGTCAGCCGTTGTCTTTTGGTCACTTGAACCAATGTCCATGGGATCTTCTGTGTCTTCGTTAGTGCTCTTGTGCTCGTCAATGCTTTTGTGCTCGTCAGTGTGCTGCAACGTACTAGAAGGTGCCTTATAATTTGCGTCATGAGCTGAAAGTAAGTCTCTAGAGTAGGGTGGATTCATGGTGGGTCAAAGCATGAACCACTCATGAATCCCATAAAAAATTTCTTCCACAAAAGACTTTGGCAAACCAAGCAACCTCCTATCAGATGGGCTCATCATCCAATAGTCAGTAGCATTAGTTCCTGTTCTAGCAAAATAATCAGCTATTTTCTTATACTCCGGAATCAATTGGTTCCACTTGCTCTTGCAAGCTGCAGCATCACGCACACAAGGGCACAAACCGCAAGTCATTACAATGGCACTGATGCGTGTCCACTTGTTTGAATCAGGGTTCATCAAATCTCGGGCGTCTGCACAATCTTCTTCTTCAAGAAACATGAGACGTTTTGCAGCAATTAATGACATGACTTCAGCAGTTTGCCAATTTGGACCTCTGTCCTTACGCATGCATTTGGCTCTGCTGGTATTACAATGTATGTCTGACCCAGTAGCTGCACGAGTGACCCCTACTGTAGGTACTGCTGAAGCCCCAACGGAGTGAATGGCAGCAACTCCTGCACCTGCTGCAGCTACCACTGGGACCCCAACAAAGTGAACGGGAAGAACTCCTGCAACTGGACAATCACGAGGTATGCTCTAATTAAAAAAACAGACTTGAATAACTTCTAAGTTTAGTACTAGTAAATTGATTTTTGTTTGCAGCTACACTTTATACCTTCTGAAATCTCAACAGGGGCAGACGACATAGCAGCTGAGGTGCTGAGAAGGCTTACGAGGAGGCTGCGAAGTTGTTCGACGTACAGTATGAGAGGCTGCCATGAGAAGGTGAGCTGCAACAACAAATGAAATTGAAAAAAATATAACTTCAAATCCAAGTATTTACTGGATCGTCGGAGTGCTTCTGTGGGTTTTGCAGGTCAATTTCGAAAAGCAGGAATTTTGTGATGCATCGCAAAGGACAGGAACTCACCGTCAGCTAGCGATGCAGGACCTGATCTTCCAGCTGCGCGTCCAGCACGTTGCATGCGGGGATCCATGTCCAGATTCCGATTAGTTCAACGTACTCTCAATTTTGGATTACCGCAGCACTGATTTTGAGAAAATATATCCTCAAGCAATAACTCACAATGTTTGTTGTATTACTTCTTGGTCATATAAACGTTCATTCACAAGAATGAACTACTGTGCCACTAAATCACTTGGCTTGTTCTAAAATGTCCTTCTCCTCTCAACGTTGATTTAGAATAACTCATTGGTCTGCCACTAACTCACAATGTTGCATGTTATGCAGGGCATGCACACAAAACTCACAGGATTGAACTTCGCTTCAGCACTGTAGATACACAGAAAACGTCAACTACAGTGTTCATGAAAAAACACAAATCACTCACACTGTCCATTATGAACTACAGTTTCCTTTAATTGGCATGAAGAACATGTTAGTGACGGTTGCATTAATCCTTGATCCACCTCAGTACTCAACAACAGTACTTGACGAAAGAAGTGGCGGCGTTTTGCCTTAAAAGCGTGACTTCTAGGACCCCACTAAAGCTAGTGCTACTTAATCTGTCCCCACCCCCCTCCATTAAGTAAGACCGATAGTACAAGAGTGAAATCTACGTTTCATGCACTTTCAGTACTTCGAGGTGCTTATTTTTTAAAGTTTAATCTCTATTCATTATTTTATTCATGCGTTTTCCACACTGCAAGTCACCGCTCTTTGCAATCGCCACATCTGCGCCACATTTGCAGCCATGTAGGATCGGCATTTCCCAATCTCCTCTGGTGTGAATGAGCTACCTTTTTTGCTGGTCCTAACGTCCACATGTTTGACTACTAGCGCCAAGTGTGGACGGACCTTAAGGTGGATCAATTGGCCAGGGAGGATTGACCCCTATATTGCCCTGTGTTTTATCCCTGCAGAAAACACTGGAATTTTGAACTAAGGTGGATCAATCAGCCAGGGAGGATTGACTCCTATATTGTCCCGTGTTTTATCCCTGCAGAAAACATTGGAATTTTGAACTAAGGTGGATCAATCGGCCAGGGAGGATTGACCCCTATATTACCCCGTGTTTTATCCCTGCAGAAAACACTGGAATTTTGTACTTGTCATGGATGATAAAATCTGCAAACTCTGAATTCATATTTGCAATTCATATAAGGCCCTAAGTTAGTCAGGAGACATGAAAAAATTCAAAATTTGAGCGGCACAAGATAGGGGGCAATTTTTATATTTACCCTTTATGGAGGCAAGACAGGGGGCAATCAATCAGTCAATGGTTGAATCCTTGCTCTTGTCGTCAATCTTATGCGTCAATACTTGAATCTCTACCTTGCCTTCTTAGTCAAACTTACATGTAAAGACTAGTTCAAAACCCATGATAGCAGCATCAAAATGGACGTTAACTTATAGGCTTGCAATGCATGGTAGATATGTTTTTTTTTATTTTTTTATTTTTGAAACAGTAGACATGGTTTGAAAATTTCGAGTGAATAGTAAAGTGAACATAGTAGAGTTAATGGTAAGGGGCAGAGAGGATTGACCCCTGTATTGCCCCATCAAAGGGTAAATGTAAAAATTGCCCCCTATTTTGTGCCGCTTAAATTTTGTATTTCTTCACGCCTCTTAACTAATTTGGGGCATCTGATTGCAAATATGAATTCAAAATTTGAAAATTTTAGTATGTACAACAAATAAAATATCCCATGTTTTCTGCAGGGATAAAATACGGGACAATACAGGGGTCAATCTACCCTGGCCAATGGTAAGGGGGTATAACAAGAAGGTTTAGCTAAGGACAATACAAAAAAAACACAACACCAAACTTCATCAAACCAAGTTTGGGCGTTTCAAGGAGTTTTGTGAGTTTTTTTTTTTCAAACTTGTGACCTTCAATGCATGCACTTTACAATTAATTCTATTATGTGCACCATGTGTACCATTTGGTGGGTCAATTTAGAGCCAATGAATGCTAAAAGCACAAGCACTTTTGAACCAAACCTACAATTTGTGCATGTAGTGCGTTGAACATTCAATAAGGTTTTGTAGGATTGGTGTAACTAGGCAATTGTTTTTGTGCCAAGATACTCGAAGTTCAAGAAGAGAGTTGATATTTGTGGTAAGTTAATATTCTTTTGGAACTCATATGGGAGAATATTTGTTGCCATGTGGCGTGCTCATGGCCACACATGAAGTAGACTGGCCCATATTTGTCAATTGACTAATTTTGTCATCTTACTTTTGGCCCAAATTTTGCCACTAAACTTATCCAAATTCGTTCATTTTTTTGACAAAATCAATGCATTGATGCCAATAAGGGATAACATGTCAATCCATTATTGGTGAAGACTTAACCTCTAAAGGACCAAACACTGTTTTTTGACAACATAGCGATTTGGGGCATCTCACTATGATCGGAATTTCCATTTTTTTCTTTGAAATTTTCACACAAGATGTGCCCGAGGAATAGCTTTAAGGCCTAAAAAATTTCATAACTTTTGACTACATGGTTAAAAACTTATTGCATGATATGTCATTTTCATTGGGCAACGGGCAACCCGGGCAGCTGAAAAAACTTCTTTAAAAATCACTTTAAAAAAAATAAACTTAAAATTGGTTCTTTAGATTTATATAAACGTGGAAATCTTTGAATCATTCCATTTTGATTAATGAGATGAAAGCTATCAGGAGTTTTAGTTTGAGGGTAGTTATGGAATCTCTACTCTAAGATAAACTTTGAAGTCCATTATTTAACTCCATTTTCAATATTTTTGAAAAATAGGAAAACCATTGGGTGTAGATTGTTTATTACAGCATTAAAAACATTGGGATTGGGATTGGGATTGGCATTTTTCAATTTCATATTTAAATTCTTAACAATTTAGTGTTTTGAACATTCTCTACCTCTTTTTATTTACTATTTTTTTCCTATATGTCTTACAATTCCAAATGATCTAAAAAATTGCAAGCATGTAGCCAACTTGCCTTGAAGAATGAATCCAAAGAGTAACCACCATTTTGGATATTTTTTCATGCAAATGTGACCTTGTGAAATGCAGCTGCTCATATTTTTGCAGGGACAAAAAAAGGATTTTTGTCATTCAAACGCTATTATCTTGCAATCCACTTGGTGGAAGTTTCTGAAATTTTTTCCACAAATTCTCAAACTAGTTTAATACAAGATCCTACGGTTACATTTTTCCAAAAGTGTTTTTTTTTCTAAAATTTGGTACTTGCATTAGAAATAGCAGTTTTGGAGTGGTGAAAACATAGTCTCAACCTCTAAAATTTGGAACTTGTACTAAAAATTGTAGTTTTAGAGCGTTTTTGGTAAAAACATAATCGAAAAACTTTAGGGGATAAATAATCAAACATAGTTTTACTACCATATACATCCTTTTATGTGAAAGGATGTATATGGTAGTAAAAAAATTTAGATCGCTAATAAATCTAACATGGAATTGAAACAAGCCAATCTCAATGGTGACAAATTTTGTATGAAGGCGTGTAACCCTATGCACTTCTCCATTTCCAAAGATTGTGAAAAATTGAGTTAATCTTTAAAGGACACTGCAAGCCACACGGGCGTTTTGAAAGTCAAAACCTGAATTTTCACATAGTTTTCAATTTTAAATGTTTTTAAATCTAACCAAGAAAATGCAGCTCCAATAATCTACTTTTTATTCCATTTAAAAAACAATCATAATCTCCAAATACAAACCTTTTTCTTGCAATCTATTGGAAAGCTAAAAGCAATCTACATCTTGCACAAAAGTTTTAAGAAATATAGTTAAGAATTGCATTCATAGGAATCTGCCTAAAAATGCTAAAATTCATTTTGCCCAATGAAAGATTTTAGAGGTTAATCCTTTAGCACCTCTATCATTTATTGAATTTTTTTGGTATTTTTATTATTTTTATATAGATATATTGTTTACTTGAATGTCATTAAATTGATTGTCAAAGAAGGTTATCATTTCAAGAGGATTCTGATATAAATATAATCCTTTATAAATAATTAACCCCTAAAGTCCCTTTATTCCCTTAGGGACAAAATAGATTTTGGGTAAGCTCCTACAGTTTCAATTTTCATTGTGATTTTTTTTTTAAATTTAGAAGGTAGGAAAACACATAAACTTTTGGAAATACAATATTTGTTTCAATTGGTGCCCATAAGCAAAAAATCATGCCACTCTAAGTGTAAAACAATGATCATCAGGCAACAATGCCATATTTAATTATTTTTGGACTTTGAAAGTCCAAAATTAATAATGGTCATTGAGAGATCCTACAATGGTTATTAGAAGATCTCACAATGGTCATCAGGAGATAATCTAAAACATCGAGAGATCAAAAGAAACATTGTAAGATCTCTTGATGACAATCATGGGATCTTCCGGTTTGAAAGTCCATAGTTCATTGAATAGTTCAGAAGTAGTTAAATGTGGCATAACACAAAAAATTCACAAAAATTCAAAATAAAATTTTAAAATTTTAATTTCTCATAGAAAGTATTTTTGTCTTTATGAATAGATTTGATTCATTCTATTTGGACTATTGATGAGAAAAATTATGGACAATCATGTTTTTTGTGCAATCTAAGCATCTTCATGAAAAAATAACTTATAGGATTCATTTATGAATGCAATTTTTATAACTGAAAAAAAAATTGTTTGACAAGGTTAAATTCGCTTGCTAAAACAATCTCATCATTGGGAGTACTATGTTTCAATTCCATCTTAGAGCTATAATTAATGATTTAGTTTTTGTTCAATCTTGGATCTACTTCTACTTAATAATTTTTGAGAGAATAAAAATCGAATTTTATTTATGCCATATTTAACTACTTCTGGACTTTTTGAAAGTCTAGAATTAATAATGGTCATCTAGAGATCTCACGATAATCATCACGAGATAATCTAAAACATCGGGAGATCAATAGAAACATTGAGAGATTTATACAAACATTGAAAGATCTCACAATGTTATTATCCTATAATCTTTGGATGTTCAGTCTAGAATTCATTGAATAGTCCAAAAGTAGTTAAATGTGGCATTTCGTTTTGAATCTTTTTTCCTAGACTTTGAACCCAATTCTTTAACATAAATTTTTTTAAATACAACATGTGTCGTGCAAAAATTTTAAGCTATAAAGATTCAAAGCCTTACAATCTAGGCAAGGCAAAGTGCAAAAAAACTAATTTTTTTCATTTCAAATGCAAGTATCTTGCAAAGTTGCAATCCAGGTAATCAAAGTTTCTGAAATTGCTACCACATATTCTTATATTAATTTAGTGCAAGATCCTATGGTTAGATATGCAAAGAAAAACAAATTTTAAAGTTTTTTGCACTTTGCAATAGAAATAGCAATTTTGAGTGGATGAAAAAAAGGCCTTGGGACTTCAGGGTTTAACCCCTAAAGGTTTTTGACTATGTTTTCACCAAAACCGCTCCAGAACTGCCATTTCTAATACTAGTGCCAAATTTTAGAAAAAAAACATTTTTGGACACTTGTAGCCGTAGGATCTTGTAGTAAACTTGTTTAAGAAGATGTGGAAAAAAATTCAGAATTTTCCACCAAGTGGATTGCAAGATAATAGCGTTTGAATTGATAAAAATCCTTTTTTTGTCCCTGCGAAAAAACGGGCAGCTGTCCTCCACAAGGTCACATTTGTATGAAAAAATGTCCAAATTGATGGTTACTCTTTGGATTTATGGAGTTACTTCAAGGCAAGTTGGCTACATGCTTGAAAAATTTCAGATCATTTGGAATTGTACAACATATAGGAAAAAAATAGTAAGTAGGAAGAGGTAGAGAATGATTCAAAGCACTAAATTGTCAAGAATTTATTTATGAAATTGAAAAATGCCAATTCCAACAATTGTAATGTTGTAATAAACAATCTACACCCAATTTTTTTTATTTTTTTTCAAAAATATTGAAAAATCGAGTTAAATAAAAGACTTCAAAGTTTATTTTAGAGTAGAGATTCCATAACTACCCTCAAACTAAGAATCCTCATAACTTTTGACTCATTGATCGGAATGGAATGATTCAAAGCCTCCCACGTACATATAATCTAAAGAACCAATTTCAAATTTTAGTTTTTTTAAAAGTGATTTTTAAAGAATTTCTTTTTGCTGCCCTGGCTGCCCGCCGAACAATGAAAATGACATATCATGCAATAACTTTTAACCATGTAGTCAAAAGTTACGAAAATTGTTGGACCTTAAAGCTACTCCTCGGGCACATCTTATGTGAAAATTTCAAAGAAAAAAAAGGAAAATTCCGGTCATAGTGAGCTGCCCCAAATCGCTATGTTGTCAAAAAACGGTGTTTGGTCCTTTAGGGGTTAAAAACAACTTTCATTTTGGAAATTCCAATGTCCAATTAGCTATAGGGATACATTCATTTTATTTTTTTTAAAACAAAGTCCTAATAACAACACCATAGTGAATGCTTTAGATGGAGCTTAGGAAGTGTGAAATCTAAGATAGGAGGTCCCGAAAGCACCCATTTAAGGACTGAAAGTTAATTTGGGGAGGTTAGACTAATTGAAATAATTTTTAGGAAATTTTTCTTGAAAGACAAATTCAATTGGCATCTATGACCCAAGTCGTCTCACATTTGTAGAAATAAGGTAGGAGGTTCTAAAACCGCCCACCTCCTCAAATGCACACTGTTTGTACATGTTTCTTTTTCATAGCCTTCAGCAATGTACAAACAATGTACATTTAAGGAAGTGGGCAGATTTAGAGCCTTGTGCCATTTCAACTTCAAAATTTCATAACTAATTCTACAAAGCTCCAAAAAAAAATGAAATGACTTTGGTTAGATGTTAATCACCTCCCCAAAATTCAATTCCATCTCTTAGGTGTGCAACTTATGAACCTACTACCTTAGTTATGAATTTTTGAAGTAGAAACACAGTGGTCACCAAACGTGTCCACTGGCCTCCTGAAATGTACATTGTTTGTACATTGTTGGTGCAATGAGAAAGCCAAATTGTACCTCCGTCCTTTTTCTACGCACCCTCCTACCTTACAGCAAGAAAGGCAAATTTTTTATCTGAGGGATAGAAAAGGGCTGACACTAGCAAACAACAGAAACAGAGTGTTGGTTTTTTGACAGTTTTTTGTGACATGGAAAAGTGCCAAAAAAAAATTGTCTCATTCTTCAAAACTTATTAAATGTTTTCAAGTTCCACTCATGACAGACGAAGTCTTGCCCATACAATTTTGTAATTTGGCTGTCATAGGGTATAGTTCGATGACCTTTTCCAATATAGAATAGCATAATGCATTCAAATAGGTGTCAGTCTATGAGAGAGAAAATGATTCTAAATGCTTGCTCGTTCACATCCACATTGCAAAAGTTAAAGGGTCCAGGTTTAACTTGGAAGGGCCGGGGTGAAACCGACCCCTTGCTCGTCCCCCGGGGGAAAAATGCTGAATTTTTTAATTTTGTCGCGTGTAATAAAATTTGCAAATTTTGAATTCATATTTGCAATCAGAGCCCCCAAATTACGTAGGGTAAGTGAAGAAGATAAACTAATGAAGTGCAAAATAGGGGGGTCTTTATTTTTTACATGCACCCCTGGAATGATTTCGGAAGGACGAGCGAGGGGGTCAGTTCACCTTGGCTGTTTGAAGATGGTTGCAATAAAAATGACTTAATGAAGGAGCTAGAATGGAGTTGGCATGTAATTTAAGTTGTTTCATATTTTTGAGACCTTTGTTGAATTAGTTACAAAATTTTGAAGTTGAAACGTAGTGGTCACTAAAAGCAACCACCTCCTGAAAATGTGCACTATTGGTACATTGAAGAAAGCAAAATGTACCTCTATGTTAGTGGTCACTTTTAGAAGAGCACCTTATCTTAGCATAAGCGGATTACTTTGATCCACTATTCTTTTTCAAAATCAATTAACCTCTAAAGTACCAAGGCCATTTCTTCGTCCAAAACCACTCATAATTGCCATTTTCAATGCAAACAATGCAAATAATTAAATTAAATTACATATATATATATATATAATTAAATTAATTTTTTTTATTTTTAATTTATTAATTTATTTATAATTTTTTTTCAAATTTTTTTATTTTCCTATCAACCATAGGATTATTAGGATCTTACAATAGATTGGTATAAGAATGTCTGGAAGAAATTTCAGAATATTTAACCATATTAATGACAAGATATAAGTGTTGAAAGTGAAGAGAATAAAGTTATTTGTTCTTATCCTATCTTTCAAAATCGACAAATTTAATCAATTATAAAAATTTAAAAATTTCAAGTATTCTTTTTTTTGCCTACCCTTGCCCATTTTGGACTTATTGTGGCATAACTTTTGCTCCCGGGCACTGATTGAAAAATATTATATTTCCAAAAACCTAATCAACTTTCATATATTGCAAAAAAGTTTCAAAAAATCTTGACAAAAATTGAGATCATAGGTACTTATTTCGACATTAAGGGTTAATAATTAAATGAGTACCAAGATTCTTCAATCATATCAATTTAATTGTATTCTAGGTACATAGGCAAAGTGATAAGCATGTTGTTTTTCTTCCAATTCCCACATGGAAACAATAGGGGTACACATGTCATTCTTCCATTGGTTGTTAAGCTTTTACATAAATTCATAAAGGGGTATACACATAATTTTTCTACCGATATACACAAAATTTGAGCACATTGTAATAAACACTTCAATGAAATGAATTCATGAATTGTGCTTGTGAGTACCCACCTCAAATCCATATTTGTATTTTTGGGAAATATGTTTGGACTGCAACTAATATGGGATATCAATTGCCGTATGTATTTCATATATGTCCATATGGATTTATGTGCACATGTATATACTCCATATTTATTCCGTATTCTATATTCGTATCCCTAACTTGTATTCATATTTTGTATCTATATTCTATATCCATATTTTATATTCGAAAGCACCAAACCTTAATTATTCAACAACCAAGATCATTTGTTCAACAGCCAATCAACGCCTTTCTTTTTTTTCATCTCATCATCTCATCAACAACAATGGAGGAGGGAGGGATTGCAGTAAAAAGAAGTAAATACATCTTTTGGGTACATAGCCCATGGTATTTTCAATTCAAGCAATTACAAAAATACAATTGTAAAGCTTGACAAATCCCTCAAGTAATTTCTTCCATTGCAACGTAGAAAGAAAAAAAAAATCCAAGGTGCACACAACTTGCAATTTGGATGGAATTTGTTCCCACAACTTACAATTTGGATGGGATTTGTTCACACAACTTATAATTTGGATGGGATTTGTTCACACAACTTATAATTTGGATGGGATTTGTTCACACAACTTGCAATTTTGGAAGAAATTTGTTCACACAACTTACAAATTGGATGGGATTTGTTCACACAACTTGCAATTTTGGAAGAAATTTGTTCACACAACTTACAAATTGGATGGGATTTGTTCACACAACTCACACCTTGGATGGGATTTTTTTTTTTTTGCCCCCTCCTTGAAACACATGGACAAATTCCATTGACGGAATTCTCACTTGCTCTTTAGCCGTGCAATGTGGCCTTAAGAGAATCCATGTCGTACTATGGAAGGACTACAAGGACAGGATACAGGTGGGCCGGACGGAACAAAACGGGTAAGTTAGGAACTTCGCTTGCTCCGTTTGTTTTTCCAACTTTTTCCCAGAGGGATGCGGTGAGAGCATTTGTCCCCCTCATGATGGCATTATGGCTACATGTGGCCAACGTCACCAAAAAAAATATCCAACTGCTGCTGGGAGCCCCCAAAAAATTGGAAAAAAAATATAATATCCATGAGTTTCTAGCACAAAATCCACGAAGCAACTTGCAAACGCCTGCTTCTGATGAGGGTGGTTGCTAAGGTGGACACTGGTCCGCTTTCTAGAGGCCGTAACGCGATGGTACCTTGCCATCTTCTTAAATGACCTGCAGTTGGGACGACTGAGAGCATCAAAAACCCAATGAGCCCAAATATCACCTCTGGCCGTTGTTGATTTTTACACTACTGTGACGGAAGCAAAAATTTATGCTTGTCTGTCTGTAGTCAAGAGAAGGAAAAAAAAACTAAAAAAAAACTCTCGCGTAAAGTACGTTGGCACCAATGACAAGTGCCATGGGGTGTCAAAGTGCGTGAATCCGTAAGAATATTAACTAGAGCTTTGGAAGGGGGGTCCCGCTTTTGCACACCCCCAATTCAAAAAGTACATATGGAGCCACCCTAGTCCTGACATTGTATTGCATCCAACCAATCACATGTTTAAGATTATAACTCAAATCTCCCCTCTAGGCATATAGGGAAAAATGATACCTCCACCTAGAAGGAGGTTG
Organism: Antitrichia curtipendula; assembly: GCA_951230915.1. NCBI lineage: Eukaryota > Viridiplantae > Streptophyta > Bryopsida > Hypnales > Leucodontaceae > Antitrichia > Antitrichia curtipendula. The sequence continues at coordinate 12,775,612 of OX579639.1, read as the reverse complement.
TTTAGCAATGGTTATGTCCAATCCAAATATGTACCTAAATTCATTCTCAAGAACTTAACAATCAACGTTGTGAATAAGGGAGAACTAATTTCTTTTCAGCCTCCTTTGGATGCTCAAGTCTTGGAGAGTACAGTAGCCCTGAAAGGAGGAGAGTCTACCTTTGAAAGGAGGTACCAAGGATAGCACCCACTACCTATTAAGCCCTTTTTTTTTGTGGCTTAACTCCTAAAGGACTAGACAATGTTTTTTGGCAACTTAGAAATTTTGGGCAGGTATGTGTGATCAGAAGATTTGCATATTTCAGGCTGAAATTTTAGTGGAAGGTGGGGATGAGGAATATCTTTCATATGCACTTAATTTCATGACATTTGGAAATATGAGTAAGAAATTATGGCCTTATATGTTACCTTTTTTGTAAATGGGCAGTCTGGAAAAATGAAAAGAAATCACTTTTTTCAGAAACAAAAAATTGAAATTGGTTTCCTAGATTTATATATACGTGGAAAACTTTGAATTATTCCATTTTGATCAATGAGTCAAAAGTTCCGAGGAGTTTTAGTTTGCAGGCAAATATGGATTCTCTACTCTAAAATAAACTTTGAAATCCTTTATCTTGCTCAATTTTCAATATTTTTTGAAAAAAAAAAAAATCAAAGGATGTAGATTACTTATTATGACATGCAACTATTGGAATTGACATTTTTCAATTCCATAACTAAATTCTTAACAATTTTGTGTTTTGAATCATTCTCTACTTCTTTCTACTTACTATTTTTTTCCTATATGTTGTAGAATTTCAAATGATGTGAATTTTTTCAAGCATGTAGCCAAATTGCTTTGAAGAATGAATCCAAAGAAGCACCACCATTTTGGACATTTTTTCATAGAGAAGTGACCTTGTGAAGTGCAGCTGCCCTGTTTTTTGTAGGGACAAAAAAATGATTTTAGTGAATTTGAATGCTTATATCTTGCAATCCACACGGTGAATTTTTTTGAATTTATTTACCACATGTTTTTAAGTTAGATAATAAAATATTATACATTACATATGTCAAAAAAAGTGTTCTTTTCAAAAATTTGGTACTTGTAAAAAAATGGCAGTTTTGGAGTGCTTTTTGTGAAAACATAATCACAGTCCTTAAAGGGTTAATGACATATTTAACTACTTCTGGACTTTTGAAAGTCCATAATTAATAATGGTCATGAGGAGATCTCATGATGGTCATGAGGAGATAATCTAAAACATCAAGAGATCAGTAGAAACATCATGAGATCTCCCGATGACCATCATGGGACCTCTTGATGACTATTATTAATTATAGACTTTCAAAAGTCTAGAATTCATTGAATAGTCCAGAAGTAGTTAAATGGGTTAACTTAACTTACACCATTGAGTTGACAACCCTATAGGTTTAGGATTTAGGGATGAAATTGGGTTGGCAACCCTTGCATGTGTCAAATTCGATTTTTGGGATGAAATTGGGGTTCTTTAGGGATTAAATAGTAGAACTATCCTCAACAAACTATTTATTCACATTGATTATACGACCAAAGTTGTTCTTTTAAGTTCTTCTTTTGAAAGGAAAAGCCTATCATCATTTCTTCAATCTTGAAACTCCTCCAATTTGTATACTCCATCTTGTTTAAATTTTAAATTCCATGGATTTCCAAAATTCTTTTTGGCACATATTCTAAAATGCTTATACTTTTTCACTTGAGAACTTAGTTTCTTCACTATAAATAAAGACCCTTTGACAATGACCTCAATAATGAGGAATTTGCAATTTGATAGGATTGAAATTTCAAAATTCATTGCAACAAGATTCATGTACATATCATCTATGGTAAAGCATAATGAAACTGAAGTAGAAAATATGATTAATGATTTCAACTATCATTATCTAATAATATGCTAAAAAATGATAAATCCAACTATATAGATTCTTATTCGGATTCTAGTGTCCTATTTCGTTTTCATCACTAGATTATTCTCTTACATTGCACTTTGTAGCAAATCTTCATATTATATTAGTTGGTGATTTATTAAATCTACCAGAAGGAAGCAAGAAAGGCAAGCTTTCATGTACCTTGTATTGCCTTCCACCACATGCAAATAAAAGCATGTCTTACCAAGAGGATGGAAGACTTTTTGGAAGAATTAATGAATCCTAATTCACATTTTTTATTATTGAAATATGAAATCTACTAAGATCAAATGATTACATTATAAACTCAAAGCAAACAAAAGTCTTGCAAAAAACACTAATTTTTAATCTACAATCAATTTTTGAAGGAATTTTGAAATTTTGATTTGAAATTAGATTGAAAAATATTGGTTTATGCAATATTAGATTCACTTGTATGGATATTATATATGAATTATAGTTTGCAACTTTTGTATGAAAGTCATCACTAAATTCATTTTTTTGAGTTGCACTATATTACACATTTTTACAATATATAAGCAATGGTGTATGCCTAATGTGAACTAGTACAAAATTTTATTCAATTAGTGCAAGAAAAAACCTTCATACAAATTTGGATGAAGGCGGTAAAATTAAATTGAAAATTTGGATGAATTTTATATAAAATATTAGATGACAATCACACTATTAGACTATTAGAGATAGAATGAAAATAGTGTTGATAAAGTATATTGATTTTATCCAAAACAATCTAAACATCTATATTAGTGCACCTCACAAATTTGCATAATTTCAAAATGTATGAGAGTTAATATCAATATTGTGGGGCACAACAATTGGAGTTGTATAGTTAAAAATCCTTTAGAAATATGGCAGGAGGTTCATAAAGCCACTAGGCTCTATTTTCTAGAAGCATCTCTAACAAAAGGTACATATTGGTTTCATCAATGAACCAATTGCATTCATCAATGCACAAATAGTGAACTTATCAAAGGGTGGATACTCTTAGAGCCTCAATCCTTAATTGCCTCGGTATTTTCTTAAAATTTTGGAACATTTTTGCTTATATCTTTGTATTGAAATATCATTTACCACAATTTCATAAAATTGGTCATTGAAGAAGGTTGTTTTTTCAACATTTAAGTGTTACATTCGATTAATGAGATGTTGGTTGGATGAAACAATACCTACAAGTGCTCCGGACATCGTTTAGAATATGCACGTTGGAGCGCTTAAGGGTTAACCCTATAAGAACATTGCAAGTCTAAAAGGTTCAAGTATTGATTGCATTGTTAATTGTAGAAACAAAGAATGCATCTACTAGGCCAATAATCAAAGTATATTGGTGACTAAGTGATCTCATATTTTGGGATACCTTTATAGAATTAGTTGTGAATTTTGAAGTTGGAATTACTTGTTCCTAGAAGGATGCAACTCCCCATGACCAAAGTAGATTGGATGCCAATCTTGTTTATCTTTTCAAGAAAAACTTACTATAAATTATTTCAGGAAGTCAAACACCCCAAATTGCAAATCAATTACTAAACAATTGCTTCGTAAACCTCCTACCTTAAAAGGTTGGAATCAAGAGTCTAGTCAATCAAGGCCCACTTCAAGGTCCTTAAGAGCTTTTGCACCCGTGCACTCAAAGGATCTAACACTCGTCGAATATGGAAGATAAGTACTCCAAACTCCTAAAAATATTCTCATGACACTCAATCTTAGTGTGCTAAACAATGACCCTCCAAATTTAAGTTTAGTCAACATTATCCTATATCTTGTTGGATGATTGGTCAATTGATTACTTATAGGAAACATTTGGTGAACAAGGGAGGGGGACAAGAACTTAGAGCATCCACACCTACTTGATGATTGGTCAACTGACTGTTTATAGGAAACATTTGATGAACAAAGGTAGGAGACAAGACATTAGAGCATCCACCCCCTTACGCGCTAGGGTTTGACGCTCTACAATTGTGGATGAAAAGTGCTCCGAGCCCCTCACAACATTCTCTTGACACTCAAATCCTAACATGTGAAAGAAGGGCCCCTTTAAATCATTGCTTAGCTCCTTTATCCTAAGTTTAGTCCTTGAAGATCGGTCACTTGACTATTTATTGGTCACATATGTGGCGAGCAAGGGTGGGGGGAACAAGAATTACAAGGGCTCTTCCAAAAATAGATGTAAACTTCTAGCACGACACATTTCGCGCACATGGGTACAAATGCTCTTATAGGGTGTCGAACTTTGCGGATAAGGGTTCCGACTCTCTTCCAACAATGAGCGTGGCACGCTGAACGAGATCAATGGGCAAGTCCGACTGCAGTGCAAAGGTCAGTCTACAGAACACCCTGTTTTGTTTGTTTCCGTAACTTATGTGCAGTCACTTCCCAGCAACAGTTTCTGCTTCACAATCACTTGGAAAATCGGACTTTGACAGGGATGAGTGGAAGCTCCTATTGAACAGGTTTATGGCATGAAAAATTATGATTGAGGTCGTCGCAATCACATGACATGAGTGATCAACTTTCAGCACAAGAGCCAGTCTAGTTAACTTAACTTATGCTTGAACCTCTTTCATTTATTGTGCCTTCGAAAATGACATCCCAAGCCTCTCCTAGTGCATGGTGTCAGGACTACGCACTAAGAGAGGTTTAGGCATTTAGAGAGGCCACAAATACTGTAAACATTTAATTCAACTTTCCATCTTGAATCACGTGCAGGCCCACCTACTCTCTGCAATGCATATTATGCAATAAGAGAGGATTCACTAAGAGAGGTTCTACCTGTATGCAAACAGTATTCAACCAGGTGATTCCCAGGATGGATCATCAGTTGAGAATCTTACTGTAGAAGAATAAACTCTAATATGCTTACAAACCCTGACTCGCAATTTTCCAACAAGATTCAAAGAGGCTCCGCAAGGAAAGCGTACCTGTGAAGATGCCAAACTGAACTTTCGGTGCAACCTGAGCAGGGATACAAAAGCATAAAAAGCATCACACAGCATTGAGATCTGCATAATTTTGCAAAAAACTGTGTGGAGAGCATTTGACTCAAAACACCGTAGTGTTAAAAAAGATTCAGCAGTAAATGTATGTTTAAGAAGGAAGCGCACAGCAGCGACCAAGTCGGAATGAGATCAGCACAACTCTCAAAATGTGGCGTGGTTTTGATACTGCCTCCTATGGCAAACACAACACTAGGCTAAGGACAAAGATATTCAGCTTCCCAATTGTATGGATTCACTATTGACGAGGAGTCCAAGTTGTTGCGCAACAGACAATTTGCATGAAACAAACTCTACCATCGATGCAAAAGAACATTAAAATAAATGATTTTAAGTCCCATCACTTCAATAAAAGATTTAAAAAAAGAAATGACAACACTGACTGGAAATAAAAAAGAAGAAGTTGTCATATTGGTGAGCTAGAACTCATCCACAATTAGCAGATTGTTCACTATGAGACCTTCGCCTACTTTCGGTAGATCAGGTGACAAATGCCATTCGCCGTCCACCAAGAACTTGATCTCATACCTTGTGCATACAAAACATGAATTGCATAAGTCGGATGAAACACTTCGTTCGGTAAGAATGATGTTGACTCATCAAAAACAACAATCTGCACTCGTTTTGATTCCAAACAAATAGGGATTATCAAACCTTGACTATGTCTTCACCAGGGTTCAGATTTTATGGCTTCCTACATTTGAGGAAGCAAGAGTTGTGGCGTACCCAAAAGCATGCCTTGACCAATCTTGATAATAAGTAGATACTAAACTTAAAGATGTACTATGCATGTACAACAAAATTAGGACATTGTTCTAGAAATCTACTAAGTCAAACTTTGAAAAACCATGATTAATTCATATGATATCCAAAAAGTGTACAACAAAGTGTTTTGGAGTCTTTTTGGAATTGCCAATAAGATCCAAGAGTATTTATGACAATTTAATAGTGCAACCACTCTACATGGCGTAGGAATTCACTTGTACCTTACCCTACATGTGGAGCAAGTCATAGAATCATCGTGCCTTCGGTTGTTTGCTGCACTCCAATTCTAAAAGAATAAAAGGCATTCTCAACTAACATACTTGGTCCAAATTTAAGTGACAAGATCTAAAGCAATTGGTTGCTTTTAAGAAAAAGGTTTAGTTACTCCAAATAGAAGATTAGTGGATGTCAAAATATTGAATTCAAAACTCTACTTGAGGAGTAGAGTTTTGGGTTGATTGCATTGACCTTAGAGGTTTGAAAACTACACTAGAAATTGAAATTTAGTGTCACCCATACTACTTACTTACTCTCAAGGCTATAACTTTTTACTCAAAAGAAGAATATTTTTACCCAAGAGCACGAATATCAATACTATTCAAAGAGGAGAATCTCTATAAACATAGTCATTAAAAATATCCATCAAGAGTAAAACTTTGTAGCATTCTAAAATCAATTAGTGTAGGTGATACTAAATATAGTTTTTAGTGTACTACTATGTGCCCAAGAAAGATTTGATAGCTCCTATCAAAGATAAGTTCGCACTCGGTGTTAGGTATGATATTTGCAATATGAATCTGGTCCAGATGTAGGTCTAAATTCGTTCCTAAGACCCTCAATCACAATACTTTTGAACACCAAGTGGCAACATACCTTAATCCCTATCGAAGCTTTTAAAATTATCTTGTAGTTGAAAAACACATTGCCTTAGGAACAATGACCCCTAGATACTCCAGAAGTTCAGATTCATTCTGAGTTCTACTTTAACATAAAAGAAGTTTCCAGAAACAGAAAGACTACCACAAAACTAGGAGCGATTCTGAGTTTGCAATTAGCCACGAAGAAGTCGCTCTCCTGCTCAGACATCATCATCAGCCAAACTCGTGTTCATAATTGGTCAAACTTCAATTAATTCAGGGTGTACTGCAAAGCGTAATTCATACATTTTTATTATTTTTTTCGGTGCTTGAACAACTATGACTCTATGTGTCATAGAGGACTAGTTCTATTTGTTAAGATGTAGAGAGAAAACGACTGAAAATGGACAGCTGCATTTTCCTTTTTTTTAATTCTAAAAGAAGTTTGACTCCATGGTTTCGGGTGCAGTGAAAAGTCAAGTAGGCAGCCTTGAGTGAATCCTTGAATCCGTACCTGCCTGGTCGAAGCTTCATGGTCGTGGTAAATTTAGTAAAAGCTCCCGAGCTTTCAGGTGACATTTGGATCTCCTCGTGTCCATCCATCAAAGGAACCCAATCACTTTTGCACATCCTGCTCGAAACAAGCTCTTCAAATCAAAAGTGACACCCGTAAGATCAACCTGAAGGTATGTAGATCTAAAAGCATCCCCAAGAGCATTTGTTCCAATTATTTTTTATTCTATTCAATCTTGTTGGGAACTGAACAGGAAGAGTATTCATGCATATCTTAGCATGCATTTTTTGGGTTCTGTATGAATAAAATATGAAGCACCAAAGTGGTGTATGTCACCTAAAAACGAATCATAGTCTCTCATGTTCAGATCCTGTGCATTCTAGGCAAGATTCGAAAGGGGTTGTTCACTCCAGGTAAAGCTTGGAGTTACGTGTAGTTACTACCTTATACAGGTAGAACCTCTCTTAGTGCATGGTGCCGGGACTATGCATCAAGAGAGGTTTATGCATTTAGAGAGGTGTAATAATGGCACCTAAAAGATGTCAACTTCCAACACTACTTTTCAAAAAAAGTGTTTGAAATTGAACCCATCTACTAACTCCATAAGTGACAATTATGCACTAAGAGAGGATGCACTAAGAGAGGTTTTATTTGTAGAAGACAATCAATACCACCTTAAACAAAAATTCCTCCAGGAAGGAGAGGAGTGATTTTGGTGGAATTCATGCATTCCACCAAAAACTTAGGGTGCATAAGAATAAGCAGTTTCGTGTAGTACCCAACGAGTACTCACTTATTGAAGGTGAGAAACCCCTTCTTATAAAAAAATTAAAAATTATAGTTTGACTGTGAGAACATTACCTCAGCCATTCCATAATAGACAAGGTCAATGCTTCGGGTTTGCACTAGGAAAAATTTCTTGATTCGCTCATCCAGAATCTTCTGCATCTCTGCAACAGAAAGAAGCAATAAATATGAAATTTGCAGGTACCAGTGCAAAGAGACTGCTTAAAATAATACAGACAAGGTAGCCATTTAGGAAAAAACCAAACTAAAAGTAGGTCGTGAACAAATGAGGCTCAATTTTTTAGCATTGTTGCATAATATTACAATCAAGTAAAATGAAGGGATGCCCTCTTGATCAATTCCAACGTCAGATGGATGTCCATTTCTAAATACAGTCGAAACTTTCAAGGGGTAAGAGAACGGTTCAAACTTGATATTAAACCATGTATTCGTTCTAATCCTAAATTCAACAGTTACCAATTTCATGTACGGGTTTGAAGATGGATTGCCAGCCAGTGTAAGATAAAATCTCATTTTGGTACTTATAATGAAGAGACAAAAACATTGATAGCAAGGTTCTAAATAAGTCTTTATCATTATTTTCCAGTTAGGAATTGTTGTGATGATTGGCGTGCCTGGCGCTTGAGAAACTAACTGTCAGTTTGAAGAATTCCAGATCTCAATTTATTTGCAGTGCAAACAATCAGGTCTAGATCTTTTGCATTTACCTGTTTCACAGAAATAGTCCACCATCAGTCTTCCAGCCTTCAGATACACGGCCATACTGACTTGAAGTTTAACGCATAACAGGGACCTAAACCCTAAACCCTTAAATTCAGATTCTGCTACAATTAATGTAAGAATGCTCACCTCGAAGTCTAGTTGCAAGATGAGAGTGTACGTAGCGGCCATTGATTTTTGGGGTTCCAGGTTTGATCCCCTGTCTGCTTATTTCTTGTGTGATGTCTGCATTCGACCATGATCAAGGTCTGGTAAGATATCAAGACTTCGGCAAAGTTGTAATCCAGCTATGACCAAATAGTTGAGTCTAAGACCAAGCAGATAATGTCACAAGCAGAAACCCTTAGAGGTATTCTACAAAACCCTGCCAATAGTTACGCAAATTTTAACATAAACCCTGCAAAACCCGGCACAATCCTACAAAACCCTGCAAAATAGTAACTCTGCAAATTTTAACATAAACCCTGCCAATTGTTACACAGATAGACATTCTAGAATACCTCTGGAGGTGGATTCTCGACTAGTGTGTAAGAATCAGGACCTGAAGTTCTTTTTCTATTGCAGAAAGGTCACGTTTGGTATCCTGTAATGCATCTTCCTTCTCTCGAAGCTAAAAATTCCCCCACGAGCAAAGCTCCTAGCACTATACATCCAGGATTCAATAACAGCATCCGAACCATAATAAAATAAATAATCCTATTGGAGATCACATGTTAGATTCATTTAGAATTGCTATCTATCTGAAACGGAACTCATGTGTAGTTATCTAAGAACATTATTTCAAAAAAGGACTACAAAATGAAGACCAAGACCAGAAACACAGAAGAAACCAGCGGGCATTGAAATAGGCAGCATTTGAAAGACCTCGTCAAAGCACCGACCTTCTGTTGTAAAGTACGAATGTATTGATTTGCCTCACTTAGATTCCTCAGCAGCTGTGACCTTCCTTCATTTTCGTGCATAGCACCCAACTGCCTCACAACAGAATAAACACCTGATACTGAGATGTTAAAGACAGTATACAAAATAAACATTAAAACTGAAATCAAGCATATCAAGCGAAGATTCTGCGGTTTGAAGATATTTATCTTTGAATTGGAAATAGATTATCAAAGTGCTAGTTACGTGCATACCATTCTTAGCGTGTTCCCATAACAGAATTTGTTTGACAACATATAAGAAAATAGGATATGATTGGAATTCAATCATCATGCCTAAAATGGCAGTGTGCAACAACATGCTACTTTCCATTTATTCACACTTGCCAAATCTACTCCTACTGTCAGGGAGCTTAATGGCTTCAAGGGCTTCCTTCAAAATCATTGAACTCAAGATGTAAAAGAATGAGTTTTCAAACAAAGAAAGATGTCAGTAAGACCGGAACAGCATAAAACCCTAATTCTTCCTTGACTTAGAGGACGAGCCTAAGTTGTTAGGAGCTTCTTTCAAGGCATTACAAAGATTTTGCGATTCTGAAAAAAACTTTGAATTGAAATTATATTACCCAAGTACTACTTAAATAACAGTCTTGAGTAATAATGCCATGACACATTGTGAGAACAGTGCCAAATAATCGTTATTTGGAGCACAGTCATGCCAAATCAGAGCCAATAAATAAAAAATTGCTACTAGCTAGAATAAAGTTCTTAACACTCACTCATTGGCCCAAATATGACAAAGCCTTTGTTCAAACTCAACTAAAACAAAGTCCAATTAAGGGTAGTCTAGTGTCAACAATAGATGTTCCTATGATCTCACCTTCAAAAATTCATAGTATATTCACACAAACTCTTAAAAGTTCTCAAACCAATTGCATTCACTTTTGCTTGTATTTGCTAACATCATGATATGATATTTTTCATGAATTGTATTCAGAATTTTTGGTTTGAAAAAAAATATATGTTCTAAGTACGGATACCATAAATGAACTACACCTGATGCATTAGAATAAGCAATTGAGCATTGTTCTTATTATCAAATCACCTAATTTTTGGTTGGATATTGTTGGAAGTCAGTGGGGTATTCTAGTTCCTCTTCTTATGCATATTTTGGACACTGAATAAATCAACTATAAATTTTCCAAGTGCCCCAAATAGGTGTACCCAAAACCAACCCTAGGATCTCTTGAATAGAGGCTATACATTTTAAGCTGCATGGGTCAGTTTTAGAAAAGGGTCACAATTAGGTGCAGTTCACTTAGAGCTTTCTTTTCAAGTCCATTCAAAGGGCTCACTAGAATGCTATGCCGTAACAAGCACTACCGAGTGAGAAACAAACCTCAGTGGGGGCGTCAGCTGCTTCCCCGTTGAAGGAGCTAAACTGCAAATCCGCCACTCCGTTCAAATCATTCCTCAAAACAGCAGAATCTTCATTGGGCAAGCTTGAATTCTGTACCAAAAAGACGAGAACCCATCGCTCAATTTCTAGGTTTCTGTCTGCACTTACCTCGCCCATGCTCATTAAACCCTAAACCTAGCCTGGAATGCAATGCCACCCACAAAACAGAGACCATCAACGCCTCTTTCATACGCAAGTTTCCAAACTACTTCGATTCCACAAAAAGCCCACATTGCGCACAGAAACTCTCACAAACAATGATCAGCTGGTACCCAAGTACAATGAGCTACCCAATTTCATGGAAAAAAGATGTCATCGAAATTTTGGAAGAAATACAAATAGTTGAGTCACTTACAGAGCTTGAGAAGATGAGAGGGATGTAGCAAAAGCCGCCATCAAGCTTTTGCAATCCGAATACTGGACTCGGTAGCGATTGCGAGACAAAAGATGGCTCTCGATCTCAAATTCTAAAACTGGGGTGAGATATATAGATTCCTGTGCTTGTGAATCAAAAGTAGAGTGCAGTAGAACCTCTCTAAAGCCCTCCGCCCCTCTGTAAACAAATAAACCTTTGTAAGATAATATTGTGGTCCCGGACTTGTCCCCATTACAAAAGTTATGACTAAAAATGATCCTTTGTAATTAAAAACAAACTCTCATGTAATCTTGTAATCATGAATCCTGTTAGACGGTCCCATACCTATTGGTTTTAGAGAGGTCCTACTGTAATGAGTCTCCTAGGGTAAATTGTAAAGTGTGTGCAATGAAGGACAAGGAACTGGAGTTTGAGAAAAATACAGGACAAAGTATCAAAACTAGGGGTTCATAGAGTTTGGTATGTTTCTTTTGTACTATTCTAGTAGTTACACTTAAAGCCTTCCTCTGACATTCTTGATACAAATTGGAGAGAACTTTATAATTTAAGTAACTCTATTCTGTTTATGTCCTAACAAAAAAAAAAAAAAATATTGTATAAGTTTATAGTGAATCTCCAATGAGGTAGAGGTACCCATTTCCAACATTGTACCCTAAACCAATCTTGAAAATATGTAGATATAGGAAGTTCAAATTGTACAACTTACATACATGAATGTAAAAAACGGTTTGGGATATACCATGTTTCTGAACTTCACAAATTCATAGCATATTCATACATATTTAGAAAATTACCATTTTTTATAAAATGAATGGTTTTCTATTGTCAATGTGTTAAAAATAATTTAAATGTCTTGATTCCACCTCAAAGTATGCAGAATTGTTTAAAAGTGTTTATTATAGGTGCTTCTATCTTATGTCGAGTTTGTCAAATTAGAGGAATTCCAAGACTTTGGCACATGACAATTTAATATTCTTGAATCATTGTATTGAATGATAACAATTTGAATCAATTAGAAGACCATTTTTTTAGAAGAAGACATTTGTAGTTTTTTTGTAGAGCTATTAGAACAATGGAAAAAATAGTATTAACAATGATAGAACTATTGAATGGCCAAGAAGTAACTTACAGGAATCAAATGGAAATCTTTATGAGCAAAATAAAATATCTATATGTACAATATAGAATATTCTGTGTGTAATGTAGAATATAGATCCCTTTAAAAGATGAAAAATGTTTTGTTTCTTTGTTTCTGAATGTTATGAATCCATTGAAGCCACAAAATTGGTTATGTGCAACCTTAATCCTACATTTTGGGTTTGATTTTATGCCCTTATTCTTTCTGTAGATCTAATGAGTTTTATACAGTGATGCATAGAGGTTTTGAGTAACATAAAATAAAACATCGTTATAGCAATTTGAAGATTTATAGTTTCATCTCAAAATAAACAAAATAAAAATATTGGACCTAAGTTTGTGAATGCTTGAACTCAAATGTATTGGTATGCAGCCAAACTCAACCAATAAATAGCTACATATAAGATGAAAACATGCCAAAGCATCCCAAAAGGCAATTCAATATAGTTGGAGGCACCTTTTTCTATAAAAAAATATAAAACTTTTTTGTAGTATTAGCAATCAAGAATCATGATATTTTTTTTTAAATTATAATTTTTATATAAGACATATAATACCTCCATCCCAAAATGCTCTTTTTGTTGGACTGAAGACATATTTTGCACTGTAAGTAGACTTTGGTGCACTCTTAGTGCCCAAGAAACTTTGAGCTTCAAAGCCCTTTTCAAAGTGTAGTTTTGGGGTATTAAAAAGTGAAATTTTGGGGGCATTTTTAAAGAGCACCAGTGGACATTTAAGTCAAATTTGACCTATTCAACATTACAAAGTGCAATAGGAAAATCATTTGGTGACAAAAAATTAAGGCCACTAGAAAGATCATTATGGGACAGAGGGAGTAATTTTTACGGATTTCAAAGTGGAACTTCCTAGGCCACTAAAACCATCACATAGCTTGATCATAATACAAAAATCTATGCTAAATAGTGAAATTAGGTTGCCTTATCCTAAGTAAAATTACTTTACAAGTCACCAAAATCAATAGATGTTTCTACAAATATTTCCATTTGTACATATGGAAGTTTACAAGTTCCAATTACAACAATACCTAATTCTAAAGTAGTGCATTCTTGTATAGTAACAAAAAAATATTTACATAAGTGTCAAATGTTGAAAATAAGTGTATGGCAATCTAATTTCACTATTTAGTGTAGAGAATCAGCAATCAACAAATCACACTTAAGTACAAAAATGGTTTAATTGCACTTTGGGGGACACTTCAAAGAGAAGTATACATGTTACAAATGGGTACACAGGTGATTTTGAATGTTTTCACCTTACACAGCATAATGCATTGAAAAGGTTGAGGGTTCACATTGTCATCACACAAGAATGTAGATAATAAATTGCAAGTCTGTACTCATAATATTAATCCTCTGTGTTGTGACATGTTTGGGAAACCCAAATATCAAGGCGGCAGAATGGGTTGATCACACAATGAATGACTTGTCCCAAAATTCCTGAAAACAATACTATTGCCATATTCTAGAGCGTCTTAAAACTGACATACTGTACGAAGATTAGACTGTCGGTGCCAGCGACAATGCGTACTATTCGCAATTGAAGAGCAAACAACCCCACATTCTGCATACTGACAATAACTTCAAAATCATTGACATGTCGTACCATAAGCTTAACTTAATTAGAATCGATCAAAACCACTTCTGAATTGAAAACATCGTCCACACGTCCACTGCATCCAAAACAGTGTTGAGATACAATTCAAAAACAACAGAGGTCACCTCTGGAATCACCCAGCCTAGGCCTCTATCTGCAACTTCATTTCTTCTATGGCACAACTTCCATGAACAGGCCCACAACAAATTTAGCAGCTAGAATTTAAAAAATAAACCATCTTGCTAATCACTACTCAGTAACACTACTTCATATTTTTGACGTCAGTCCCCCATGTGGGCATCTACTTTTTCCACACATATTTAGACAAGTCTATTGCCCTAATTTCCCTCTGTAGATGAAAGTTTTGAAAAAAAATATAGTACAGAAAAGTCTCAAAAATATACAGATCAGTTTCTCCCAAGAGGAAGAGACCGGCAAGAGTAAGTCTCCTTGAACGTCCCCTTGCTTGACGACGTGAAGATAGAAGCATACACAGCTTTTGTGGCATTGTCTGGTAACTTATCAGATGCTTTATATTTTTTAGTTACGGTAACCAGATCTGAACCCTTTGGTCTCGCCACTTGTGCAACCTCCAAATCCGGTGAGACTTCCCCCTTTCGTTTATGACCGTTCTGCAATAAGATATTCTCCGACTTCTTGCTCTCTGATTTAACTGCATCTCCTACACCTTGCTCTGTTTTATCTACCTTTCCATTCTTAACCTTCTTTGGCCTCTTCTCTTGAACCATGGCTTTCTCTGCTTCCATCCTTTCCCTCAAAAGAGTGACCTGCAAGAGTGAAACACGAAGTATGAGAAATACACCACGAACGAGTGAAACACGAAGTATGACAAATCTCTTAAGTACAGATATGCCATAGAAAACAGATATGCCCCTACACTAGAATCCTCTAAAAATTTCATGCTCCATGACAAATTTCTATGGCATATTTCTAGAGGATTCTAGTGTATTATTAAATCTGAAGGTCAATGAGATCAATTGCTAGAAGGCCGCTTCCATAATTTTTTATTAAACCCTAAGCAGGACACGCGGCAGAGCCAAGCGACCGTCCTTGTCTCATAGGGTTGTAATTTATGTGGGTATTCTATAAACACCCTAAGGAAATTTTCTATGACGAATTTCTCAGTACAGATATGCCAAAGTATTCCAACAGCTGCAAGCAAACCCGTAATTCGAACCTTGACATTCCAAACAGAGTTCAACTACTAGAAACACAGACCCAACCACCTCTCATCAGTACTGCAAGCAAACAAAGGCTACTAACACAAGCTTTCATCATAATTCACCAAAAGAATGCATCCCTTCTAAACAGGTCAAAGAGCGATAATTAGGGTTTAGGATTTACGGTACCTCCTCCTCGGAGCCATTGAGCGGGATCTTGTCCACTTCCGTGAACGGCACATAACACACCGCACACGACGACGACGACACCTCCTTCAACGCCCGTGCACTCAACACATGCCCACACTTCCGCAGCGCGAAAAACTTAAACTTCCCATTCACTTCCTGTCCCGTAATCGGACACTGAAACTTGCTCCCGGAGTTTTCCCCATCGGGATTCACCCCCGGAATCGACTGAAAATGCACCGTCACCAGATCCTTCAACCCCTTGATGTAGCCCAATCTCTTCGGCATCGACTTCGTCAACAGCGCATGCACCACCGCTTCCTTGTTGTAAATATTCCCAAGTAAATCAATCACGCACGGGGGTTTCAACGGCTCCGATGTGAGAGCGCAATTCGTGAACTTCGCCAGCTTGATCTCGTTAGGATCCACTTTGTCGGGTTTCTTTATGGCGTACATGTTCAAGTAGCAGTCGCGGGATTCAGCGCCCGTGGCTCCTCCATCGCCACCACCTCCGCGGAGACGAAACCCTAACCCTAATGTGGAAAAACTTGGAATCGCGTAATCCATCAAGCGAGCGGCGTCGGACAGAGGGCGACCTGCAAACGAAAAATACGCATCCGTGATGCTGCTCTGAGGGAAAAGCAATCTTTTTAATGAGCCTACGGTTTGCGAGGCTGAGACGCGGAGCGCGACTGTTCCGCCATCGCCGTTCTCGACAAAGAGCTGAATCATGTTCCCTGAGAGGAATTGGACAAGAAAAATTCGAGAAAAGGGGATCCGATGCAGAATTCTACTGTTTAGAAAGACTGAAAGAAAGGGTAGCGGTGCGAATTGAGGAAGCGTGATTGCCACAGACGTTCAGAGGCTTTGAAGGATACTGAAATAGTGTTAGCGGAGAAGACTGCGATGTGAAGGAAGTATCGTTCGCGGGTTCGGGAATGGATGAATGTTCGATGAAGATGAGTTTCATTCGGGTGGTGAGTTTCTGTTATGTAGATGCAAGTGTTATCTAAACAAACCTACCGTGGTGTTTTTTGGATGAAATGTGCGCAATAAATGCTTGAACTTGTCAAAATATTTTCTCTAGTACAGCAAAAATTGGAATTTTGCAATTGACAATAATTACACCCAAATTATTTTTTTCTTCTACAAATGTAGTTCATTGGATTACTAGCAATAATTTAGAGATTATTTTTGCTTCGTTTGCTACAAGCCTTGTAGTTGGTTAGAAGACAAAATAGTTTGTTTAAATTTTGGTGGGATGTATTTTTCCTATATGTTGGCAATCCTCTAAGGTAGTGGATTGTATTTCATTCCATGCCTCCAATTAAGTTTTGTGCCCTAATTTTGCTCATGTCCCAATTTTATTCCCTATAGATATCTTCAATTGTCCCTTTTCAATCTTAAATCCAAATGCATTGGCTAGTCAAATTCTTGATTTTGATTCATATTTAGGCACTCTACAAGGTCAATTGACAAGTTAGTAATGAGATATTAGCTCATTTTTTTAATTAAAAAAATTATTATTGTATATATTTAATTTTAAAAAAATAGGGGGAGGAGAGGGGGGAATTTACTATTCTTTACTTCTTATGTTGCCTAAAATTTTCAGGTTTTCATTGTCAAAATTCCTTCAAAGTTCTAATTAGGTCTCTTGACCTTAACATCTACTAGAACACATTATAGAGATGATTCTTGTTCTACTTCCTAGCCAAGAGATAACAACTATATTAAAACTTCATTCCACATCTTTAGGTATGTGTTGCAATTATTAGATTAGTTGGATTTTTGAATATTCTTGGTAGCAAAGCAAAGAAGATTCTAACACACTTAAGATGCATTATGTGCACTTTTTGGTTATTAGTTATAATAATTCAAAGTTTTATTGGTATATGATCTAATAATCGACCTTGTCAATTGACCTTGTAGTCATAACAATGATAGAAGATTCTAAGAGAAACAAGATTTAATGGATGACAATTATGAACTTTTTTTTTATACAAGCATATGAAATTCAAAGGAATTGATAGAACTCCAAGAAAAAAACTATGCCTTTTTTTTTGGATGGAAACAATTTAGTGTAGAAGCCATTACAACTAATGATGAACTTTGGAAGAAATTGAAGTCCCTAGGCTAAAATCAATTCTAGCTTAAACGATGTATATTTTTTTGTACTTGTTCTAAATTAGTATCTAAAATTTAACAAGTATAGTTTGCATTTTGTTTAAATTTAGGAGAAATCTGGAAAGTAGTGAATTATTGCAATGTGTAAGAATCCAAATTACACAATTTTATTTATTTTTAACTTATCATTTCTATTTGAATTTTAAAAGTCACAATTGATTTTGACCAACACACATCTAGTATTTTTATAAGGGAACCTTCAAGGGTTAAATTTGACCATTTGCCATCAATGTTTCCTACCTCATAACATTATTTTCTAAGGCAAAAGGATCCCGTAATAATAATAGAATTGGAGGCCAAAAAAACATTCAACTTTTGTACGATGTTGAATTTTCTACTAATAGTTGAAGAAGAAATGTGAATCCCGGATTATGCATATGAAACAAGTTTCTACAATAAAGAAATATGAACATCAATGCAATAGCTCTTCTTTTAGGTAGTGGCACCTACAAGGCAACAAATTTGTCTAGTTACCATTTCATTCTACAATGACATAAAAACAATTGCAATACACATTGGGTGAAATCCAATAACATTGGAATATAATATAAAAAAATTTAAGTTTAAAGCTTTTGTAGGGCATACTTTGAGAAACATGGTTAGTTTTGAATGGTCCCACTTTAATCAATGATTTCTACATATGTTTCTCCTTCATTATGAATACATTTGTTTTTGCATGAAGCGCAAATACACCTTGCTAGTACCTATCATTGAACTAAAATTCATAGATTTGAATAATTATACATTTTGTAGAAAGATAGTTTTTATAGGGGCATTGGACTAGATTGCGGATGCATATATGAAGTGACGAGGTGCCTTGTTAGGTGCATAGAAGCAACAAATGTAATAAAATATATGATTGAAGCTTGAATGAAATTTTAGAAGGTTGAATTGAGCTTTAAAAATAATTTTTACCAAGACATAGCATTCAATTTTCAATAAATTTTTGCTTTTTTAAAAGCTATAAATCAATGTGATAAAAGATTGTAACATTATAGGTATTTTATTTTTTAATTCACCTTTTTCTTTGGCATTTCTTTAAAGATGGTATCATTGCATCTTTGTATTTTAGGTAATGTAATTACTTATTAAAAATTGCCAAACTAGCAACTAAAACTAAATCTGACTATAGTTTTATTTTTATTTTCAATCTATTTCTTCTTCTTTTTTGGATATAAACATGGTGCCATAGCAACAATCATATCCGCTTGTGGATGAAATTTCAATATACGTCTTTGAGAACTTTTCAAAAGACGTAACCCTTTACTTGTTGGCATTAAGTATTTCATGTAAGGTGTTGTTCTCTGAAATTATGCATTCATTTGAAGACAATATTATATTAAAATTACAATTATCTATAGATTTTAAAGTATCAATATTCAATATGCATAGCATGTGTAAAATTATAATTCTTACATTCAATTGTAAGAAATTCATAATTTAATAGTTTGAATTTTGGAATTTCATTAGTACTAAAATTGAAATTCTTACCGAATGTTTGGTTTCAATTGCCATTTCATGCCTTGTTGTCTATTTTCAAGTTACAATCATAATTAGAAGAAGTTACAGACTACGGTATAATAATCATTGTAGTATTATTTTTGAATAGGAATGAATTCAATTCAATTAATATATTATTATTATTTTTTCATAATTTGTAAAACTTATTGTAATCTATTATTATATATAATTAAATTCATGGAAATGTAGAAATCCAAATTATTATAGCTAACAGATATTAAGACTAATCAATTTTTTTCAAATTTATTTGGTGAAGAAAAAAACATTATTAATTTTTTTGAACTTGGGAAAGTTCAGTTTTTCTTCAAAAATAATAAATATTTGACAGGTTATATGCCAACCTTTCTCCTTTCATTACTATATGTTTGAATTTCACAATAGTTTTAGAAAGTTTCGTAAACTGATTTTAAAATTTATTCATTTCAATATGATTTTTTAAATGGTAAGGTTTTGTTTTACCTACAAGTTTAATATTTGTGAATGATCAATATTTCTAAATCTCAAATGTACAAGGTTAAATAATTATACCGTATTTTTTAAATATCCATGTTCCAACAATATACGAACAAAGCCTCGCCACCATAACCGCTTTGTCCTTTTTGTACCCTTTTAATTTTGAATGTTTAATATTATTTTTAAAATATAATAATTTGTGTTAACTCTTTAAATCCTTAAAGACCACATGTGCAAACTTTGAACAACGGTTGAAAGCAAACATGTCATGTGTATACAAAATCTTGTTTTTATAGCCATTTAGTTCTTTGTAGATTTTTTTTAGGATAGTTGTCTAACTTTTGTGTGGTATAGATCTTTAAGACTTTATCTTCCAAATATTTTATGTACAGTCCTCAAAGTCACAAATATATTTCACCTCTAAAAACAACTTTTCTAGTTCAAACAAAGGCTCTAAAAAATAACTCAAATATTTATAAAAAATCATTTATAAAATAGTATGATTAAAATTTCTAAATTAAAAAATTTGAAAACAAAACCTTAGAAGAATTAAAAACATTCAATGTATATCCAATTTTAGAATTAACTTTCAAATTTTAATTTTAATTTTATATATAAATTTTGATTAGTGTACTGGAAATAAATTCAACCATATGGATATGATCAATGGATCATATTTGACAGTCTATATATAAAATCCATCATTGAATTATTGTTTTAAGCTTGAAGCTTATAATAAATTTTCTCAACTTAAGAAATTTGGACTATCTTCATGTGCTTGAGGATACTCAAGGGCTAAATGTCTTAATATGTGAAGATCTATTTTAAATAGCAATTCTAAAGAATAATTTAGTGATGACTTTCAAATAGCAATTGTAAACTATGATTCATAGATTATATTCATAGAATTGCATTTATTAATGTATTAATCAAATTTTTTCAATAAATTTTGAGACCAAAAATTAAAAATTATTTCTAAAGGTATTCATGTAGTGAATATTATTAATTTCTTAAGCCTTTTATTTTTTCCAATAAGTTTTAAATGTAAATATTTTAATTGTTTACAAATCTTTGAAGAATAGTTTGTTTTTTTACTTTGTATGAAAAGAATATAAATATGAAGTAATGTCATATAAAATTAGAATGCTTGGATACTAAAAGGTTCATAAAACACTTTCTATATTATAATTTATGCACCAATGTTCGTATAAAATTGTATAATTCAAAAGTCTTTTTAGTATTTGTAATAATATTTAAATAAATTATGTAAAATTATAAATAATGATTCTACATGTTATTAAAAAATATGAATTCAAAATTCAAAATCAATTGTAAAACCTTATGTCGAATGATCTTCACAACTTTTTTAAAGCCTCTTTTATAACCTTTCTACAACATTATGCAAATTACATTAATGTTAACTTGCCAGTATAGTGCTTCAAAAATTAGAAATGACTATATTTTAAAACAGTCTTTCAAATCAAACAACAGGTTTTCAAAAATATATAAAATAATGTTATCATTAAACCATTTTTATAAGAAATTTAGTTAAAAGACAATTATAAGTAAATGAAGAACTATTTTGCATATTTTTTGCAACATCATTTCAAAAATATTGTGTAATTTTTATAAACTCTCAAAAAAATGAACGCAAAAAATCATTTTATATAAAAATTTATTTATTTTATTGTGTTATTCAATATCAATTAATTGATGGTAATACTTTTGAAATTTTTGTGATTACTAAAGTAGTTAATTTTAACACTACACACCTATTTCATCAATAATGCTAGCATGTGAGCCTAGAAATGTGAGCCTACAAGTCTTGTGTCTGAATGTAAGTAGGTACTCTACAACTATTGAAGGTGCTTAGAATATGTGTACCTATAATATAAACACCTATAATATAGGCACATATATCATAAATATTCTATAACCATGGAAGGTGCTTATAGCATAGGTACCTATAATATAGATCCTTTTAATATAGGTACCTATAATATAAATATCCTATAACCATGGAAGGTGCCTAAGCTCCTAGGCTCATGGGCACAAGATCCTAGACTCACATTCTAACAAACATGCCTATTTCATTTGATAAGAGCAAACATAATGAAATATGATAAAACAATTTAACACACACTAACATAAGATTGTATTAAAAGATGCATATTGTGATCATTTAAGACTAAATAGATCTTCACAATTATTCAGGATTATACATGTTGTTAATAATACATTATAGATTTTCTTTAAATTTATTGTAAAAATAAAAATAATCAATTTTTAAATATTGTATGATGTATTTTAGTTCAAATTAAATAAATGATACTTAAAAGAGTGTTGGTGAAATACATTTGAGTGTTCAATTGCTTTCATCAATAGTCTGGCTTCTTCAAGCATATCTTCTTTTGGAGGAGGTCCATTTATACATGTGTCACATCTAAGTATTCAACAAATAACTTCAATGAAATATCAAATTATTTTATTGACAATATGTTGTATCAGGACTACAAAGTATGTTAGTTTTAATAAATTAGTAATATTTAAATAAATATTCATTAAAGTATAAAATTAAAGTTTTCATTGAGATTCCATTGACTTCTTTGAGATCCATCTAATTTAATAATTTTTAGTCATGCCTTTTAATTATATTATTTTGAGATACCTTCGAAAAAATGAATTGTTTAGCCATATTTTAACAAATAACTTTAACATTGAAAAATTGAGAGAAATAAAAGAACTCTGATTGACCACAATTTATTGAATATTGAAACATCATCTTATCTACAACTACTCAAATTGCAACAAATTTTAACTCTTAAAAAAACTTAGGCTTGTCTTCAGATTCCTAACTATGTGTTTGTAATGAGCATTGAATTATTATTATAACCTTGATGTACAAAAATTTAGGATGGATATATATCCCACATGAAACTAACTATTTTAAATTTGGTGCAAACTTAAACAATTTTTAGAGTCAAAAGGTAATTAGACAATATTCAACTCTAACTCTCAAAGCTAAATGGGCTTGGAATGTTTAACCTCTAAAGGATTTAGAATCTCCTCTTGGAATTCTTAAAGGTTTGAACAAGTTTCTATGATCTCAATTTTGAGAGATTTTTTTAAGCTTTTTCTTAAAATAAAAAAACTCATAAGTTTTCTAGGGATATAATTTATATTTCAATCAGTGCTTGAGAGCAAAAGTTATACTACTTGATGTTCAAAATATTAGAGATTGCCATGCAATACAAAACAAATCACAAAAATTCAAAATCAAAAGAATTCAAAATTCAAAAATTCAAAATTCCTTCTACATAATCTTATACTAGTAAAGTGCAAGTCCTATGGTTAGATATATTTTTTTTTTTTTAAGTTTTGCACTTTGCAATAGAAATGGCAGCTATTTGTGTTTTTAAACCCCAAAAGGCCTGGGTTCTTTAGAGATTTAGGATGTAGTGTTTTACAAGATACTACAATTAGATTTTTATTAGAAAAAGAAAGTTCTAAATTTTTGCCCTTTCTACTAGAAATTGCAATTTTTAGCAGTTTTTGATAAGAAATTGTTTTTTTTAGACTTTAGGTTTTAAGATCAATTTATTATTATTTTTCAATATTTCAATGTATTATGATCTAAAAAATTACATCAAATGTCAATGTTCACAAGATTACATACAAGTAATTTATATTGACAAAGAATTTAGATCATAATACATTAGATCATAAAATGATTCAAATGTCAATGTTTACAAGATTACAGACAAGTAATTTCAAATAGAAATTATTAACTTACAAGTGGCATTTTTCGGGAAAACATTCACCAAAATATTCCATCAGCATATTATTTCGACATGAATTTGTCATAACAGCATATCTGTCCATTTTATATATAGAAAATAAAAAAATTGAATTTGATTCAATATCTAGTTACATTATGATCATTTACAATAATTTAAAAAAATTTAATTTAAAAATGCACATACGGGGTGAAATTGATTACAAATGGCAGTCACTTATTATTTTATAGATTCTCCAATGTCCAAAGCACTATATTTTGGTGTTGACTCTACTTTGAAGTTAAATAAAATCTTATCAAAATTACTTTCTCTTTTAGTTGAATATTCTCCAAAGTTTATTTTGAGCATCAAAAATTTGATTTTGAAAAGCGGATGTTCATGATTTTTTTGTTGGAGATTTAATGCAAGGGTGTCCATTGCAAATCTTGATTTTTTGTGTTAGAGGCTCATAGAGATGAGTTTCAAACACACTAAATCTTGAGGAAAAAATCATATCAAAACTTAAAGTAAAATAATTGTAGAGTAGAATTTGAGAAGTTGTCAATTGATTAGGATTATGCATGTTATGTCTTTTAGTTCTTTATTTTTTTATAACTTCGATTTTAAATTTGACATGTAAAAAGTGAATTGAAAAAATACAAATTATTTTTGTAGTATTAACACCCTCTTCATTAAACATTATAATCTTTCAATCCAAAAGTGATATTGTTGTGTTTTTTTTCATAGGTGATCTATAATATATTTAGTTGGAATTCATATAGGGTTATAATTTCAAAAAGTCGATGGAACTTATCAAAACTTAGACTTTTTGTTTAATTTTTAGCAAACTTCAAGAAGTTCAAAAAAAGGCCTTTGACATTTGGATGTTAATATATAAATAAATAAAATATTTTATTTATTCTATTTGAGATTCAAAATAAACTAAAATAATATAATTCTTTAAAAGAGTTTAAATTAAAAATTAAAAAAATTGAACAGTAAAATATAATTTTTTATAATTTTTATAATTTTTATTTATAATGTGACTAATATATGATAATCATGGCTGCATAAAGTACTTATAAATTTGGATGTTTACACCATCATAATATATTGGCATGGGCTATATCCTCATCTGTTTTTACAATTAGAACAAATAAATGGAATATAAAGAATTCCGCATTTATACTTCTCGAATCTACCTCTTAAATATATTGTTTTTTTTAACCCCTAAAGCCCCGAGGGTGCTTCTGTCAAAAACCACTCAGAACTATCACTTCTGCTGCATTCGTTTAACCCCTAAAAACCCATTTGTCCCCTCGGGGGACAATTTGGGTCCGGGTAGGTTCTTGTGACCTCAATTTGTAGAGAATTTTTTTGGGATTTTTTGAGGTTGTGCGGTTTTGCGAGAGCTTTGTGGATATATAATTTTTATTTCAATTGGTGCCCCAAAGAAAAAGTTATGCCAAAAATAGAGGTTGGCGGGCAGCACAAAAAAAATCACAGAAAGTCAAAATAAATTTCTTAAATATTTTTTCCAAAATCTATGTCTTTTTGTCTACATTTGAAGCTTTGATTCATTCTATTTGGACTAACAATGAAAAAGTTATGGACAATCTTAGTTTTTTGGGCAATCTAAGCATCTTCTTGAAAAAATAACTTTTAGGATTCATTTTTTAATGGAATTTTAACAATTTTCAGAATTTTTTTTTTAGACAAGGTTGAATTTGCTTTCTAGAACAATCTCACCATTGGGATTATGGTATTTCAATTTTGTCTTAGAGCTATTAACGATTTAGTTATTCTTTCAATCTTGAACCTACTTCTGCTTAATAATTTTTTAAGGAGTAAAAATTTAGTGTTTTTTTCTTGAATTTTTTTCCCTATATTCTCAACTGAAGTATTCAACATATAAACTTAGAAAATCAAAATCAACAATACAAAAAATTTAAGTTAAATAGGTTCAAAGCCCAAAAATCTAGTCGAGGAAGGTGCAAAAAAACTTGTTTTCTTCACTTTGAATGCAAATATCTTGCAATCTATTTGTTCAAAGTTTCTGAAATTTATTGCACACATTCTCATACTAGTCTAGTATAAGATCCTACGGTTAGATATGCAAAAAAAAACAATTTTTATAGTTTTTTGCTCTTTGCAATAGAAGTGACAGTTTTGAGTGTGTTTTGATGGAGAAAAGGCCTTGGGGTTTTAGGGGTTAAGGAAACCAATTTTTTATTTATTTATTAATTTAACCGTAGGATCTTGTACTTAACTTGTCTGAGATCATGTAGTAAAAATTTCATCAAATTTGACCGTACGGATTGCATTCAAAGTTGGACAAAAAGTTTTTTCTTAAGAAAATGCTTAAATTACCCAAAAAACTAAGATGTCCATAACTTTCTCATCCCTAGTCCAAATAGAATGAATCAAAGCTTCACGTAAAGATTAAAACATAATATTTTAGAAAAAAATTCAAAAAAAATTATTTTGGCTTTTTGTAAATTTTTTTGGACTACCCGCCAATCTCCATTTCTTGTTTATTGTGCCATAACTTTTTCATCTAGCATCCGATTGAAAAAAATATTATATACCCACAAAGCTCTTGCAAAGCTACACAATCTCAAAAAATCTCAAAAATAATTGCTTCAAATTGAGACAATAGGAACCTACTCGGACCCAAATTGTCCCCCGAGGGGACAAATGGTCATTTAGGAGTTAAAATGCACTTCTAAACAATTATCTCATTTTTCAAATAGGTGAAGTATGCAAAATGGGAATGTTTTGAATTTTTATGCATCCCAAAGCAAGATGGATGTGCCTCACAAATTTGTATAATTCCAAAAGGTAATTAAATATAAAATAGTCTACATTATTTTCATAGTTTCTCAAATACTAATTTTCACCCAAAGATTGGATGTGTCTTGGTAAAACTTTATTATAATTTTAAAAATATCCATTAATGGTACTTGATTTTTTTAAAATGAAACACCAAAAATTTCATAATTCATGAAGATTGTGAAGAAAATTCAAATAAATTGGATTGTTTTTTTATATTTACCATTGTATTTTTTATTCTTGCTATAATTTTTATAATAATGACAATTTTCTACAAATTGAATAAAGATTTTTCACATTGATAGACAATATACAGTCTCATGAATAAAAATAGAAAATTGAATCTTATTATTCAAAGGTCAAAGATTAAATTGAACTTAGAAATGATGTTTGATCACATGAAAATGGAACCATTCCTTTGGAAGTTAAAGAACATCCAAATTCAAAATGTTCATATAAAATGACAATCAAAATCAAAAGTAGAATACCAAAGCAAAAGAAGTTAATCATAAGCACTAAGATAAGTGATCCAAAGTATAACGTCAGACAACCAATTATGCCGTAATTTGGACTTCAAACTAGAAGTTTTAGAATTTAGTAATATGAGGGTGCTTAAAAAACAAGTACCCTGCATGATATGTTTGGGTATTTTCAAAATATAGAAATTGTGACATAAGCATGCAATCACCTTGAATTTTGAATAAAGCATACAAAGATTTCACTAAGATTTCTTTCTTGTATTGGATTAATGACCAATTGAGGAGAACCACAGGAATAACACATAATGGATGAATGAATTTGGCAGAATTGAGGAGAAATTTACTGTACCTATGACACTGAGCAAGCATTTCCCGAGCAAAAATTGCTTGATTTAGATCTCTATAACTGGCCAGCAAAGTGGGAAGGGTCGTCATATCCACAAACAATTCTGTTTCAATGACAGGTTCCAGATCAAAATGGCAATTATTTAACGAAAAAGTGCAGGTTGTCTTACTAAATGAAGAGAGAAGAACCAGATGTAATTGCAGAGTTCATAACTTACGACAGTGTG
Organism: Antitrichia curtipendula; assembly: GCA_951230915.1. Taxonomy (NCBI): domain Eukaryota; kingdom Viridiplantae; phylum Streptophyta; class Bryopsida; order Hypnales; family Leucodontaceae; genus Antitrichia; species Antitrichia curtipendula. The sequence goes on along the minus strand of OX579639.1, from coordinate 12,748,365 downwards.
ATAAACCCCCATCCCTGCCAGCTCTTCCTGCTTCCTGATAGTAATCCTCCAAACTCTATTGCATGGAGTCACAATGTCTATGTCAGATTTTACATAAACATGATCGTCTTATGTCTAATTCAACTGTAGTTTCCCTCGTATATGTTGTGCGTAATTAGCAATCAAAACAAATTGAATCATCATCTTCATACAAAAAATTCCAAGAGATCATGTCGATCTAATAGACTTTACACCCTTAAATCCCTTGCTACTACATGATATCAAACTTACTCAGCTGACAGAGGAACCACTTACAAGATTCATTTTCGTTCAGAATTTACAGTCATCAACTAAGTTTTAGCACACCTGTGGCCAACCATAATGGATGACGTGCGAGATATTGGGCTTGTGAATCCCCATCCCAAATGCAATAGTGGCGATCACTACCTGCACAAACAACAATCCCTTTGGGAAGTGGATTCTAGTACTCTCATGTACTGTTGGTTTAATCTGTCAGTTGCAAAAACTTCTCTAGTGACAAGGTCGGCAAAGCTCAATTGCCCAGGTCAATTTCACAATCAGATGCAACTAAGAAATCATTGAAATCAGAAGTCCATCAGTATGACCATGATTGAAAGTAGCATACTCACCTGCAAACGATCTGCGTGAAAAAGTTCATGCACTTCTTTCAGATGCGCCTTTGGCAACTGTCAAAAGTCACATGCATATAACGCAATGTGAAATAATTTCATCAGAGTTTAAATCTGAAAGTGAGGAAACAGATCGCAAAATGCAGAGTGTAAGGTTTCATTGTTGGTCACTTGATCATGAGGCTTAATGCAGTATTTAATCTGCTGAAAAGGATTATAGGAAATAAAGATTGCAGTGATTCCTACCTGTGAATGATAAGCCATACTTTTTACGCCACGTCTGCGGAAATATGCAGCCAAATTCTCAGTTTCGATTCTGGTGGGCATGTAGATAATGCACACCCCTTTGCGCCTTCCTATCCGGTTTCTGTTTCCACCATGTCGAATACTGGTGGAAAGTTTTCGATGCAGTCTCCTCAATCTATGACCACTGTACCCTCTAGGTTGCACTGCTTTGTCCAACAGCACAACAATGAGAAAAATGTCAAAAAAACTCCAATTCTGACCATATAAGGAAGTTGAAGTGTAATAAGAGGTGTGCCAGGAAGTTCTAGAAACCTCATGCTTGGTGTGAAGAAGTTAAAAAGCACTGCCTGTTCTATCTATAAAAATATGATGCCCCTGAAACACCATTGCTTTTTAAGTTTTTGTAAACCCTCATTCACTGCAAGTCACTCTTGAACTCCTTTTTCTTTTAAAACGATTGTATCACTACATTTAACAATAAGATAGACATGCATACCCATTCCTACCCAATTCCATCCTCATGTACCAATGGAGTAGACTCTAGAAAGTAAATGTGCACCATTGGTACATGAGGGAGGAGTTCTTAGAATGGATATGTCTACCTTAGATCTACTAATAAGATTTCACTTCACCATAGAAATGAATAGGCCTGTTGAAAATCCATCAACATCCAAAGCCACTTCACACTCCCGTAAGATAACTACACCTAATAGCATCTAAATAGGCAATTCCACATGGTTTCAGTTATTATATTGAAAAAGCATAAGTGGAGTCTTATTGGTAATTAAAGGGAATTCTAAATTCTCTTGGAATGCATTTATGGAACACTAGATGAATACTCTATTAATTTTCAAAAGTGCTCAAAATAGGTGTTTCTAAAATTGACTCTAGACTCTCATGAATAGTGGGAGTACATATTAGGCAAAAATCTTTGAGGGTAGATTTTAGAAAGGGGTTGGAATTAGGTGTTGTTACCTTAATATATATAGGTTAATGTACATCGACTTTGGCAATAGCTCTTTACATGCCATGAAAACATTACCAAGACCTCGGACACCTTTGCAAGACAGTGCATAGTACTTCCAGAAATTGCACATCCCAAGTTCCAAGGGGATTATACGGGACCTTTTCCAGCAACAAGTATAGACTCATGCTGCATGAATAAGAGGAATGATCCAAAGACAAATCTCATGATTCGGCAAGGCGGTTGTTGTGGTATTGTCCAACCTAGAGTGAAAAGACAAGGCAGCGACCATCTTGATAGATAAATGCATAAGAACAAAGATACTCACCCTCAAAATCGCCACCTATTCTCTCCTCCTCTGGGTTCATTGGCATCTCCTGCGTGTCTTGGATGCTACTACCTCCAAAACTTCGCGCTATATCAGTTTCATCATCATCAGTTTCCTCAAACTCAGTAGGGATATGCTCTGGATCGTCATCAAGATTTCCACCAGGCAAAGGAGCTACTTCTGGACATTTCGCTCTGGCCATAGCGGTTGCCTCAGCAGCTTCGTCAACTGTTCGAGTGTCCGGCAATTGAAGAGGCTGAAGATCGGGAACTTTATCTGTGGATGGATAACTATGGTCAGTGTGCACGCTGTGGTCGAGCTTCGGGCGAGGGAGACCCCTCCTTTGACCCCCTCCTCTCCCTTTGTACTTTTTAATGACAGGCTCGAAGTCTTCTTTGTAAGAATCGGGGTGTGATGTTCTGCTGTGATGCACCTTCATGGAGACAGGACAAATTAGAGGACATTACACTGCGACTGACCTTCATGTGCAATCATAATGTCATAACTGGGAATCGAGGACTAATGTTAGTAAATTGCCACTAGAACCAAGCTTGAGTAAAACACTACATTAACTGGTAGAAACACTCCATTAGCAGAAACACTACCTGGCCGCAATGTGACACTAATAGGATAAAATTTCAAGGCAGAATGATACTTAATGAAATAAAGGTTCATCCTCTCTTGAAAATGATGATCCGATATTGTCATTTGGGAGTGTACTTATTCAGAAGTACTTTCATTAAAGAATCATAGAATGAACAATATTGAATGGTACAACATTAGGCTGAAGTTGAGATAAGTAATGTATAACAGCTTAACCATGGGACACATTCTTAGATATTCTAGGATACCGTCATAAGAATTTACCGAAAATATGAGATTGGGCCTGTGGAAGGAAGTGACGATAATCTTGGGATGTGACTCCCTTAGGTTCAAGCACTTCAGGATGTCGTCACGCACTCGGCCAGTAGCTGTAGCTGTAAGGGCCATGATAGGAATGCGAACCTTCTTCCCTCTCCATGTAATATCACTGAAACTACTTCGAAGTATTCCCAATTTCCTGCAAATTAACGGCCCATAATTGATTACAAAATCTGATCCCAGACGTCTTTCTAGTCCTCCTCAGCAGAGTCATGATTCATGTAAAGATCCACGATATCCACGAAGGAAAGCATGACGTTCAGATACCCTCCAAAATTTAATTAAAATCTAGACTAATTTTGGTGTTCATTATCTCGACTACTGATTCCAAACTAAAAAAGAGTCAACACCAAGGACATAATTAACATCTCTTGTGTACTCCCCAAAAGTTTCAAGTACCACTGTTTAGCTTAATGTGGAGGTTTCCACCGAGCGTCAATAGATTTGCAGACTCTAAGTAAGGCGTCATACCCGTATTCAGGCCGAAAGTCGTGGCCCCACTTCGAAACACAATGGGCCTCGTCTACAGCAAACAATGCTATTCCTCTACTGTGAGCTAAGCCCTGCAAACCAGTCGCCAGCCTGCCATCATGAACAATGTGACCATCATAGAAGAACACAATTTTTCTCAAAAATCGACGACAGATAAGTATTTACGAACAAAATGTGTACAGCATCAGAGAGGCAGAGTGTAAGTTACCGCGGAAGAGATTCCGGACACATGTAGATAAGGCTATAATTCCCGTACAAGGCTCTTCGTTCCACTCCATGGTCAGGCTGTGAAGATCCTAGAAAGCAAGTAGAAACTCCCGCAGCCGCTAATTGCAGGCATTGGTCGTGCATCAGACTAATCAATGGAGAGATCACCACCACCACTTTCTGGGAGATTAACGCTGGTAGTTGGTAGCATAAGGATTTACCTACATCAAGCTCAATTCTTTTTATGACGAGAGTAGAAGTTCGAAATTATGATACCGTGTTACACAGCTACCCTCAATAGGTGTCAGCAATTTTGGAAGTACTTTGAAATGTGATCGGCCTGATAGTAATAGAAATCATTAACAATCGACGTTCTGAATGAACAGCGAAAGCTTAGAGGAAAGAGGGAGAAAGACTTTACCGGAACCGCTCGCTGCCAGTACGAAGCAGTCCCGGTTACTAGCCCATGCTTTTAGGGCTTGTTTCTGGAAACCCTTGAGCCTCTGGTGACCAAAGTGATGCCGCAACAGATGCTGTGCTCTTTCCGTGCAATCCATTCTTCAATCACATCTTCATCACCCTCATCTCTGCCCGCATCTCTGGTCTCTTAATGCGCGACACAAATCAAGTGTGTGGTCTCGTGACCCTGTTGACAAGTGCTGTAGGAAATTTGCTCAAATTGACATGCAGCTATCAACCACCCCGAAGTCATCACAGTCGTTGCTAACTGTATAAATTCCAAATTAAGATCGCAGCTCGTCATATTGTGCAAGTTTCTCACATAACAATTGGTCCTCATTGAGAAATCCCAATTCTACGCGTACACTGAAAAGTCAAGGCGAGCATATCCGAGGTCATTGCTCACGCGATGTACCTAATTTTGGCTTGCCATGATGTCTTGCTGCCCGTACGACTTAGTTATTGCATAAAACCACAACTATCGGCAGCAGGAGATGGCATTATCAAGCTAAATCGAGTGAAAAGCAGTTTTAAAATAGAGGCAGAGAGCACAGCAAGGGCTAAGAGATATTGGGATGGAAGGGTCTAACATTTGGAGAAGAGGAAAAGTGTCATGACGATTAGCATGGTACGGTGCTGCTTCCGAGATGTTAGGGAGCACCATCCTCGAAAGCTCAAAGTAACATTACTGTTTCCTTTCTCTTCGTCCCGAAATGGCATGATACGTTGGTGGCCCATGCATTGTGGCAAAACTCAGTAATGTACTGTACATGCTGGCTCGTTCGCCGTGTCCAGCATATTGTGCGCTGCAAGGAAGATGGAAGGCAACCTAATGTCTGATCAGTCAACTGGAAGCTAATTATCACATACTAAAAAAAGACGCTTCTTGCATGTGTCAAATGAATGCATCATAGAACCGAAGTACTTAAAATAGAGATCCTATGTTTGCTGAATCAACATCCAACTTAGAGGAGCATAGAGGCGATCAGCACAGGATTAATATCAGCAGACTACTTGTATCCATTTTTGAGTATGTGACTTCGCTCCGTCAATCTAAGAGTCCTCAAAATCTAAAGTAATCTTCAAATTCGTTTAAAAAATGGGTCGATTGCTCATTATAGTCTCTCAACTATGATTTCAGATTAGGCCAACAAACATGCCATCTCCTCAGATCAGCGTTCATTGTGCAAAACAATATGGTGAACTCACCTCATCAGATTTCCTTTTCGCTGGTGTGGAATTTGATGCACAAGCTATCCGACTAATGAAGAAGCGATGCATGACCGAGAATCCGATGTAGTAAAATTAAAAGATATCAATCCACAACATGCACACAAGCCGAGCAAAACACAGAAATATATCTCCCGGAGCCAGACAAGATCGACACAAAAAATGAGGCTTTATTCACAAGGCAAAATCAGGTACAAAGTGAAGCACTTCGAAACTAGGGACCTGTTTTCATTTTCCAACAAAACTCATGCTCCACTCTTGTGCTCGTAGCATCAGAACTACAGATTACAATACCATCAGCGGATGCATCTTCACATGCTCTCAAGATCACAAATGTCTACTCTTCCACGTACTTTTCGAGGCCGATGGCCTCATAAGCCATATCCACAAAGCAGCATATCACCTATTTCAAGCAATCTCGACCTGGCGAACCTGTGGCTTTGGTTTCTGCAGTTTGGGAATAGTCACAGTTAGAACACCATCCTGCACCTGCGCTTTCACTTCGTCAACATTTGTATTCTCTGGAAGCCGGAAGCGCCGCAAGAACGTCCCGCGCGCACGCTCCACGCGATGCCATGTGTCTGCTTTCTGTACCTCCTCTTTCTTCCTCTCCCCGCCAATCTCCAACGTCTTCCCATCCACCACCTGCACTTTCACTTCCTCCTTCGTCAGTCCAGGAAGATCAGCCTTGAACACATGCGCCTCCGGAGTTTCGCGCCAATCGATTTGCGTGTTGGCCACCGCGTGCGCATCCCGCGCGAATTGCCGCGACGGAGTGTTCTGCTCCCGGTTATGCTCCAGCACCGAGAATCCTTCGAATGGATCCCACACGCCACCATTCGCCATCGAGTCAAAAAGGTCGTGGCCTCCGCGCCCGAACAGAGACAGCGCCATTGCAATCAAAATCCTCAGCAACAATCAACCGATCCTCTCACAACCTCAAAAGGCTCGCTCAAGACTAACTGCTCCAACAGAAATGCTAATAAAATCTACGGCAATGTAAGCTCAAAGGAATTAAAGCTCAAATGACAGATTACAGCACTGGACAGAATGCGAATGCACAAACAGCAGAGAGGAAGGAAATCTTATACGCACGACTGTGATGTCAGGAAAATTCGAGATTTCTTGAGAATGTCATGGAAGCGTCAAAGAGAAAAGACGACGGAAGAACTTTCAAGAACGTTCGGGACAGGTCAAGAACGTTACCGGCTCCCGCCATCCAGGAGTATCGCGAACCGTCCACGACCGTCGCCGTCGATGTGGATGACAGAAAGTACAACTTTCATCCATCGTACTCTCATCTGGTCCAGCATGTGAAAGCTGACGAGGATGAGTCACGTAAGCCAGCGCTGCCAAGTCTTTTGAACATTGATCGGTCTTCGTCCTCTGGTTTGAAAATTCAACGAACTGCCTTTGCGTTGCAGAGGCGCGCTGCTGAAGGAGATACCGGTGCCGGTATATACCCGGTAAAATAACTGTGAGAGTTTAAAGTTCAGTATCTAAATTTTTGAGTTTTGTTCCACAGAAGATACTCTTTGCTGGCTGGGGAGTAGAACTGAATATACTTTATTTAATTTTAATCTTTTTTTCCTAACTCAAAGGTCTAAAAAAGTCCAATTTTGGATGCAACATGGTGTTTTTTTGTGTGTTTAATATAAAAGGCTCACAAACTGAGGTATACAATAGTGACAAAAGTTTGTATTCATGCTAAGTTAGGTTCAATGATACATGATCCTCCCAATTTGGATCATTATTGCACATCATACATCTCTTAGAAGCTACAAAATGGTCGCGTATTCTATGTGTGTGGTGTTTTATATTTGCATATTTGCATATTTGCATAAGGATTAAATGTTAAAATGGCATCCCAATTCAAAATGCTAGTTGTTGAATTATCAACCCAATGGTGTATGTCTTGTCATATTTAAGTGTATAATTTTCATTTTACAAATTAAATACAATACCACATATATGGTTCTCCACATACCTTCAAGAATTAAAGATTATAGAAAACAAAAAATTTGGTATTGTATTTGCAATTAACTCCTACAAAAAGAATTATATATGAATACATGGTAGATACATGGCAAGACATACATTGGTAGATTGACAACAATTATTAGAAAACAAGAAAAAATTCATTCCTGTTCGAAAGACCAGTGTAAATGAAGCATCTCTTGAATGAAGCCTCATGGACTTAGATGGCAAACTCCATATTTAATGCCTCTGGTAGGAACTAGATCCTATAAAGAACTTGGCATGGTATTTCTACCAAAAATTTTTCAAGCTCCCATATGGTGACAAGGTCATTTGACCCCTACCATAGTTGAGTGGAGTACGGTGGTAAATATCCCACCAACAACTAGATTTGAACTCATAACCACTTCACAATGTACCAAGGTCAAAGCCATTGGAGCAAGACCGCAATTGCCTTAAAGCAATTATCAAATTTTATTGGGAGTTATTCACATCTAAATTTTATCATGTTCAAAAATAGCACCATGACGTTGATTGTTTTGGAGCTTCTTAGGCATGAAGAGGTGCAATAATGATCCAAATTGAAAGTGCTAAGTTTCATTTTATCCGACTCATCTTGATGACAAAAATTTTCACTAATGCATATTCAGTGCATGCACTTTTTAAATCAAATACCATCAAAAACCATATTGATGCTACCATTGGACTTTCTAATCCTCAAAGGTGAACTTATTCCATGATTGTAAATCACATCAACTTCTAAAGCATTTTGCTAGCAAAAACTTTGCATCAGGGGACAAGTTCTAATAAAATTTATGTAACATGAGGAAAACTTTAGCTTTGTAACAAGACAATTTGCAAAAGAAATAAGTTTGTGGTTAGAGATTCATTGTGTTTTTAATTTTCTAAATTGGTGGAAGCTAAAATCAATATTTTAAATATACAAAAAAAATAATCCTATTGTAGAATGTATATATTAGCTTTTATTCATTCTGTATTGATTAATGAGGTAAAAATATGATAAATTTTGATATGTAGGTAGTTATAGAATTTCCAAGAAAAATGATGTAAGATATTCAATTTTTAACTCAATTTTCAAATACTAATAATTACATAGGGTTAGATGGTTTGCTACATAAAAAGTACATTCCCATCGGCCCTTTTTTTAACTTTTTGACAAAGTACCAAGATGGTGGTCACTTAAAATTTGGTGAAGCATTGTATTTCTACATTCATCCATCTTTTGGACCAAAAAACACTTTCAATCATATTTTTTTATTTTTTCATCCAAATTTGATAATTTCATCCTTATTTTTAATAGAAATGGAAATAATTTGGCAAAAAAAGATTACTTTTATTTGGCAAAACGTAGACATTTATTTTAAAATGGTGCAATCTAGCCCTATGGTATCAAAAAAAAAAAGGTTGATTTCTACCACTTAAATTAGGATTTTTTAATTTTAAGTTAGATTTATTAGCAATCAAGTTTATATTGTTGTCTTATACATCCTTCCATATGATTATTATTTGAAGGATGCAAATTAAATTTTTTTTGTTTAATTTTTCTTATATATTCTCGTCTCAATTCTTCAATATAATATCAATTCTTAGAGTTTTGAAACATATATTATTCAAATTCAAATTTTACTTTTGGAAATGATTGGTAAAAACATTTTGCACTACTTTGAACAATATATATGATTTCAAAGACACTTAGGAAGTATGCTCTAAGAATTGGTGAAGAAGTATATTTACAAATTAGATACAAGATCCTATTGTGGGAAGTTGCTCAAAAGACACTATAAATTTATCAACTTCACCTTGTTTTCAAACACATCTTGTTTTGAGAAAGTTTTGCTCAAAATCAACAAGAGCCCCCTTTGTAAGTTGAGATCATAATGTAAGTGCGCCTAAATGTGCTTTGTTTGCAAAACAAGCCCATCTGCTTCCTTGCCTAAAGTATAGACCTACTTAACATGAGAGTTTAGAATTGTTTATGAATATATTTATTTTTAATATTTAAAAATTCATAATTTACTCATAATTTGTTCCAAAATATATATAAACATAACCTTGGATTCTACTTTGATTCTCAATAAGATTTAACAAAAATTACACAATTAGATGAAGGAACCATACTCAAATACTTATTTGAATCCTTGGGGAATTCACTTAGAATGTCTATTAGAAACTGCGTGTGAACAAAACTCTGGACCCCCTATATCTTTTTTGAATTTTAAATAAAACAAAATAAAAAAATATGAATAGATTTTTCTACTTTGAAAGTTTATGTTTTGAATTATTGATATTTTGATTTGTTAATAATTATTAATTACAAATATTTGAAGTAAAATGATACACTATAGAACTAAAAAATAACTTTCACACTCCTATATTATATAAGTAAAATTTGTCTAAAAAATGAACAAAAAATTCCTAAAAATAACTCTCTATTGAAAGCTCATTTTGAGTTGAATATTGATTCAATAGTCATCTAAATGTATTCTCTATAATTATTTGAGTTGAAAAACATGCCATTTTAGTTCATTTTCAACCTCTTCTAGAAATCATTTCATATTTTATTTGAGTTGGAAATTTTGGCAAAAGAAACCTATAGTCATTATTAAACAATGCTCAAAATTTTAGGCTGAAATTATAGTTTATTAGAAACCACTTGTTCACACGTGGTTTGTTGTAGTAGAACTAAGTGTACCTCCCGAGTTTGAATCATTGAATGATTTCAATTGCAAACTACCTTACCAATGTATTCATCAATTCTAATAGGCTTTTCCAGACAAAGCTAAAGATTGTCAATAAGGTAACTACACCTAACTTCAACCGCTTTCTAAACCGCGCATTCTAGAGTCTCGTCTAAAACGTACTTCCACTATTCATGAGAGTCTCATGTTGGTTACCCTAAATTCTAATTTCAGCACTTTGAAAATTCAAAGTTTATTCACACTATGTCTAAAAAATGCATTCTCATATAAGCTAGAATCCCCTTTTGACTTCCAACAAGACTCCACAAAAATAATTTCAATATTATATTGGAAACCATGCTCAATTGTTTGTTTGTGAGATTTTAGGTGTAGTCACCTTAACGGGGCATTGGGTACCTTGGCACATTGTGTTTTATTTGTTTCTGTGAAGTGTACAAATTTCATTTTGCCTTTAAGAAAATAAAAATAAAACATAAAAGCTGAAGATTTGCAGTATAAGGTAGGAGGCTCTGAAATCGAACGGGCATTAAGAACGAACCCTATAAATGGTTGTGAAATGGACATGAAGTTGGTTCTGAAATTGACGTGTATAGTCATTGAATGAATCAAGGAAAAAACCATTATCAATTGCACGAGCCTATCATTTGCTTTGCCATCTTTTCCAATCTTTCTGTAGAATTGCAAGTGAACCATGTATAGAAGACCTAGGGTCATAAATAGGAACCTATAACCCAACTCGTCTAAAAGTTCATAAGTAATTCAAAATTGCTTGGAAAAATACAAAACCACTTGGGTTAGATTCCTCATCTATTTTTCTTTGTCTAAAAAATGAACTAAAATTATTCCCATCCAATCAAATACACGAAAAAGGCAGACCAGCCCTTATATGTGCCATTTCTGAGCCTCCTACCTTAGTTGCGCAATTCAACTACTGTACCCAGTGGTCAGGGTCCGAAGAAGAAGGGGACGGAGAGAAGAAAAAAATTCTAAAAAGAGAATGCCTTTTCTTCCTGGTCACTCTTGCATCAACTTGTGGAATAAAAATGAAAGTTATTAGGGGAAAAAAAGAACAAAATCAAAACCCAGGCAATTCGGGCATACCGTGATAGTCAGTGGCGAATGGTGAGTGCTGCCCCAATAACGGCAGGGGCACTTCAAATCAAATCAGAAGCCAGTAAAGCTAGGAAATGATTTTCCATGCATGTAGGCATGTACGGGATCCCAATAATCCTGAATCAGATCGGGTTCATGGGGCGCATACTAACTTATCTGGTCTCGTATTTGACTTTAACATACCGGTGTGCATGGTCAGCAGCGATCCCAGATTCCCAGAAAGGGTTTCGGTTGAATTAGTCAGAAAGGCTAACTCCGTGCCGGTAAGGGGTGGCTATCTCTGCGAGCACCTACTTCCGTGGTAAAACCAAGCAGAGACTTTTGAAATGCTTAAGGTAGGCACCCCCAAAGTGGCACCTGACCTTAGAGCGCCATCTACAGGTTGTGTACATTTCCAAAATCAGTTATGTACCTATTTGGATGGAGCGCTTTCAGAAACAAACTTTGACTCTTAATAACTTTTGCATACGGTGTCCAAATGCCACGTTCTCTGGTGCGTTGGAACCTCCTTTCACTTGCCAACAAGAATATATGAAAATTTGACCAGTCTAATAGTAGTAAATAAGCTCAGTAGCAAAAAGTGGCGGTTTTGGGTGTACCCACCTTAGAGCATCACCACCCGTTTTACAAAATGCAAGCCAATTTGCAAGCCAAGGATGATGTGTCGCCCCACCCATAGCCTCTTAAAAGGCCATTGCCATCCAATTGGCTACGTTCACATTCACAGATCAAGCCCTTGTTTGGTGGAAAAGTGCAAAAGGTGCTTGTCTCATGCGGCTTTTGGCCGGGCCTCTTAACAAGTTCATCCATTATGCAAGATGGGTTTAGGATTTTTTTGCAAGCCGGTGGCAACAAGTCATCCGTTTTACAAGACGGGTGGGCATGCTCTTAGGTAGAATTACGGATCATTTTTGTTTGCCTTGGTAAAGTAATGTTTGCGACACCCAAGGCATTTCAGTAGATTGTATTGTAGATGCTATTTTCTGTCGTTTGTAGTGTATGAGTTTGCTCCTTCCCGTAGTTTTCAATGTGCAAATTTGCTAAGTACAGGACTTTGTAGTGTGTGATTTTGCTAATTAAAGGACAAAAGTAAATGGCAAAGTTAATGGCAAGTGAATGTGCACAATTGGAATGCTCATTTCTTTCAAAGTTAAATTCATACACTGAAAATTGAAAACTGCCACTAACAAGGGGATTGAACCCTTCTTGCAAAATTGCAAGACTACCCATGTGCAGTGTTAGTGTTTTGCACACAAACAAACAAACCACATTAGTGAAACAAGTTAGAATAAATAATAAGATGAAGTTGTTGAAAGCTTCTAGGTCTTCGGTTGTACTTCCTACCCTCCATCTTTTGTCTTGCTTGAGATCCACCCAAAAGTGCGTAGGAAACAACAGAACGCACCAACCTAGTAGCCTTCCAATGTCAAGGGAAGTCAATTAAATGACGTGCAGAACTGACTTAATCTCATGAAAACTAAGGCATTCCAAAACAAGAGGATACTGATATAAAAGTGACAAATTCAAGACTACACATCCCCATGCCGGCCCACCTTCATGGCCATTTTCCAAAAATCCATTGCCTCCTTATAAGGAAAGTTCTCCAAGGAGTAATATTTTTGTCCAAACATGCAGACCATGAGTGGCAAATGTTTGTCAAGGCGATTCCTTTGGCAAGATTTTAGGAACTTCAAAGTGCTGAAACAACGTTGGTCCTCCATGGAGCCCAAAACTAGGCAACACCAAATCTTGGCAATCTTATAGAACTCGGAGATCAAGCTGCCCAGGTGCCATGATTGTGACAAGTTCCTCACAATTTTATGAGTGGATTGACAATGAAGGGCAGAGCACATGCTGCATCAGCATTCGACTTCATTGTCATTTTAAACAAGGCTTGCTGATTGTCCAAGTTTGTCATTGAGAGCATCTCAAGCACTGTATAAGACTTGCCCTCGTCAATTAAAGGCGTCTCACCATGTAGAATTTTGGCATGATAGTAGAAATCTTTGAGCACAAACAAGTGTTGCGGGAAACTATTATCAGCCCCATTTTGTTTCCAGTACTGGGAATATATTATTTCCAAAGCATCAAGTAATGCTTACTGAGGAAACCTCCGGTCTAGTTCATCGCACAATGACGAGGCAATCTCTGCAGTATAGGGTCAAAAGAAGCACTATTAGATACATGTTGGAAAAAGAAAAAGAAAAAAAGATGAAAACAAAGACAAAGAGAAGTGGAAGCAAAGAAAGAAAAAAATAATGGAAACAAAGACAAAAAAATGTGAAAACAAAGAAAGGAAAAAAATATGGAAACAAAACAACAATGCAAACTGAAAATGAGAACTGAAATTGGAAAAAATTAAAACTTATTGGCAAATTGCCGCTCCACATTGTCTTGCACGTGATTGTAATCTTCCTATATTACAAAAATGTGGTTCCCTATCTGGTGGTCACGGCAACGAGCAAAGACTGTAGTAATGCTATAGTTGAATACTAGGTGTGAAATGTCGTTGCCACGCTCGAAAGACCTCCACTCCATTAGTATATTGGCACTTTTCAAGTCCACCAATTCATTGTATCGAGCAAATTCGACGATATTGTATGCTATTTCTCGGTCAATGAACATCCTGCCAAGCTCGTTTTGACAGAAATTGATGGCTTATAGAAAATCACAGATAAAAATATCACCTGCTTGCGTAAGTTTGATTAAACAATGGACGGCATTCAACATAGGTATGAAGCATGCCAATGAAAGAAGTACCTCTATATCCATGAGGAAATCAAAGTTTCCAACGGCAACAAATTTGTTTTTCTGTGCATTAGAGGGAGGCATGTCCAAGCCCATTTTCACAAGGAGTGTTTTGTATTCACTCATCACTCGTTGCGTTGGACTCTTCATGGATATCCAACACGTTTCTACGTTTTTCAACATTTTTTTGGCTTTAGTTTCCATGAGATCAGCTAGTTTTTGAAGCTCAGACTGTTGTTTGCAACTCCAACAGAAGTAAGAATACATGGATTGGAACAATCCTTCCAATCGAGAAATCAGTGGATAATTCGACAATGTCTCCACCACGAGGTTAATGTAGTGACTAGCACAGCTAGCACCAAGAGAAAAAGGTGCCCATTTCTCCCTGATTTGGATGGTCACACCATTCTTTGCTGCCTGGAATGTGTTAACACTGTCGGCCCCAAAGCAGACAACTTTGGAAGCTCTTTCCTCTTGAGTTAGCCCTCCCTCTCCCAATAATGACAACATAATGGCATTTGTCAAGTGGTCCGCCATGCCCTCGTCGGAGGTATAAGACAAGTGCATTAAATACGGGACCCCTTCCTAGGAGGACATCGCGTAAACATGCACACCCAAACAACATGTATTGTCAATTGCCGTAACTTCATTTGCACTTATCAAAATGACCCGCCCATACTGAACCACGGCCTTAAGAGCCAATAGAACTACCGCATGAATGTGTTCACTCATCTTCCAACCGCTAGTCTCTGACTAATGTTTCTTTGGCAAATTCTTTATCTTAAGGTCTCTTAGTAAATATTATTCATGTTCGTAATTGCACATGGACCAACCATGACTCAAGATTTGGAACAAGGTTGAGAATTGTACTCTTTTTCTTTTGAATTCCCCATCAAAACCAGCAATGAGTTGGTCCACCACTGATCCACGTTGCTATCGACCAGTCCAAAGTTTCAAATTTAACAAGTATTTGCAGTCAACCTTTGTGAATGTCTCACCTTTCTTTTGGTGAGAAAAAGACACTCCATCTTCTTTACACATACTCTTCCCCTCGTGCTTCTCTAGATTGTCACCCTTCGCTACATTTACTTTCCGTCTCCCTAAGATCGTGCTGTAACATCGGTAGATGACCCCCACCAAGTCGCCATTGGTGTCAAAATCTCCTTCAGCCCATGTATACTTACATGCCTACACCGATTGACACCTCTGTATGATTGTGCTCAAGGATATTTTCTTCTTCTTTGGCATAGAAGAAGCTATTGTCTTTGCGGTGCGTTTCTTCTTTTCCCTCCGCTTAGACATATCCTCAACGTCTGTGCATCCATTGGGCAACATCACCGGGGTCTTAGAGGGACACTTTTGTTGTGTAGGGGCAAGTGAGGAATCGAAGAAACGAGTCTCGGACACATGCGTGACCTTGTTGTCCATGCCAAAAGAAATCATGATCGGAGTAGTTGCCACGGCACTCGCTAACCCGCAAGAATCCCCTCCGACGGCAACAAGTCTCCCACGTCGCAGCTGTTGCGGAGAGACCAAAAAGTCTTCACTCAGAAATTTTCAGGCAGCTTCAAGCGAGGCGCCATTCTTTGAACTCCCAAGTCCTGATTTGTAAACCTACACCCCAAGTCCCCAAAAGGCCAAGACAAACACCCCAACTCCACAAGGCAACACTAAAAGCAAGATCGATCAAGCAACAAGCACAACAAGTAATGCAAATTGTAGGTGATGACAACAAAATAAACATGAATTTATGATGGATAGGGGTCCACAAAGGACCTGCATTTCTATACTCGACGAATTGCCATTTGCCAACAATTGAGCCGCCACCCCAAGCCCACATTCAATTAGAGCCTCCACTTCCACAAAAGTAGTGAATGAAACAAATTCACAATCTCCATGAATTCATAGCTTGCAGGTAGTGGCACTCACAAGTCGCAACGCAAACGACAGCGCAATGAAATTGGCTGCGAGCAAAAAGCATAGGAATGCCAAGATTCCAAAAAATCATGAATTTTTGAAATTGTTTCCATCATCAAAGTTGCAGATTTGGCAGTCCGTAGTCCCCTATAGAACTCAAGGTACAAATCTCAAAACAGCGGAAATTCTCCCAAATTGCACCACAATAGTAGAGTGAGCAAACAGACATAATTCCAAGATCCTAAATCGATTAGTATCCTAAACAACAATTACTCTCTACTAAGTCTACTTAGGAAACTACTTAATAATGATCACGAGCGAAAAACAAGGAGCAGGACTGTAGGGGGGATTAGGACTCAAGAGCAAAAAACGAGGACCAGAAGGGAAACAAAGCTGCTAAGGGAACGCCGCCTAGGTTAACCCCTAATCCTAATCACCTTGAAAAATCCACGGTGCAAATGCAGCCAAGTTTGCTACTAATCAACGCTTAAGATATGATCTTTGCTAATGAGGCGCGATAAACGTAGAGGATGAATGCTACATTTTTTCGGATGAAGACTCGAATTTGCAAACTCTATGAACATCTTGCTCGCAAAATTGCTCAAATGTTGAAAAGTTCTTGATTTTATACCATGTACGTTTAGCTCCTGATTTTTTTTGGTAGGTTTTGGGCGAAATTTAGCCACTTTTGTGATCATTGATGGTCAAGGAGAATGGACCCTTTCATGCATTGCCGCAACCAAAATTAATTTTAAAAAAATTGTCCCTAGTTTGTGCTATGTTTACTGATTATTTTCACTCCTCCTACCTAATTTGGGTCCTCTGAATGCAAGTATGAAATCAGAATTTTGTATTTGCAACGTTTTCTAGTGTTTATCTTTGTGGGGCAATGAGGGGGTCAATTCACCTTGGCCTGGTGTCCATACCGGTGAAAATGATACCTGCCAAATTCAAGGTTGGTTTACCTTGGAATTGGTTGTATTCATTGGTGTCATTTTGTTGGATGTAACATGGCAAGAAGGGTCCCACTCATAAGAGAGATGTAATGTAGGATGTCAACGCATTGTTGTCTTTTTGGTTGTTGCACATATTTAAAGTGATTGGGTTTGCAATTTATCTTTGCAATACAATGACAAACTATAGATATTCTTTTAATGTATTTTGATCAACTCATTTTTCAGTAAAAGAAGATACAATATAGGTGGTCAAAGCAAAAACATATAGTTTCTCATTGTTGTCTCTAGGGAAGACTATTCAAGTTCATTTGAATTCTAATGTCAGTGGTTCTATAAAACTACCTACCTTGTTGCAATGGTCATCCAAAAGTGTCCCTCAACATTGGAGAATAATGATTTAACCCGTGATGACTCAAGCAACCATTTTTAATTTTAATTTCATGTTCTCAAATTTTGGATTTTAAAAAAAAAAAAATTACTTCTAGAAAACAAATTGTGTTATTAATCTAATGGCGGTAGTTTCATCAAATTCGAAGTTAAACCCCACCTTGTGAATTTTTTCAAAGTGAAGTGGTGTAGTTTAGTTTATGACTCATTTTGGGATTTTTGGTTTGGGCACAAACAAAAAAGTCAGTCAATCGTTGTGAGTCTTGTCTACCTCAAAAATGTCAGATCCACCTCAAAAAAGTGTTATCCACCTCAAAAAGGACAGATCCAACAAGTTCAAGGAGAAGTCAAGTGTGTCCATTCCTTTTTTTCTTACAAACACTACTCTTATTTTAGTGAAAAAAATATTGTGCATTGCAAGCTCCATTGTAAATTGAAAAATGCTTGTAATGTTGTGAAATTTTATATGTACATTTTCAAATTTCTTATCTTTCATTGAACACAAAAGGCATCATTTCAAAATACTCTCATAAAGATATGCTCCTTCAAAATGTGTTGCCTTGTATTTCCATTGATCTAGATAAAATTTCAAACTTAAATATCTCCTAAACTGTGCAGTCAAATAATCTAAATTTCTTAAGGTGCTCACTTTCAATGTAAAATTCAAGATCCTATGGGTTACATTCTATATGATCTCAAGAAGAAAAAAGAAATTGCTCAAGTTCTTGGCATTTTGGCCCATTTTGTAAGTACCCCCCTCCCCCCCCTTGGATCATTAGGGATTAACCTATTGCCAAATGGAGATTATAGAACCTGCACAAAGGTATTCGCTGACATTATAAAATTATAAAATCTTGAAATCTTGACTTTTCAACTCAATTCCAACCTTTTCAACCCTGATTCCATGTCGAAGTTGTTGTCATAATGCCAACCCTTTACAATTGTATCTACATTAGGTACAATTCGCTTGGGGCAATTTTTGATTTATTTAACTTAATAGGATTTTGCATGGGCTTGAATTAAACCTAAGAGAGATTGTAGGAAGGGATGTTAAAATCTTTGATTTTTGATATAATAATGTGGGTCCTAAGACAACTTCATTCTCAGACAAAATATTCATTTATAAGATGCAAGGCATTATTGAATTAGAAAACTATGTTTGGCCCACTTCAAGGATGTGAGAAAGAAAAATGCTCTTAGAAATTGAAACAAATATTTTCTACTTTGGCCATGTAGGAGTTCTTATAAAAAAAATAATGGGAGGAAGAACTAACTCCATCCATATGTTGGTTTGGCATAAATTAAGAATATATTCATCTCAAATCTTGTGTCAAGTTTGTAAGGCATTCATGCCTAATGCAATATTTGCTTTTTTCATAGAAAAAAAGACCCTTTACTAACTAGTGAGAATTTATTATGTTATGGTTGTATGATGTAAAATGTGCACACAATGCGTGTTGGTATAACATGATATATATATATATATATATATATTAGTGTTCATATGCGTGAAGGTTGAAATAACTATTGTATTAGGAAAACATATTTTTATAAATATGATTTTTTAATTGGTGATTATATACTATACATATGAGTGATGTGATTTGTACTAATTTTAGGCAAGTTGCTCTCACATTTATGACCAAAGGGATCAAAAGGTAATATTGATCAATTTGCTTTTGAGTAGCAAGTTCTGAATGGATTTTCATAGGGCTTCATTTAGGACCCTTTTCAACACTTAATCATCCACAAATGACTATGTATAGAGATTTCCAAACATTCTGTATTTGTCTATTTTACACTTTATTGTCATGTTCTTTTTTAGCTATGAGATGATTGCATTTTTGCTCAATGTAATCTTGAGTATACAACAATGAATGAGAGTAATAACATATTTTTTGTGAATGAATCTACAATGTCATTAAAGTGTCTAATGTATTTGTAAAAATACGATCATCAAAAAAATGATGTATTGTCATCTATATGATCAAATAAAAATTACCAACTATATGTCTTGTGTCATGTCTTGTCCCATGTCCCACGTGGATAAGATATACGAATGTAAAAATATCTCCAAGATCTTTGAATCTATAAAAGAACTTAAATATAAAAATATTAAATCCTTCAAAATTTTAAATATCTATGATTTGATGTAATCTTTAATATATCTATGAAATACCTTTGATTCTTAAAAATCAATTTAGATTTATTGGTAGGAAACCACTGCTTCCATTTGAATTTGAATCTCCTTTCATTATAGAAAATTCAATATACAACGAATTATTTCTAGTACATTGATATTAAAGAAAGACCCTCCAAATATGAATGCAACTATATGTGCACATTGCAAAAGAAGTCCCTATTTTGGATAGTGAATAGGTTTTGGAATTTCAAGGTTCATCACACCCCTTGGACACCCCCACGCATCTTTTAGGCATGCATCCTTGCAAAAGTGTCCTCCCCACCACTCAAAAATGCCTCTCTATGCTTCCCTCAAGAATGTGACGGATTTCACTAGAATCAAATCAAATTCATTGTAGTGTTGGTTAGAAATAAATAAAATTAAACAAAAAGAAGGTCCCTGTATAACCTATAAAAATGATTTAAAAACATGAGTCTTAATTTGCAACAATTGATCAATTGACATATTGCTCCAATTTCATTGGGTTATCCCTTGAAGGATGTTGAAGAACAAATGTGTCCAATGAATGATTTCATTGTTCATTGTAAAAGTAAAACCTATTGATCCAATAACCCTTAAAGGTTTTTGACTATGTTTCACTTAAAAAGCTCCAAAATTGCCATTTCTAGTACAAGTACCAAATTTCAGAAAAAAACCCATGTATAGACAAATATAACCGTATGATCTTGTAGTATGCTAGTTTGAGAAGATGTGGAAAAAATTACAGAAATTTCCACCATGTATATTGCAAGATATTAGTGTTTGAATTGACAAAAATCCTTTGTTTGCCCTTGCAAAAAACTAGGCAGCTGCACTTTGTAAGGTGACATTTGTATGAAAAAATTATCCAAAATGGTGGTGCTTCTTTGGATTCATTCTTCATAGCAAGTTGGATACATACTTAAAATTTTTCACTTTAGTTGGAATTGTACAACATATAGGAAAAAAAATAGTTAGTAGAAAAAAATAAAAAATGATTCAAAATACAAAATTGTTAACAATTTATTTATAGAATTAAAAAATACCAATCCCAATGGTTGTAATGTTGTAATAAACAATCTACATCTATTGTTTTTATTTTTTTCAAAAATATTGAAAATTGAGTCAAATAAAGGACTTCAAAGTAAAGTGGGATTCCATAACTACCCGCTAACAACTTTAAACTAAAACTCCTCATAACTTTCATCTCATTAATCAAAATGAAATGATTAAAAGCTTTCTACAAATATATAAATCAAGAAAACAAATTTTTATTTTTATTTATTTTTAAAGTAATTTTTTTTATCTACCCAAGGTGCGTATATTTCGCTAAAAACTACATATCATACAATAACTTTTTAACCATGTAGTCAAAAGTTATGAAAAATGTTGGGCCTTAAATATACTCCTCGAGCACATGTTGTATGAAAATTTCAAAGAAAAAAAAATAAAAATTTCATTTGTAGTGAGTTGCCCCAAAATTGCTATGTTGCCAAAAAAAAATGCAGTTTAGAACTTTAGGGGATATTTGGAGCATTTTGGTGACTACAATGGTCATGTGGGGTTGTGCTTTTCAAAGATCAACCCTTCAATGATGCTGAGGTTGAAAAGTGACCAATGGATGACTTGTTATTTCACTCTAGAAACAAAGAATGCACCTATTGGTCCAATAATTGGAGCATTTTTGGTGACTGCATTGGGTCATGGGGGCTGCGTCCTTCAAGGATTAAAGGCCCCTGCAAGCTCCGTCTGGAAGGAGGAGTTCCCTCCCAACAGATAGAGCACGAGCGCTATAATAGAATAGAGGCCACGGGACGGGAGGGGGAGTATGAAGGCACCACCAAGTACAGGGCAAGGCAAAAGATCTTATGTGCAACTTGCAGAGCAGCGGGGCCACTTGAGGGCTTCTCCATATATTCTAAGATATTCTACAGGTCCACGACCCTCTGTCAATGGTGGAGCTCCGATAAAGCATTCAATATCTCAGCATGCCTGCTACTGCCGTGCTCGCCGGCCTCATGGAT
Organism: Antitrichia curtipendula; assembly: GCA_951230915.1. Lineage (NCBI taxonomy): Eukaryota > Viridiplantae > Streptophyta > Bryopsida > Hypnales > Leucodontaceae > Antitrichia > Antitrichia curtipendula. The sequence continues at coordinate 12,726,886 of OX579639.1, read as the reverse complement.
CCATCATCAACACCACAACGCCACTGCTAACTTAGCTTGTGGCATTGCAACTTGCTTCCATGATATCGGTACTCGCAACTTCCAAAGAAAGCCAGGTCCTCCTCCTCCTCCCTCTCCCTCCGTATTTCACTTCTTCCACTCCCTTGCTTTGTGCGATTGGAATAGAGCAGCACTACTACTGTCTGATGCTATGCCGCGAGAGCGCGACTGCGACTGAGGTCTCGCTGCATTCCTATCAGCTACATTTGAAATTTAAGAGGCGCGCATTCGTTTCGTGAGCTCGTTGTCATTGTTGTTGTTGTTGTTGTTGTTCTCCTTCGCTTCGACCTCATGCCTCCCGCGGTCGAGTCGTCGCAGGTGCTGGAGTTTCTCGGCCAGGTGCGTATTTGGCGCTGACCTAACACTCCTTTGCGCTACGTGTCAATCTTGGTTTGCATTTGCGATATTTAGTTTTATTGCACGATGTTTTTATTGAAACTGGTAGAGTTTTGTGCGTTTGAGGAGTGTTGATGTCGGGGAACGCGCAAGTGAAGTGCTGCATCAGAGACTTGCCGTGTTTATTACGTGAGGAGTTGCTGATAGAGTCGGCAGGTGATTGTGAGTTACAGTATAGCTCGGATTGTTAAATGCATTCTTCCGTCCTGTACTTCATTGTTTTTGCTGCTTCGAACAGGATAATAGGAGGATTGAGTCTATTAGTGCCAGGATCCGAATTTGTACCGAAATCCGTCTAGATTCATAGTTTGTAATTTTGAAGAGCTTTGACGTTGTGAGTATGGTAGTGAAGTGATCCATGGGAGGCTTGTGTGTTTTTGTTTGTTAAGTGAGGAGTTGCTCATAAAGTCGCGGTGATTATGAATTACAACATAGCTCTTATTGTTCAATACGTTCTCGGCGTGTCTACGTCGTTGTGTTTGAAATTTTGCTATTGAGGATCGGATAATGGGAGATTTGAGAATATTAGAATTAGGAAATGGATTTGGTTCCATTTTCTGAAATTTATGGAATCTGGTGGAGTTTAGTAATTTTGAAGATTGTTTGATGTCGAGGGTGCGTGAGTGGAGTGATGTTTGAAAGACCTGCCATGTTTTTCTTTTGGTTAAGTGAGTTGCTGATAGCTCTTTACTTCCCTGTGCATGCTTGCCACCTCTATGTCTTTTGTGTTTGAAATTTTGCCGTTGAGAAAAGGATAGTGAGAGATTTGAAATTGTTAGAGTAAGAAGAACAAATTCTGTGATGGACACGCAGTTTCAAAAGCCTCTTCATCATTGGTTTGGAAGAGGTAGCGATTTCTGTATCGTTTTTACTCATCTTGGATACCTGATGTGATTTTTGGGCACGCGAAACGTGTTAATTATCATAATCTCGTTTCAGGAGAATATATTTCGCAATTTTACGCCACGCGTTTATGCACCGTAGAATTGTAACTGGATGCCAAGACGGCTTCTGAGATTGACAGCATGAATTCGGTGATATTTGCTTTGCAGGTGCGAAATGAAGGGGGTGTGGTGTTTGCAGGGCTTGCAGAGAAGGCCTGGCGCGGGGCTGACGAGAAAGCCGCAGAAGCTGCATATGAATTAGCTTGGGAGGAGTTACACGCAGGGCCCTGGCAAAGCGTGGCTCTAGTGTGGCGTGATGCCTTTGCTTTCTCCTGCTTGTCCTTGGCGTCCTGCCATCACCGCGCTAACCGGTCCGTAGAAGCTCTTAAAGTTCTAGATCTTGGGGTGATCATGGGAGGCTCAAAGTTTCGCACGGATCTTGATTTTTCAATTAACAGCATCAGCTCCGCGACAGGTATAGCTAAAGGCCTTGAGACGCCAAACGGCGTGCACCAAGGGGGTCATCCACAAGTAGTATTGCCGAATTTGCAGGATCTGCATCTGAGAAAGAAAAAAGAGGGACATATGCTACACGAGGGCAACAATATGTCCTTCTATTGATCTCATTTCACTCTTTTGCAGGCTGAAGGACCCTACACTTCTATTCAGTACCTCGTCGTGGGCGTCTAATGTGGACCGGGGTGCATCAGTGCTTTCTTGTACATAGGTTGAAGGTAGACAATGCGCGGGATTTTACCCATTTCAATAAAGAAGCTGTAAATTTAGCTGCGGGATTTCAAACGTTACTACCTTATACTCATTAAATGCCTTTACTCTCCATCTTGAGTCATGCAGGTGTTTGAACATTTTGAATGTAGAGAGGGAAGAGAAATATTTGTGTTCTCGTGTCTCTCGTCCATTTGATCGAATAAGTACATCGTTTAGCACCTTTTGAGTCATTGTTTGTGATCTTACACGTTTCTTTATTCCTGATGCTCTGTTATAGTGTGGGGTGTCGATGTTGACAAAGTGATTTGGTAATGTCAGGAACTGAAATTGCTTTATCAGCAGCCTCTCAGTGGAAGATTTTCTTTGTGAGTATTTTCTGTTTGAAGTACCTATAGTACTCTTACGTTCAATCAATTCGTGGCCGGCTATGCGCAAATGGCATGACATCGCCAATCTGCAAAGGGTTGCTGTTCGTCGCAATTAATGTGCCTTGTGGAAGTAAGTTTCTTACGATTTACTAGGCCCTTCAAACGAACGAACGATTAGAATTGGATGGGCTATGATCTTCACCCACATCCCCTGACAATCTCCAATTCACAATGACTCAAAAGGTTTGAAATGCTCATCCGATGACCGTTCCCTACTGTTCTCAGGCATGATATATGTCTGATTTTCTATGCTGTAGTTATGTTACTCGCACCGGAAGTTCGGCATCAACCGGCTCGATTGCTGATGATTTATTGCTAATTTTGAAATGATTAAACTTTCCTTCTCAGATGTCACAGTTGCAAGCAGACATTGCAACCCTAAATTCTTGGGGGAGGAACGAGGTAAGTTTCTATCTTAAAACGTTGGACTTTGTCTTGTTGTAACGACCACTTCGGCGTTACGATCCTCACAATCTTTTTACCCATGTCTGAATGGCACTAAAATTCTGATTTGGTCGATTCAAGTTTTTGTTCGTGTAAGTAAGTTTACTCTGCAGCGAAGACAGGGCTGATCCTTCCTACTTGGAATGACTGGGCGCAGATAGTCGCTAACAGTGTGCGGCTACGTAAATTCTATTTGTACTGTGGAAAGTCGTCTGTCCTATCAAAAGTAAGTCGAATTCGAGAATAACAGGAAATTTTGAAGAATTTGAGAAAACGTGATTTCATCATCATTCACTCTTCATTTTTGTCAAATAGGTGTCTATTGAAGTGTCACTAGTATGATTTCAAACCGTTTACTTTGAATGCCTCCTACTTTACAAATGGTACTTTATGGTTGTAAAGTAACAATTTTTTAGTGAGTGGTTTGGGGTCTTTTTCAAGGAGCTTCCAACATTCACCTATTGAACACTTTGAATTTTCTTCAAGTCTTCATGTCATTTGCTATCCAAAGGCTAAAGGAGTTTGAAAATTCATAGAAAATACAAAAACTCTCTAAATTTATTACGGAGTAATTTTTTGTGAATATTATTGATTTTCATTTGTCTACAAGGCAAAAATAACACCTAGTTGTGATTTTGACTCCATCAATACACACTTATTTAAATGAACAAGAATCCATCTATACACACTAACTTAAATGAACAAGAATGGATATAACTACCTTAGTATTCTTAGATATGAAATTTGAAAATCATTTCTTGATTAATCCTTAAACAACATTGAAAAGTGGTTGATGGATGATTTGATTGTTTGCTAGAAATAAAGAATGCACATATTAGTCCAATTCTTAAGGGGGCGTCTCATTTAAGGGTTAAATTTTTGTAATCTTGTTGGGGAATTAATCTATATTAACCAAAATTATTGGATCTAATTCTATATAATAAAGAACCTTTGAAAAGAGGCACCAAGAATAGTGTTTGTTTTCCATGCCCATACAACATACATCAGGAAAGTTAAGAGATGCCATTACGGTGCCAATATGGTGCACTGAAACACTATCAAGCTAATTTGGTGTCAACCTCCATGCAAACTCAGTATCAAACCTAACATGGAGGTTAGTACCAAATTAGCTTGATAGCATTTCAATGCACCACATTGGCACCATATTGCATTAGAAGAAAAACGTGTCCGTTACAACCGACTGAAATGCAACTACATGTCCTATGCAATTGCCCTGCAACTACAATCTTCAATATTTGCATCAACTTTGACATAGTTACAATGTAGTTGTAAAATAGTTGCAAAGTAGTCGCAACATGTAGTTACTCATATGGGAATGTAACAAAAGAGTTGATGTGAGATACTTTACATCCAATCTTCATCACAATTGTCGATGTGGACAATTTTACATTCTGTAGAGTCCAATGTGTCTATCTACAGACTACAGTTGCATGTAATTTAAATTCGATAGTAATTTAACTAGAATGCAACTAGATTGCAACTGGACTGCAATTGGATTGCAACTATAGAGCAACTAGACTACAACTACATTGCAATTACAATTCGACTAGTGTTTGACTTAAAAACAACTAGACTTTAACTTGAAAAAACTAGCATGCAACTAGAAAACAACTAAAATGCAACTACTATTAAGTCTTTTATTAATTGTCCCACATCAATTGTCAAGAATACCATTAGGTTGAACATATAAGAATTGTAAGTTATAGCAATATTGTGTAATGAATTTTGATAATAAAATTCTAATATTTATATATTTTGTAGATTTTTACACTTTGTAGATTTCTACAACTTATAGATTTTTATAATCTACAAAAATCTATAAATATTTAAAATTTAAGATATTTCTAGATTTGGCGATCTAAAAAAAAAGATAGATCTGAAATTTAGAATCTACAAATCTTTGACATTCAAATTTCAAATCTACAAGTCACAAAGACACAAACTAGTTGCACATTAGTTGCAAACAAGTTGCACACAAATGACTTCCACACAAACAACCACGTCAGAAAAGTTCATCAATGAATTTTCAAGTATACTATCAAATGATAAACAACTTTGAAATTTTTTGCAACTGCTTTGCAACTCATGCAACTTGTCTACTGCAACTGCGGGGCTCCAAATTATCACCTAGTTGCAAACGACCTATGCAACTACAAAATGAGTTGCACAGTGTAGTTGCAAAACCCCTTGTTTTCTTGTAGTGTTGACATGCACTGAACTTTGTGATGTAGTTAGTAGAAGTGCTTCAATAGACTTCTTATATAACCTTTTAATCCCTAAACAATGCCCCCTAAGACCATGTATTGAACCTCAATATTTTTTGCTTTGTATACTATATTTTTGTACTAAATTTGAGTGGAAATATTTTTATTTTACTTTTCAGGAATGAAATAGTAGTATCATCTACATTTCCTAAAAATTTAAAATTATTGTAAAATTTTGAAGAATAAATAAAATAAATTCATATCAAATTAATCCCTTAAATTCCTTGACTATGTATTCACCAGAAACACTCCAAAACTGCCATTTCTAGTACAAGTAGCAAATTTTTGAATTTTTTTTTGACACATGTAACTGTATGACCTTGTAGTACACTGACTTGAGAACATGTGGTAAAAATTTCATAAATTTTCGCCGCATGGATTGCAAGATATAAACATTTACATTCACTGAAATCATTTTTATGGCCCTCTGAAAAACAAGGTAGTTCCACTTCACAAGCTCAATTTTCTATGAAAAAATGTTCCAAATCATGGTGCTTCTTAGTATTCTTTTTCCTAAACAAGTTGACTACATGCTTAAAAATTTCCAAATCATTTGGAATTGTACAACATATAAGAAAAAAATAGTAAGTAGAAAGAAATAGAGAATGATTCAAAATACTAAATCATTAAGAATTTGGTCATGGAATTGAAAAATACCAATTCCTATGGTTGCAATGTTGTAATAAACAATCTACATCCTATAATTTTATTTTTATCAAAAAATATTGAATATTGAATATTAAATAAAATAAAGGACTTCAAAGTTTGTTGTCCACCAAAAAGAACTTCTAAAATAAACTTTCAACCTAAAATATGCAAATCTCTAGTTATAGGTACAGGTACGTGCCCAAAATTTCTATATTGCCAAAGAATGCATGTTGGTTGTTTAGGGATTAAAAAAATTCTAAAATAATAATAATAAAATTTACTATTGCTAAATATTATAGTTTAGAATGCCATGGTGTAAACTAATATTCTTTGTTATTATATAATTAGAACATTAGTAGACCTTGGTAATAGGTTCAAAGTTTAAAAAAATAAAAATAAAATAAAATAAAAAATAAAATAAAATAAAATAATATATATATAATATAATATAATATTTTTATTTTTTTAATTAATTAATTAATTTTTGAGTTAATTGAGTTTAATAAATTTGCAAATCACCATCCACTATATATACATTCAAATAATTTTGAAAAAAACTGCATGAAAAATTAGTTCTTCATCCAAAATTTGAAATTTGAAATCATCTAGCTAAAAGCCACTTTGTGGCTTCATATGCATTGAAGTGTTTAAAGACCAGATTTTCAAATTTCAAACAATGGATGAGCACAAATACAGTCCAAGCGCACAAATTGTGTTTTTTCATCCATTGATTTTTTGGAAGATTCTTGTATTAGTTCTTTAACATTTGTAGGGTACAAATTCTCAAGACATTGCTCTTTAAATGTTCTATGATGCAAAGGGTAAAGGTAGGTTTGGCCTCAAAAGTTACTTTTGCAATTCAAAAAATGACCCTTCAAAAATGACTTGAATAAAATTGTGAAATAAAAATCTTCAAAAATCACAATGATTGGAACTTACAATTCTAAGTTGTAGTTTATATTACAACTTTACAATTTTAGAAAAATAGACTATCCCTTGGCCCTTACGAGATTAATCCTATAAAGACATTGTAGACAGTTTGGGTCCTTTAGATGATTTAAGGAGGATTTGTAGGATGGAAAAAAATAAATTTTCATCTTTTTTTTGGAATTTATTAATTGCATTTGAAGTGAATAGTATTGAATATTTTCTCACTATAATCGTACTATTGACTTTTCAAAAGAAGATATTGCTTAATCCCTAAAGTCCCATTGTCCCCTCAAAGGACAAAATGGATTTTACATAGGCTCCTATGGTCTCAATATTCATCGTAATTTTTTGAAACATTTTTTGAAGGTAGAAAATCACATTAGCTTCTTAAAAATATAATTTTCATTTCAATTGGTATACAGAAACAAGTTATATCATAACTAGCCCAAAATTTAGTTTGGTGGGTTGAAGCCCCCCCTCCAAAAAAATTTAAATTTAGTTAAATAAAAAATTTCTATAGATTGTAGATTTATCTATGTGAGAAGTTTAGATTCATTCCATTTGAATTAGTGATGTAAAACTTAAGGACAATCTTGTATTTTGGGCAATTGGTCCATCTTCTTAAAAAATAAAACTTGCGTTATTTGTTTCTAAATTCAATTTTTATATTTTTTTGAATAAATTTTTTAGAAAGTTAAGACCTTTTGCTAGAACAATCTCACTATTGAGATTAGTATGTTTCAATTCCATCTTAAAGCTATTAATGATTTAGTGTTTTTTTCAATCTTGGACCTATTTCTTTATAACAAGTTTTTAATGAGTGAAAATTAAGGGGGGGTTTTGGAATTCTTTTTTTTAGAAACTCAATTCAATTCTTCAATATAAAAAATTAGAAATTCAAAATCAATAGTGCAAAAGTTTTAAGCTAGGAAGATTCAAAGTCCAAAACTATAGACAAACAAGGTGCAAAAAAACTTGTTTTCTTCACTTTTAATGCAAATATCTTGCAATTTATGTGATCAAAGTTTCTAAAATTTCCTCTACATATTCTCCCACTAGTCTAGTGCAAGATACTTGGTTTAGATATACAGAAAAAACAAATTTTAAAGTATTTTGCTCTTTACAATAGAAATGGAAGTTTTGAGGGGATTCTTTTTTAATAAAAAGGTCTCAGGACTTTAGGAATTAATCTTTGAATCTCCCTTGCTGTGTATTTTAGTCACTTCTTGCTCTATAATCTTGATGTGAATTTTAGCTATAGAAATGATATTTTTGGAATTTGCACCTATTTAGTAAAATGAATTTATTAAGTCTAGCATATTTTGTATTTGATATGATTTTTTTTTAATTCTTAAATAATTAGTTGTAATAAAATAATAATAATAATAATAATAATAATAATAATAATAATAATAATAATAATAATAATAATAATAATAATAATAATAATAATAATAATAATAATAATAATAATAATAATAATAATAATAATAATAATAATAATAAAGGATTTTTTATGACTCACACAACACATGTTATTCCATCTTTAAAATATAATTTCATTCATATAGAGTTGCAAAATGGTATCTAACAGAGTCAAGAATTGGAAGGCTTGAATTTGTGGTCACGGACTTGTCCTTTGATGGTTAATTTGTGTTGATCTTTACACAAGAATTCTTCTTAGGTGAAAGCAAGAAATACTTGTAATATATTGTGTAATTTGTTGCATGTCCAACAAAAATGTAAACATAACTTTCTAGATACACAACTCCCGTATTATATGGCCATGATTATAATCACTTATATTGCAATCTAGTCCAATCTCAAGGAATATAATTTATTTTAATGTAGAAAATTCTTATAGCCCTTTCAACAAGGTATCCAAAAATGTAGTTATATATACAACATAAATATTTTTTGAAGAAAATAATAGCATTAAAAAACTAATTATATGAGTTTTTTTAATACATGTATCATAGGCCAAGTTCTCCAACATTGGAAGATTTTTAATAAAAATTTAAGATTTGTTTATTAAAAATTAGTTTTTTTGAATGAATTTTAATTTTAATTGATGACAACTTCTCGTATGAGTTTTTTTTAATTATGCACAAGTGTTTCAATTCTTCATACACATTGTAAAGTTTTTTTACTAATAAATATGTAGCTCAACATTTTCTACATCTCATGCTATTTAATGTAATCTTCACTTAACTTTTGAATATTTTTAATTTGATATAAACTTTACAAAAGTTGTCTTCTAAGCCATATTAATGCCAATGATCCCTGTAATTTCTAGTGCATAGAGGCAATGTATTTGAAATTAATATTGAAAGTGTGTTGTACAATCTCAAGTGTAATCCATAATTTTTTTAATTTAAAAATTCAAATATTGTTTAAATTTAATTTTTTTATTTTGTACAAATTTGTATTTTTTAATGTTTTTTAGCACTATGAAGTAAGCAAAAGAAAATGAAATTCACTTCGAAAAAGAGTTTTTCATAATTTCATTGGTTTCATCTCATATTAATAAAGTTTATAAAATAAAAAAATTATTTTTACTTTCTTGAATGTTTTTAGTATTTTCTAACAATTTAACCCTTTAAGTTCCTTAACTATGTTTTTATCAAAAACGCTCCAAAACTGTCATTTCTAGTACAAGTACCAAATTTTTGAAAGCAAACTTTTTTTTGACACATGTAACCATAAGATCTTGTAACATGCTGACTTGAGAACATATGGTAAAAATTTCATAACTTTTCACCGCGTGGATTGGAAGATATAAGCATTCAAATTCATTGAAATCAATTTTTTTGGCCTTGCAAAAAACAGGGCAGCTGCACTTCACAAGCTCACTTTTCTATGAAAGAATGTCCTAAATGGTGGAGCTTCTTTGGATACTTTTTCCTACACAAGTTGGCTACATGCTCAAAAAAAATTCACATCATTTGGAATTGTATAACATATAGAAAAAAAATAGTAAGTAGAAAATAGAAATGATTCAAAATACTAAATTGTTAACCATTTATCTATGGAATTGAAAAATGACAATCCCAATGGTTTCAATGTTGAAATAAACAATCTACATCTTATAATTTTATTTTTTTCAAAAAATATTGAAAATTGAGTAAAGATAAAGGACTTCAAAGTTTATTTTAGAGTAGAGAATCCATAACTGCCCGCAAACTAAAACTCCTCATAACTTTTGACTCATTGGTCAAAATGGAATGATTCAAAGCTTTTCATGTATATATAACTCTAGAAAACAAATTTAAATTTTTTATTTAGAAAAAAGTGATTATTTCTAATCTACTCAAATTGCACGGCCGGAGAAAAAAAACCCATATATAGGACATAACTTTTGATTAACATTTCCAAATGTCATGAGATATAGTGCGGGTGAAAGATATTCCTTGTCCCACCTTCTATTAAAATTTTAGCCCAAAACATGCAAATCTCTAGTCACAGGTACCTGCCCGAAATTTCTATACAACCAAAAACCATGTGTTGGTCCTTTAGGGGTTAAACTTCAAAGCATCTTTTTGAGTGAAAATTTCTATCTTCTTGTTCTGTGCATAATTTTTGGAGATTATTTATAATGTTCATCTAATTATCCATATTTTATTTTATTTTATCCAAAAGATTATAGTGCTATAATACCCCCTCCCAAATAGTAAAATGCAACAAATTTGATGGATGTTTCATGCTTGCACCTTCTTTTTCTCTATCCACCAGAAGCCTGTTGGTTCAATAATCCAAGTATTTTGGTGATTACCTTGGTCATTGGGGGCCTCGTCCTTCTAGGATTAATCTTCGCGGGGGTCCCTTAGAGTATCCATTAGAAATCATGTGCAAACAAAACTTTGGACCCCCTATATACTTTTTGAATTTTAAATAAAACAAAATTAAAAAATATGAATAGATTTTCCTACTTTGAAAGTTTATGTTTTGAATTATTGCTATTTTTATTTGTTAATAATAATTAGTTACAAACTTTTGAAGTAAAAAGATATAGTATAGAACTGAAAAATAACTTTCACACCCCTATATTATATAAGAAAAAATTGTCTAAAAAATGAACAAAAAATTCCTAAAAATAACTCTCTATTGAAAGCTCATTTTGAGTTGAATATTGATTCAATGGTCATCTAAATGTGTTCTCTATAATTATTTGAGTTGAAAAACATGTCATTTTAGTTCATTTTCAACCTCTTCTAGAAATCATTTTATATTTTATTTGAGTTGGAAATTTTGGCAATAGAAACTTATAGTCATTATTAAACAATGCTCAAAATTTTAGGTTGAAATTATAGTTTATTAGAAACCACTTATCCGCACGTGGTTTGTTGTAGTAGAACTAAGTGCACCCCTCGAGGATTAATCATGCAATGACATTGCAAACCAAAGTGGTTTAGTGGATGACAAAGAAGCCTTCAATGTTAGATGGAAGTATGTATTGTCATCCTTGAAACTTGGCAAAAAGAGAAGGTCTTGCATAATAGTATGACCTCCAATGGATTTATTTTTTAAGTACATGATTCACATTGTATCCAAAGGATGATTTCCACAATGACTAGACCACTTTTACAAGGTTAAATGTTGTTTTCATGACATTTCAATGTTGTCAACTAACATAAGAAGGGAGTAGCTAGAGCAAATTGACCTTATCTTATGAAATACAAAATGCCGTTCACATGCTCACAAGATTATAGAGTCCACTTCTGGGAGGGAAATGAAGTTGCTTCTAGTCTTTGGGATTTCAAGCAAATCCACATTGGTTTTAACTCTTAACTCTTAACTCTTTAACTTAGTTTAAAAGGACAAGACCTATCACCAAGGTACTTTGCCAAAAATGATTTGATTTTTGAACCAATAGGTGCATTCTTCATTTCTATGGTGATCTTGAAAGTCATCCATTGACCATTTTTAGGCCTCATGTCCTTGTATGCTTAAGATCCCCATGGAACTAAGAGGCCTCTATTGTTGTACTGTAAGATAATTTTACAAATTGCAAACTATTGCAAATGATGTTGCTTCCATTATAGTGAGTTGCTACCTTTGTCAATTGAACTTGCCCGGACACCGGTTGGACAAGTGAAAATAATGTAAGTAAGGTAGGGTGCTCTCAAAACAACCTTACTTACTAATAGCGACCACTAACAGAGAGTTACATTTTGCGTTCTTCAATGTTCTAGCATTGTACATTTTAGGAGGTGGTTGCTTTTTAGTGACCACTTCGTTTCAACTTCAAAAATTTGTAACTAATTCCATAAAGGTCCAAAAAATATGAAACAACTTCAGTTAGATGCCAATTCCATTTTCTTTCCTCTGAAAAATTTACTGAATTTTTTTCTCAAGGAGGTGAGCTTCTTCCCAAATGCAATCAGCTTTTAAAAGGTCGTTGCCGGAGGTAAAGTTCCATACAATCATGTACTGCGCTGGGAGAAGGACCACCTTGTCCAAATCTTGTCCTGGTATTTCCACTCTCTTGTATTTTTGCTTATTAGTTCAAGAATCTGAAAAACTGGCTTTGAAAATTCAAAACATATCACGGCTTTGCTTAGTAACCCAAACCACCGTATGGGGATTTAATTGAAGACCTTGCAAGTGACCAACTTTTCACAACTTCAAGCGTCACACTAGAGTTAATCGTAAAGGTCGTCCCCAATTGTAATGGTGGTGTCTGAGGAACGTTTAACTAAGAATAGCACAAAGGAAACACTCCATCAGACCCTAATTTGGGTGCTCCAAGGAATTTTGTCCCGTGTTTCTCTCAAACTCTGGCCCTTGGTCCTTCATTGCACACACTTTATGATTAACTATACTATCCATACTCCTCCTAAAGTGAGTACACCCCAAACCGACACTTTTTGCTATTGAGCCTAAGTACTATTAATAGACTGACCAAATTTTCATATGTTCTTGTTGGCAATTGAAAGGAGGTTCCAACACACCAGAGAACGTGGCATTTGGATATTGTATGCAAAAGTTATTAAGGAACAAAGTTTGGTTCTAAAATGTTTTCTTCCACGTAGGTACAGAATTGATTTTGGAGATGTACACAGAGTAAAGATGGCAATTTAAGGTCAATGGCACATTTGGGTGTACCTACCTTAGAGCATCTCCAACAATGCTCTTCAAATGGGACACGCCAAGGGAGGAACGGAGGGTGTCAGGTGCTTCAAAGGGGCCGGCTTGCTGCCGTTTCCCCACCAACAACCCTTCAAAGCAGGGGCAACATGTCTGCACTTTGGCCTCGATATCTGAATAGGGCAATTAAGTTTTTGTAATGCCGTGGCTCAAGTCTAATGGCCAAGGCACGACAACTTCAGGTGTCACTGCTGATTTTTAGGGTGGCCTGCGTTGACAAATTCTGAAATCTTGGCACTAATGGGACACTGAAAAGCAACAACAGGGCACACCAAACCATTTGCCAGGGCAGTATGGCGTGCCCTGGTGGAGATGCTCTTACATGCTCTCAAAATTTGGGCCCCCAAGTCGGCACTTTCAAATCGGGCAATTGTAAACAGCCTGTTCTTCACTGTTACTGGTACACCTTTTTTCAGCTGGAGCGGGAGATTATTGTACCCAAGGCAGGGAGGGACTTTTAAGGGTCAAAGCAGACCAGAATTGTACTGGACCAGCATTGATTATTTTGGCAAAATATCCCCATCTGAAACATGCAGATTTATCCTATTAGTGACACTAATTTTCAAAAGTGATTGAGATTAATTTGTAATGTATTTTTTAATTAGAGCGGGATGAAGAACAATATTACAGGTAGAACCTCTCTTCAGTGATAGGGCCCAGATTGCCTGCTGATATTACAATAGAGAGGTTTATTGATTAGAGAGGGTTTGCACATTCAGGAATTTGCACATACTAGGAAGATGTCAAAGTTGTACAAATGGCACATCCTGAGGAAAAGAAGGACCTTTTGTCATAACCAAGAAGCTTGTTCAAAAGCCTATTTTAGCTTTTGGTAGAAGGGTTTCTAAAGGTCGTAGACGATTTCCTTGGCTAGCTCTCATTTAGTGTTACCACTTATTATATTCCCCAAGCCGGGACTATTATGTTAGAGAGGTTTATTGACTTATAGAGTATCGACCTAGAGAGGTTCTACTTGTATTGTGCTAATTTCTAGATATTTTTGTAGTGATGCTAGTTTTGTTGTATGGTACTATAATACAGTAGATTGCATTGATTTACAACATGGATCCATGTTGTCAATTCCCCCACAAATTGAGTACTCAATTTTTGCCAGTTGTGGTGGATTGCTCAGAATTTGACAGAGATAACACTTCCTAATCTTTCCAAAGTCACTTGTCAGTCTCCATCGATTCTGGAAGAATGAACTATGGTAAAAGTACCTATTTCGGACAGCCTGCCTGTCATGGCTGACCTATTATGGACAATAGTTGGATGCAATATTCATTGAGAAAGATTCTTTGTTTGTACCTTCTTGTCCATTCAATCTCTCTTCCTTCCTTGCATAGGGAGAAAGTGCCAATTGAAAGCTAACCGAAATAGGTGAGTCTATGAAATTGAAATGGATCCAATTGAAAAAAAAAAACTTTATATTTTTGGAGAAAGATTTTTTTTTTTTTTTTTTTTTTTGCATTCTTCCTCAATCATCCTTATGTTTGCACACATTGAGCTGAGTTTCTCAACGAGTTTCCCATGTTGCACAGGCAGAATTTTCCCTTGTACTTCTACCGTAGACTATGGATTCAAAGATAAAAAAAGAAAAATATGGCCATCCATTCAATTGTACATTCTGCTGCCTGGCTCCATGTGAAGAGCTTTCTTTCAGCAGCTGTATGATAAAGTTGCGTCCACTACGCTTGGATTCAGGAGTCAGGTCATGCAGTCAATTTTGAAATTTGAAGGAGCGAATTTAGTGGACAGTGGAGGACAGGGAGCTCAGTTGGTTCTAGATATTGATGATCATGGTACTTGTACGCAGACCAAATATCGTCCCTTGCCCAATTGCATCCTCTATCTAAGCTTACACTTATCTAAGATAGTGTGTTCTAAAAGCGCCCATCTTCTTGAAACCGCCCCTATTTTTAGGTGAAGAATGGAGATGGAGTGATCCTTAAATGGACCAGTTTAACAATTGAATGCATGGAGGAAAAATTGTTTTTCTATTGCAAGAGCCAATCATTGTCTTTGATTTTTGCACATCTCTTTACAAGTTGCAAGTGGACAGATTTTGGAAGACCTATGGTCACAAATAGGTGCCTATGCCCTGAATCTTTGAAAATTCATAAGTAATTCAAAAAATGCTTGGAAAAATACAAAACCACTTGTGTTAGGTACCACATCTATTTTTCTTACTCTGAAAAATGATCTAAAAATATTTTTGTCCACGAAAGACTGTGAAAAAGGCGGACCAGCCCTTAACCCCTAAGCGCTCAAACGACCATTTTATGGTCGCTGCCCGACTTCGGGCAGATTTTTCGGGCAGAAAAAAACTTTTTTCAATTTTTTATTTTTTATTTATTTTTAATAGATTGGATTTTCTTTCAATATTTATATTCAAAACTAAGATCGCTATGGTCAAACAAAAACTATAAGAGAAATAGCACAAAGAGTCTAGTATTGCCTAGTGTTGAAAAACTTACTATTTGGGGAAAGTGTTGGTGTTTTCATTACTGGATCTTATGCATTTTTTCACAAATCAATAGAAACCACAATTTTGACCAATCAAAAAAAAATTCAATTGTTAAAGATAGAAATTGTATTTTTGGTGAATTTTTGAAGTTATATCTTCAAAATTCATTTGAAGAAAATCTAAGAATAATTTTATAATTTTGACCATACGGATATTTTCTTCTTTTTGTGCTTCACATTATTTATTTTAATGCAAACTTCAAAAAAGTTGTAGAACTTATATTTTATAACACATTTGTGTTTTCCTTGGGCTTTTAGGGGTTAAATGGTCGCTTTAAGAGCATACTACCTTATCTACAAGGTTTGTGGGCTGGAATCGGTTGGAAAGGGACGATGTGCATGCCTCAGCTACATAAGCGAAACTGGAGAGCATGTCAATATGGTGCATTGAAACGCTGTTGTGGTGTCAACTGAGTATCAAAGTGATAAGAAAATGACACTGAAATGGACTCTGTTGTCAAAATGGCATCAACCAACGTGGTCCAATTTTTCTGATGTATGACCGAGTAGTGCCTCTTGGATTTACTCCAAGTGGTTCTATGTAGGGCAATCACCGAGGTGGAGGGAATTCTAAAAAAGTAAATAGGCGGACAAGGAGAGTGAAGTCCAACGAGGAATGCCCTATTTCTTTTCAAAATTCCCAACAACGAGGTAGATTGGCCAACATAAACGTCCATCTAGAAATGGATGAAATATGTGATCTATGAATGAAAAATCTATAATCACCAATTATGCAGATTTCAAGTGCTAGAAGAAGGAGATTATGGGAAATAATCCTCTTGCAAAAGGAATGGGTTTACATGGTGCGAGAATTTTACCAAGGTCAAATTGTTGATTGTAAAACATCAATGTTGAGGTCCGAGATGACCCTAAACTACCGGATGATGGTGGAAGGTACCTTAACCGAATGGAGTGGTTGCGGGTTCGATACCTAGCGATGTCAGGTGGATTTCCTAGCGTGAAATCAGCCTCTCTACCTAACAGAAACCCTTACTGTGTGTTCTTCAATACACTTGTGTAACCCCCCCACCCCCCCCACCCCCCCCACCCCTCAATGTTAAGGTAGACAAGCCTATTACCACCCTGATTCGCGATCTGACTATGTTGGAGTCAACTTCAATGGGGTCACCTATTTTTCAAAGGTGTATGCATGTTTCACAAATCAAACCCAAGTGGAGTTATAATTTTCTAATGAAAACTGAAATTTCTATGAATTGCTAAAGTTGATTGCCCTGAAATTACAAATCTGCCCATGGATTAATTTATAAAAGTCAGATCAACAACCCATTACCACCATAGATTGTATCTATGAGTACTTGGATATCCACCAATCAATGGTAGACACGTTACCCAAGTTGAAATTAATGAACTGATTTTGTCAGAAAAATAGATGGACTTAGATGAGTTTCAGGGTGGTAATGGGGCCAAAAGTAAGATGTCGGAAATAGGAAGCTGGCGGGAATAGGCTGGTTTACCTTAAAGAGCATGCACCACTGTTAGGACTGTCTCCTTTGGAAGTGGACGATAGGCTTCAGAGTTTTGTAAGTTTAGATTGATTTGATTACCCGTTACGTTTCAGAGAGCTTGGAAATGTCAAGATTTCTATTTTCTAATTTGAAAGGATTGTGTATTTTGCAGACGTGTTCTGGTCATATGATGACTAAGAACATGGACTATCCTCAGCATCAATCACATGACAACTGAACTTTCCTTTTTTACGAAGAAAAAAGCTTTGCATCATGATTGTATTCAACTGGAAGAATCTCCAATAGATATTTAGTCCTGCTACAACAAATATCAAGTTGCGCTGTTGCAAAAAATGCTCTTCAGAGCTCATTTTACCTCCTGCGTCCTCTGATTTCGAGAATTGGAAGACCCTTAGAAACATTCTTGTGAACGCAAACATGAGGACAAAGAGGGTGGACATGAGGGAATTCACACTTACGATACTGTGAAAAGTGACTTTGGCATTACCGTATTGCTCAAGACTTGCAGGAAACTTCAGCAAATTTTTGAGGACTATGCAACCAGTACAGAACCTCACAAGCGCTTCTGAAAATGTCTCCTACCGGTATTGCGAAATGAGAAGGGAATTGAAGGACAACGCGGATACAAACACATCTAAGAAGGTTGACAAGGTTGCGGTGAGAAGATTTTCGTAGTTTTTGCATTCGAATGTCCACCAGTGAGTTGTCAATTCAGTGTGTCGAAGACTGATACACTAGTTTAGATTTTCTTGTCATCATCCATGTTAGCCCTTCGAACATGTTGAAAGAGCGGGGTTGAAAGATAACGTTCTCCAAAACTTGGCAGCACGCACTGCAAAAGAGAAGCATCGAAAAACACTCATAAATTGATTTTTCCTCGACTCTTCATTGAGCTTGACGAAAGCTAGGAACGTCGAGTTCTACTGAATGAATTATACAAGTTTGAGGAGTGAGCGTTTTGTTATTACCACGATGAGCTTGCCACTGTTTTCAGGTCTCCGCGCAAGTTGAACAGCAGCAAATGCAGCAGCTCCTGATGAGATGCCCACCATCAAACCCTCCTCGTAATGAAGCTTCCTTGCCATCAAAATGGCATCCCTGCTAAGCACCTGCCAAAAACTTGCTCGTTAAATGAACTTCAATGACAGTCACGACCTGCAACCTTTCGGTATGACATTCGCACTTAACGATGTGAGCCCTCACCTCAATAACTTCATCAAGAACGTTGACATTAAGAACTGCAGGAATGAAACCTGCACCGATCCCTTGGATTTGGTGGTACCCGGGTTTCCCACCTGCACCGTGATGCCCCCAGCCAACGTCATCAATCTGCCAACATCAATACCTCGGAGATGGTATGGGTGCTCTCTAGTTAAGTACCTGACAACACCGCACTCTCTGCAGGCTCCACAGCAATAATCTTGATATGCTTGTTCTGCTCTTTCAGGTACTCTCCACATCCAGTAATCGTCCCACCTGTACCCACCCCGGAAACAAGGAAGTCCACCTGCGAGCCAGGGTCAATTCGTGGGCAGAAAAAACTCTGAAATGGGAGCAAGAATCACTGGATATATTAGCAAATACTGTTATCAAATCCTACCTGCCAGCAACCAGCAAACGGCATTCGAGATCCGCATCTGATGCCGAAGTGGGGTGGATATACAACTAGTGGCCTACCTTGCCACATGTGTCTCGCCATATCTCCGGCCCTGTTGTATCAAAATGCACACGAGGGTTTGCCGGGTTTTGGAATTGCTGAAGAGAGTACGCATTCGGGATCTGTCTGCATAATTCTTCAGCCTTCTCGATTGCGCCAGTCATGGAGTATTTTGCTGAGGTCGTCGCAACCTGTACATACATGAAGATTTCGGTGTCATTTCCTCCGTTCCTGAAGACGAGTATGCTTCCCAGCAATGTCAGAGCATTCGAGAAGGACCCCCATGAACCAATTTTGTGTTTCCAAGGATATGGGAAGTCAGCGAAGAGAAGGGTACCTTCCAACACTGGCATGCAATGATTTGTGTAACCCAGGACGAAACAACAATATGTTCACGAAAACCACCAAGTGAGAAATTCTAGGTCTAGAAAAAGAGAAATTTTCATGGTGAGGGTGCTGTAAATGATCACCTGGGCTCCGAATCCTTGCACCAGAATGCGCCGCTCGATGCTCTGATCCTCTGGCATGGTGAGGATAAGCTTGTACCCCTTGGAAGCACAAACAAAAGCGAGCCCAACGCCCGTATTCCCGCTGGTGGGTTCTATCAATGTACTCACTCCAGGTGTGATCAAACCCCTTCTCTCGGCGTCTTCAACCATGGCCAACGCAATCCGATCCTTGACACTCCTACACGGTCCAAGAGCTTCCAATTTGCAAGCAATCTTGGCACAACAGCCCGAGGAAACCCTATTCAGATACACCATTGGCGTATTCCCAACAAGGCCCAGCACGTTCTTGCGGACGAGATCCGTTGTGGGGGTCTCGGCGACAGCATCACTGATTCCTGCACCTCGATTACTACTAGAAGCCCTCACCGAAATCGCCTCTCGCGGGAAGCCAAGCTGCAACCGACAAGGAAGGGGAGAGCAAAACTGCGGAACCTCGCTACAACTCAATGAGGACGACTTCATAGACAAGCTTCTACTGTCAGAAAGTCGTATGTAAAAGCTCCCGAAGCGAAACAATCCTCGAGAGCAAGGAGACGAAAGTACGAGGGAGCGCTCAGGACCGGAAGTACAAGGTTTCATGGGATTGCTTGCCATTCTACTATACATTAGATATGGAAGAGTCAACGTCGATTTAGAGTGCGAGAGGATTCCAAATCTGATGTATGTAATGAAAAGGAAGGCAACGAATGCTGCGATCTGGCGAAAACGTCCGCAGGGAAGCAGGGACTGTGTCTTGTACTAAATAAGTGTTCAGGAATGGAATGTTAGAACGACAAGGAGCATTAGAAGCATATCTTTGATATCTATGATCATTCTCGGGGGACATCCCACCGCAAAACAACAAAACGACTACTGTACCTTCCCAGGTCTGCCTGCGTATAGGACTAGCTCGTGGGTTCCACAGCATTGTTATATTGAACGAATTTCCGGAATACTGAAGGACTTGACAAATGGTGTGAGTGCTGGTTTCACGCATCACCCAGTGGAATCGAGGGACAGGATTGTCGGAATGTTTTTTGCGTGAGTCTTACACAGCCCGTGTCTTTTTTCGTGTTCGTTGAAATGTCAACTCTTAGCTATTATTACAACTTGCCAGCCACATCATCATCATCATCTCTCCTATTGATACTCAACACTGTTCATACGTCCCAAAGATCCTCAAATGGGTCATTTACCAGAGCACCATCCGAATTCAAGGGTATTCTCCCACCGAATTAGGGTTCGGTGATTTTCGAGCTATGGCTCGACGGTGAAGGACGGCGTGTACCGGAACGCGAACCGGAGCTCACAGGGCGGCAAGTTCTTACACTCAGCAGCCGAAAGGCGCCAGAGATTCTCCTCCTTGTCATAGACCGCCGTCTTGAACGTGCCATGGCGGTCATACCCACTCAAGCACAAGAAATTCGTGCATGCCACAATCTCTTCCCCGCGGGAGAATTCTCTTCTCACCTCCGAAGGAACGACAATTCCGACCTCCACCCATCTCTTCCCCACTCTATCTCTCCGATACACATACGCTGGCTCGTACTTATTCCAGCTATCTAACGGTGGCAACGTCGTCATCAACATGCCATTCCACTCGAACAACCGCAAAGACCTCTGCTCGGAGTCTTCCTCGCTCCACTCTTCCTTGGCCACGTCGAAACAGAAGAGGATCCACGACCGAGGCCGCCATAGCTGGAAGTACACCACGCCATGGCAATACACCCCCTGACCACTTCCGAAGCTAGACCTCATTCCCTCCCCATCATACGGTGCGCATTCCTTCCACTTGCCCGTTCTTGAATCATAAATCTCAGTTGTCATTGGCATCTCAGTTGTCATTGGCATCAACGCACATAGAATCTTGTACCCTTGATTCTCCCGAAAGACGTGAATGAACGCGCTGTCGGAGCTGGTATAGTTGCGACGCACGTTGTATTTACATGGCGGAAGTTCTCTCCATTGGTTCGTGAGGGGGTTCCAGACAAGGAACGGGAAGAGCGTTTGCGCGTACTTCACGGGGTTGGAGTCGTCATCGCCAATTTCGCGCATGGATTCGTGCAAGATGCAGAGCAATCCGCCTGCGGGGTAAACGAATTGGTTCATGGGGCCTTCTTTAGCGAAGCAGCAGAGATGGCGGAGGAAGAGAGTGATCTCGTTCTTGGCGCCCACTTCCATTTTTGTCACGAATCTCTTCATTCGCTGCCAGAGGCTGCTTGAGACGTCGAAGGTGAACCAGTCGACAGAGAGAGGGAAGGATGGGCTCTTGAAGTAGAAGGCCGGGCGGGGCGACATCGCTGTGGTGCCGAAGCTGGTCCAGGCCTCATTGGGAAACATGACGTTGTTGAAAAAACGATTCACGCAGCGGAGATGGAAGATACTCGTGAGAGAAATCGAGTCGGCAGGAGGGGCCACATTTCTTCAATGTTACGGCGACTGGAGACATCCTGATCCAGCGCTTCTTCGTCAGGGCGAGAGATGGACTCATCATCGTCTTCAGCCATTCGGTATGTTCAAGCTTGTTTTCTCAAAGTGCTTAATTTCTTGAAGGGAAAGATGGTTTGGGTATTGTTTTGAACTCAAGTGGCATGAGGTTTACCGAACATTCTTCAGCATTTGTGAGAGCTCGCTCTTCTCAAACACTCCTCTCAAGTGCTGATGAACACCCACACACACACCAAAAGACTTGAAAGTTTGACATTCCTTGCACGTAGAGAGAGCCCGAATGACGCTCTGAGAGCGGCCAATGTGTAAACTTAAGCTCTTTCTAGAGCTTTGGGTGCCTCCCACATAATTTAAGCTAAGAGAATCTGGATACCTTTCAAAGTCTGTCGAGGCAGTATCTCAAGAATGCTGTGAGTGAGAAGAACATGATCATTCAAAGCTTAGTTTTGACAGGAATCCATCCGTCGTTTTATTGATAGGAGGCCAAGTATTTCCAAATTTTCCAGCAAATTTATTAGCCATCTGGTGATTGAGTTTGAGTGAGTCTTTTCATCTGATTTTGATTGACATGATCTTCCATGTATCTCTTAGTTTTTTGAAACTGTGCATCGTGATCAAGCTGGAAGTCTGTAGTCTGGAATGAGTTGACGTTTTGACATTTACTGTTTGAAAATTTCAAAGTTGCAAATTAGGGATCTGTCTGTCATGTCATGTTCATGTTCATGTCATTGGGTGAGTCCCTTGGTCGCAGATTTTGAGAGGTGAATTCACGTACTGAAGCTGGGCATTTCGACGCAGATATCACTTGTTTACCCAAACCACAAGCTCAGGAAACAGAGGATATGTTCACAAGTTTCGTCATGCTCGTCTCCAACTTTGACAAGTAAGTTTTCGTACTCGACATCCTGTGTTTCAGAACTCAAGAGTTTAACTTGATGACTATGAGGGGACTCGCTTCAATTGGATTGGAGACACGACTCTTGTAATCTAACCACGAGATCTGCTAAGCATGAACATGTTGTGCCATATTTGCCACTTCAGAAACTGATGTGAGCTGCTTCCACGCTGAGACCGACCTTGTGTATTGTTATGGCTCATGGAGATCAGGGTTGTCGTGTTGAACACCGCGATACGACGTCTAAGGGCATCCCCACTCCAGCTCAACAAATGACTCAAACTAGGCAAATAGCCGTGCCCAGCCAAAATGGGTGCTCCACGGCAGGCACGCCAAGTCCCAGAGAGTGGCCGGGCGCGGCAGAAACTGGAGAGCGGACGGGGAAATAGTGTTCGTTCCCCGTGGCTGGATATGTCAGAGGACACATGAATCGAGGTACGGAGCGCATGTTTTCAGGCAGGTTTCCCGTTTCCCCACGGACAAGCTCCAGGCTACGCATGACAACCTACTGTACTAGGCACACCAGACTATCGCCATACTCCTAATAACCAAGAAAAAAATCAACTTAAATGATTTATATACCAATGTTACTATTCCTATTACAATCAATTACCATCAATTTAAATTGGGTGACAAAATGAAAGAATAGTTTCATGGGTAGATGGTGAGAAGCAAGGTTGGAGAGGTAGCTTTTATAGAGAAATCCATTGTCCATCGTGAGCCCTCAAAAAGTATGGGATAATTAGAATAAAAGAGCTTGACTCCTCATTGTAAAAAGTTAGAATTGTGTTGAAAGTAGAATTTTAGACCTAATTTAGTCACAATAGAATAACTTTTTCTAAAAAAATTTGAACTAAGAAAAGTTGTTAAATAAATATAAATTTCACCTCCAAAAATCTGTTTGAGATTTGGATTTTCTAATCAAAATTTATGGACAAAATTCACAAAGGGGTTGGAAGGGAATTTTTTTGACATTTTCAAACATCCTCTCTAAAATTTGTCCATAACTTTTTATTGGAGAATTCAAATCTCAAACGGATTGTTTGAGGTGAAATTTATATTAATTTAAAAACTTTTCTTAGTTCAAAGTGTTTTTTTTAAAGTTATTCTACTATGCCTAAATTAGGTCTAAAATTCTATTTTTAACACAATTCCTATCTTTGATTTAAATATGAGCCGTTGAGCTCTTACCAATTCTAATATTATTTATCCCACATGGGTTGTTCTACCTCCTACCACCCCATGTGTATATAAAGAGATTCTCTCATCCTTCTACTTTAGTATTTCAAATTGGAAATGACTTCGGATGCAAAGGAAATTAGATGCTAAATTCATATCTCTCAATGAATTAAAATTTTAATAGTTAGCCTTTTAAATCGCGTAACAATGTTGCAGTGTGGGGTTCACCGTGTTCCTGTGGACCACAGTCCCTTCCCACGAGCCGGCCGCATTTCTCCAACACTCCAAAGAGCCCCTTGGAGTGTCTGTTTGCCAAGTTGGAGTGTCTGTTTGCCAAGTTGGAGTGGGGGTGCTCTAATGCAACTTCTAGGACGTTTTGTAAATCCCATGTCCGTCTAATAGGTAGACTCTTAGAATATATTAAGAATGAGGTAGTCTGCTCTAAAAGTGATCATGAAATGGAGGTACATTTTGCTTTCTTCAATGTACCAACACTGTATATTTTAGGAGGTGGTCCACTGCGTCTCAACTTTCAAAAATTTGTAACTAATTTCATAGAAGGTTCAAAAATTATGAAACGACTTGGTTTGAATGCCAATTCTATTTTTCTTCATGCAAAAATTTTACTGGAAATTGTTTCAAGGAATTTAGCTTCCTTGAGAAGGCAATCAGCTCTTAAATTGTTGCTTTAAGATCAAACTATCTTATTTGGGAATGTTTGAGAATATTTGAGAAAATTCATAGAATATTTGAGAATGTTTGAAAATATTTGAGAAAATTCATAGAATATTTGAGAATGTTTGAAAATATTCTACAAGCATGTTTGACATATTAGACACATGCCCAACACAACACCATTCAATGAACATCCTACGAGACAGACATGGGCTAAAACATGTTTGATAAGACAACCTTGATTAAGATCATATGTTTGTTGTTTTGTATTGTGACCAAACACGTTGGTTTATTGTAATTGAATTAACTTGCATAGTATTTATTAATTAAATTAACTTAAATTTAACCAATTTAAACTAAGAAATAGATTCAATGAAATAGAAATAGAACAACCAAAAAAATAAAATATATGTTTCAATTTATGCACATTGTTTAATAAATCAAATGAATTATTGCAATTACAAATTTTACATATTTTACTCTACAACCATAGTAGAAACAAATTAAAAATCCAACACTAGAAGCAAATTAAAAATTCATCAAATAAGAAGCTACAACAAACAAAAAAGTGAGCCAAATTGCAATCTAAGAAGCTACTAAACATAACTCTAACAACAAAACAATAAGTACTAGCAAATTGTTGAGCGTACAATCATGCACAAAACACAAAAAAGATCCAAAATGAACATTACAAACACTTTGACTATAAAACACTAACTCAATTATTACTAATAAGATTTCTCTCTTGACGGTTCAACAACTCATGGCCAATCAATTTCTTATTATTGTGGGATTGAATTGGTCCAAAGCTAGTGCAAAAGAATTCAAAGAAGATAAGGATAATTCTATTTGAATTGAATTCAAGACTTTGACATTCTAGACAAACTATAATTTGATTTGGATGGGCTAGTGGACGGAAGACAATTGTACTTGAAATCAAACTTAAACTATAACATTGTGGCCCAAACTATTGTGGTTTATGTTCCATATTAGAACAAACTTTAAGGTTTTAGTTGGCTTTGATAGGAACATGAATGGGGAGTATAAATTATGTTTAATAGCCAATTGCAAAATTGAATTAATAAGATCAATTATAGAATGACAATGTTCATGAAAGGAAATGCAATTTAGGATAGTTTTTATTCAATTTAGAGGACATAATTTGTTGCCAATGAAAGTTAATTTTTTGGTAGATACATTTGCAATATCATATATTATTTCATGTTACATCCATCCCATTGATGTCCTTTAGATCATTTGATATAAAAGTTGTGAAGTTAATGAATGAAGCAATGTGTATCTTGATAACAAGTGAATATTAAAATTTACAGATGTTCAAGGAAGCATCACTTCTGTTAGATTAAGCCTTGAAATCACCAAAAAGTATTATTAAAAATAAATGAAAATCCATTATCCATCCCTCTATATTCCTATTATATGTACTCTCCAGCCTCAAGCAAGTGAAAGAAGAAATGCTAATACATTCTCTAAGTTTCAAAATCCTTTGTAAATATCTACTTTATTCAACATCATCAATTACATGTTCTACATGTTTCTTTTGGAAGAGGTTCTCCTATTTTTCCAATAAGTGATGTGATGATTGAAATAAATATTGTACAATTTTAATTTTGAAATTAATATATTTTTCAAAATGTGGTAGTGTGAGACTTTGAAGAATTGAAGTATTCAACAAAAATTTCTTTTTACATGAATACTTTAAATTTTCACATTATTACAACATATAGAATTTTAAGAAGTGCTAAAAATTTTAACCTAAATTAATTTAATTTTTACTTCAAAAAAATGTATATATTTTTTCTAATTTTATTTATACAAATTATTTTTTATGTAATTAATTATTATTCTTAAATCAAATTGGTTTAATAGTACATTGTACAATTAAACAACATTAGTACTTAAAATAAATGTTCTAAGTGATTATTGATCACATGTATTTACAATATAAAAAACCTTTGTATATCTATAATTTTGTGTTCATTAAAATCATTGTTAATCTTACTTTGTAATTACAATTGAATCCATATTTGCATTTGGAAACTCTATTTATTGAGGAAGGATCACATACCAATAAGATGAAAATATAGAGACTTAAATCCTTTGAAAATATTACTTTATACAAATGGTAAAATATTAATATTATTTATAAATGTTTTTTATTTATTTATTTATAGAAATATTATACATTGCAGTAGATCCTAAAATTATTAATTAAAAAATAAATAAATTCTTGCTCAATTTGGATCATAAAAATTTGATTAAATTGAAGTGACATGTGAGTATTTTAGTTTTAATGTTTTAAACAAGTCAACAATTTATAAATTATAAATATACCATTCATAAATTTATAAGTGCTAATCTCTCATATATTGTTGCCACAATTCTACCAACCTAACTTACACTCAATCCTTTTGTTGGAGCTTGTAGGTTCAATTATTTATATCTCATGCAAAAAAAATTAACTTGCAAAATCTCCTATGTTATAGCCTATAGCATGTGACTAATACCTTTCAATTTATAATGCTATGTGTCAATATTTTGTTACTTGATTACATAATATGTACACTTGTAGAGTATAGTACAAGATTGAAATTTAGTCTTATTTTTATCTACTTTTCTAATTTTGGGTCAAATCCCTGTCAAACTTAATAACTTTTGCCTCTAAGTCCAACAACAACACTTCAAATGACGCTTCTTTTTTAAACTTGGAGCAGTTTTGGGGAGAGAAATAACGTCATCTTTGCTAGAACTATCGTCAGAACCATCATCAGTGTCGCTCTCATGAGAAGCCTTTATTCTCTTTCTCTCTAAAATAGGAATAATTTCTCTTACAAGCTTATGAAATGCTTCAGCAACATTTGTAGATTCTAAAGCTGAAGTTTCAATAAAAAATAACCCTTTTTCATTTGCAAATTCTTGAGCCTCCTCAAATGAAATACATCTCAAATGTTGGAGATCAGATTTGTTTCCCACTAACATAATTACAACATTAAAATCATCAATTTTTCTTGCCACGGTCAACCACATTTCCACATGCCCATAAGTTTGACAATTTGTAATATCATACACTAGCACAACTCCCCAAGTTCCATTGTAGAATTTAAAAAGATCATCATTAATATTCTTTTTTCCTGCTTTATCCCAAATTTCAGCTTTAATTGTCTTTCCATCAACCTAACAAAATGCACAAGACCACAAATAAATGGTAGACTTCTAAGAGAAAATACTCAACAATACATTATTTTGGAATCTATAATTATGTTACAAGGGAAAAAAACACTTGTAGTGTTTCAAAATTCTATGAATTATGAATGCTTTCTTGTAGAATGTTAAGCCTTCACGCCAAAGAGAATGTGTCCCAAACCTCTAGTTTTTAAAATATACTATGTAATGAAATGCGTGTGCAATTATTGACATATTCACTCCATTCAATAGCTTGTGTTCTTCTACATGCAAGATGTTTGTTACAAAACAAATGTACATCTTTTGCACTCTCCACAATAAATAAAAATCCAATGACATCAAATTAACAAGTAAGACATTGTACACAATAGCAAGTAGAAAACACCTGAATGAAATGATTGCGGTGATAAGCATCAATTGTAGATATGTGTCTTGGTTCAAATTGATAACATGGACTATCAATTAAGCTATAAAGAAGGTTAGTCTTTCCTACGCCACAATCTCCTATCAATACTATCTTGAAGACTTCCACCATCTTCTGCCTTTTGATGTCTTTTTTTTGCATGTTATTTCATTTCAAAAACCAACAAACAACTACAAACAAAATCAAGCATCTTTACAAAAAAAACATTGCCAAAACATCAAGTAAATTCAATGTAACCATAACCACTATATAGATCCGTACAAAATAACTAATGTAATTTCTACAGGTAATTCATGCTCCAAATTTCAAGCATGTATTAAAAAACAATGAATTACATCACAAACATCCATTTAGCATCTACCATAGAAAATCCCTTTAATACCCCCCAAAATTAAAGATTCACTAAACACAAAACTACAATGAACCAAAATATGAACTATATTTGTATCAAAATATCAAGAGTTGCTACAAAACAAATTAACACAATTAAATTCTTGCAACTCAACTAATCTATGAACATATTATCTTTTAAAATTTATATATATGTTTTTCCTATATGACCTTACTCTTTGTGACCTTTCCTTTTAACATTAATATGAACATTTTTATAATTTTTTGGTATCCTGTAAAGTCATTCTTCTTTGCCTTCTTTTGGAACACAATTATATAATATAAACATTGAAAATTATTTCTTAAAGAAATTCAATAATTATCTTTATCAAATGAAATTCAATTGTGATATTATAGCCTTGTAGGTGCATTAAATTTGTCGCAATTTTAAATAAAATGTGCATTTGACAGTTACTTGAAATTTAGCATTGAGTCATTAGAAAATTTGAGTTTTATTTGAAATTGAGAAAATTGAGTTAATATTTGAGATTTGAATTTCAAATAATATTACTCATTTATTGAATAAAATCAATATGCATTAGAAAAATCTTGATATTATTTAAAAAAAGTTTCTACATAATTTGGCCTATTCCACTTCTTCATCCTCTATTTCATCCACCCCTTCCTCCTTGGCTTTCTTTGGCTCTATTATCTTGCTTTTATTTGCCATTTTTTGTGCACTTCTTTTGTACAATGAAGTTCTTTTAGGCACATAGACATTTAAAATTTTCACTTGAACTCTACATCTCCACCTCAAGAAGAATTTGTGACTATATTATAGATACCTACATTATAGGTGTTTATATTATAAGCACCTTCAATGGTTGTAGGATATCTACTCTTACATATGCTCAAGGCTCACGTGCTTGCATTTTCATGCTCACACAATAGCATTGTTGCATTGAAATAAATAATCACAATGCACTTTCCTTGAAGTCTTAAAACCTATAAACCTATAAATTTGAAAATTCATTCCAAATGAATGATGACCTTTAATTAAGTTAGAGTTGGTTTATACATTTTTTCTAAGACTAGTGTACATCTACAAATGACAAAATTTTGAAGCTTAGGTCTCTAGTTCGTGTGCTCCATTAAGTTAAATCCTCAACTTTTGCAATATTACAAGTATATACATTCAATTTTTAAATATTAGCTTACAAATTAAAACACTGTGAATATTTTTTTAATATAAAATTTACATTAAAATAATAAATATAAAAATTAAACTTATAAATATATATGAAAAAAATGATAAACTATACAATAAAAAATTACAAGTTCACAAAATTTACAAGTTCCATATTCCTAAGCTTTCAGAATTTAAGATATTGAAACCTCAATATTTCAAGAGTGTTGTTATTTACCTCATCAAATGGGTCATAAAGGAAGTTCAATTTTCAAAGTTTTAAGTATTGTTTGAATGAATGGATTGAATGAGAAGTTATTTGGACAAAATATTGCTCTACAATACTCCATTCATCACTTAAAATATGGACGTCAGAACACTTAAGCATTAACTTGCTTATCTTTTTATTTTAGATTAAGAATCCAACAAAAAAAAAATTCAACTTCTAACAAATTTTCCAATATATGGACTACTTTTGTAAATAATTAAGCAAAATTTGAAGCATATCTAAAGTTTGTTAAATTTGAAGATCAATATCCAAAAAACAAAGAAATCCTTGTTGTCGGTTTTTAGTTTATTGTAAAATGTTCATAACATTCTTCAATGGAAAGGCAAGGGGATCCTTCTAGAGTATCATAGTAACAAGAATGTATTTTTACAATGGCTTGACAATATATAAGCTAGCTTGCATTCAAGATGTCGTATTGTGAAAGGAGCCTTGATTCATGGAAATATAAGGGTCCTTGCTTTGAAGTACAAGAATTTTAAATGAAGCTTAAATGCTAGAATTTAAAAAGTTAAAAAATAATTTGAACATTAAAAATGACAATTCCTTCAATTTGATTTTCAAAATTATACCATTTTGACACACTTACTATGTTGAAATTGAAGTTCCTAGTACATTGGTCAACGCGTCAAACTGTTGTAAATTCCTCTTAAATTTGATGTAGCCGTTAGCTCTAATACTTATTGGTCTCAGAATGCCTTGAAATTTGTTAGGGCATTTTATTATGACAAAAAAAACTATTTAAATTTCTAGTGGACTCTTAATGATATTTAGACAATTTCTATAAATTTTTCATTGTTGGTAGAAATGGTTGACTTTTGGTAGACTCATTTTCTGTATTTTTGAAAAATATAAAACTTTTTGGGTAACTTTTAGGAGCCTTCCAAATTCTAAAAGCAAACTCATATCTTTACTCTGTACTATTCATGAGAAGGTATAAATTAATTACCTCTTTCAAATTCCATTAAAAAGAGGATGTTTTTATTGGAAGGAAATTTTGATGAACCAATTTCACCGATGAGCTTTTGGCATGTTTTTATGCTAAAAATATTTTCCTTCAATCTTTGGTTCCCTCCGTCCCTTGTATTACTTGAAATTTCATCTTGTACTACTTGAAATCTTGAATGTTGCTAGTAAAATATAAAGTAACTATTTGTGGACTTTGGCAAATTGGATAGTAACCTCTATGTAGACTAACAACTAGCATCTTTAAGACTAAATGACTTTCTACTATAGACTATGGACTTTTGGTTTTAGCTAGACTTGTCACATGCACTTGTAGGTGCGGTTTTAGTCTTTAACAAGAATCTTGCAATAGTAAATCTGGCTATCTCTTAGTCCCCTTACATCTTTAAAATGCCTATTTTACTTTTCAAACACTAATTTAAATCCTAAAAATAGAGAATTAGAGTGATTTAAGCACTCTGGGCTTCTAAGAAGACATTCTATCGGATTAGTAAGGTCTTTTATCAATTATATTTGAACACTCTTTTTCTGACTTTTATTCCAAATTTTCTACTAAAATTAAGCAAAAACAAAAGGAAAAAATACATCTTGAGACTAAAGTGATGACTTGAGGACTTATACTATGGAAGACATTTCTCTATTATTGACTATATGACCCTTATCAAAATACCCTAGAAACTACTATACCTAGCTTTGAAATAGCATAAATGATGGACAATAGCTTCAAATAACTTGAAACTTTACCACAATGTAGATCAACTATTCAATTACTTGCATATTAATTTAAATATAGATTTGAAATATTGTCCAACTTTAGTGGACATTTTTCCACTATTGATTTGCTAATCCTTGGCGGCCTCTAAACCCCGGTTGTATTTTATGCATAATTCATAGATATCAAGTCCATTATAGCCAAATTTTTGTCACAAGGTAGTAGATAATTTTTTTCTTAAAACTTCTAAATTTCATTGTTATATTACAAA
Source organism: Antitrichia curtipendula (assembly GCA_951230915.1). Taxonomy (NCBI): domain Eukaryota; kingdom Viridiplantae; phylum Streptophyta; class Bryopsida; order Hypnales; family Leucodontaceae; genus Antitrichia; species Antitrichia curtipendula. The sequence continues at coordinate 12,695,225 of OX579639.1, read as the reverse complement.
AACTTAATGAGATTGAAGCTCTTAAATACTCTTGAGATAAGAACCAATCCTTTCTTTTTAAGGGCCATCACAACCCAAGATGGCTAGCCGCTAGCTAATCCTAATCTTAACCCCTCTAACCCTAGTATAAACTACTAACCACTAGTTATCAACCAGCAATTAATAAAAACAACAAAGCTCCTAGCATTAAATAGTTTCCAACACTAAACACTCTCTTTTAACAAATGAGGATGTCAATTTCAACTAATAGACGGCTTGCATTACGAGATTGGAAGGGAAATTGGAAATTTTATTAAATTAGAGATATTTATACAACCAAAAATAGTTACTTATATTTTTTCAAAGGTCTAATTTCAAGCCACAAACTAAGATAGATATAGATTTTGAATTCAAGACTTGTGGCTTGAACCATATTAAAGAAATGGAATATCACCAATTCAACAAAATTGACATTGAGAGTGATGGATAGAAACTGATCCAAAAACAAACAATAATTATTGACTAAAATGGATGAAATCCTTTATCAATAACCTTTACCAACTCCTTTAAACGGTAGATACTTAGTTAAGCTATTGCCGAAGTTTGCCCAGTTGATAGATGTATCAATGCCTACATAAGTTCTTCAAGCATAGATCCAATATAAGTGATGTAGTGGAGAAGTTGAAGATTGTCTAGGAGAGAACAAAGCAATGGAAGAATCCAACCTTGCCCTTGGACGTGTCACAAGAATTTTTAAGATCTTCTATAAACAATCTCCAAGGTCTTTCCCTTGGCTCTTTGCCATTGGTGAGAAGTGGTAAAGTATGGCCAAATTTAGTCCAAGAATTTGAGATTTGAGGAGCGATATAGATGTTTCCAAGCCTATTTTGAATCTCTCTTTGGAAAGCCATTTAAAGCAGAACGCAAGCTCGTGGGCTTGTCAACAAAGGCCTTCTATGGTTTTGCCATGCTCCATTGGTAGACAAAGTTTATAGGGGAGCTATAGGGGCCAAATGAACAATTACACTATCATATGGATCCGTTGGGTGGAAAGGGATACAATACAAATTCCACACGTATTGATTCCCACAAGATTGACCAATGGGATTGTCCACCGATTTAGGTAAAACATGAAATCTTGTTTTTCTACTCATCCACTTTGACAAGCCAATTAGTTGAACTTTTCATGTCTTCTAGAGGGTTTTTTGCCCACCGATGGAACATGGCAAGAGGCTCCAAGAACATGTTTCCATTGCCTGCTTAGAACTCTAGTTCCAAACCCTCCAAATGCTTTCCTTTGCATTTACAATTGGAGTCTCCCTTCCAGCACCCCTTCTAGCCTCTGTCCCTTGTATTTCATCTTTCCAGAGATGGCTTAGAGGGGGGTAATTTAAAAAAAAGATAAGGATGATGCCTCTATCTAGCTTATGCAATTGTAGCACTCCTACCTCTCGCCAATCATATTGTCACCACTTTATAATACTCTAGTTGCTTCGGTTTTCAAAGGTGGTGATGATGGAAACTACTCACTTACCTAGAGAGTATTTGGACTAGTTTTTCTTTTTGGCTTTTTAGTGCTAGATTGCACCAGAAAAAAAAATTTGGCTAAAAAATGGTAGAAAATTGTGAAGTTTTCCGCTAGAAAATTTCAAATTAAAAAAAAATCCTTAGATAAAATCCTTAGATTGTGGATGAAAAGAGAATTAGGGACATGTGATATGTGCCAATGTGATATTTCCTGTCCAATATTTGGATGAATGCTGAAATTTAAACCACCACTATAACATTTTATATTGCTACTTTGGCACTTCATAAAAAATGAAAAAAACACACCGAACCTGGACCCCTTCTAGCCCCCCCCCTCTAGGTACCCAATGCAAATTGGCCCTAATAAGCTTATGCTTCTCATAGTCAAGGAAACCAAGCTCGCAGATACAACAATGCAAGAACTCAAGGTCATGGACTCATTAACAGAGCTACCTTAGCTTATGCTTGTTGTTGTCGAGGTTCATGTTGAAGAAACCAATCCTGTGGATATAATAGTGTAGGACCCCAATCTAAGCTTGTGAATGCGTAAACCACTGTTGGGATTTGTCCCGTACAAATGACGTCTAGATTCTATGGTAGAATTAGGTTTTCCATACCCGTAATGCCTGATTATGCAATTTTGCCCCCGTAATCGGACATTACACATTTTTCATCCAAATTTTGTTTGTCATCCAGAAATATTTTATTGCCCGCCCATGGTTTACGCCAAGTAATGCACTCGTGCTTTGATCATTCCATGAAAAAACAGACCTCCTCATCGGCCCCTTTTTCTTCACGTAAACCACTCCCGGGATTTGCGTTGTTCATTTTGCGGGAGGCTTCTGCAGCGTAATGCCCGATTACGCGGGTTTTCCTGCGTAATCGGGCATTACAGATTTCTCATCCGGCTTCAATTTCTCATCCCCAATTTTCATCCATTTGTTCGTGATTTACGTCGGGCAATGGCTCCTCGTCGGCGGGGATTGCGTGAAAAAATGCACCTCCTCGTCGGTCCATTTTTTCACGCAATCCCCTCCTCCTCGGGCATTGCCCTATACAGAATGCCCTCAGACTTAGGCATTCCTCTATACAACAGAGCCTGTGACGGAACACGTCATCAACTGAGAATCCAAGAAGAACCCGGGCAAAAGATCTTGACATTAGTCAGCGAAAGAAGAACTCGAGGATTGGCCTGCAACTACAAAAGCAAGTTCACCACACAGCCGGTGTAAATATATATAAAGCAGACTGTGTAGATCGATTCCCGAGAATTGGTAGATTTGGCACACAGTCATCCAGTTCAAATGGATCAGACAATTTCAAAGATCCTCTACCCACGTTCCAGGTGCCATCTGTTCATCCAGAAACTGTAACAGCGTATGGCCACCATGCTCCCCTGCCCGGATTGTGATTTTCTGAAGAGTCAATTGCTGAAAATTGTCGCAAATTGCCAACCTGAGTTCTGAAGAACAGACTCGAGGGGCACACCGTAATGCGAGTGTTTGCATCTTCACTCTAGTTTGGTGGAACTGGATGTGTGACAAATCTGTCAATTCCGTGAATCTATAGTTCTCGGGAATGGAAAGTGTGAGCATCTGAGGCCACGTTACAGAGCTCCAAGTCTCGTGTGCACCAGGTATGTCGAGACCGCGTTTGGGGGCCCGGGGTTCTCGTAAATGCGAGCTCAGGTCGGGGACCCATCACGGTAACGATCGATCTCACGATGTAAGTTAGCTGCTGAGAGGAATGCCAAACAGCTTTTGACGCAACAGGGTTTAGGGTTAATGAGAAAGCTGTCATTGTTCCGAAGGTCGAAAGGTTGCTTCCATCAAGGGAGAGGAATTAAGGAAGGACTCCAGAGCAGAGGTGGACAGTTTCGTTTCCAGAATGATGTCAGATATTACGGATTTCTGGAATGGATAGAGCCGAAGTCGGGGCGGAGCAAAATGTGAGTGCTACTATGATTTTTCCTTGAGCGAAAATCGTAGCACTCGACCATATGCACAGTTCACAATCCACAGAACTTAGTCGTACCGTTGCGTCAATCCGGTGACACCCATTCGGCACACGCTAAAGGCTACTGAGGTATGGAATCGGACTTATATACCCTAAAGTTTCCTATCCGGTGTTCGATGTTTGATCCCATGATCTCTTCAACTGAGCCCATAATTCGCCCTTTGCAGGGGTCGATCGACACGACATTCGCAGCGAAGAGAGAAAAGTGAGCTCTCCAGTGCGCTCGGTTACGGGATTTCTCAATGAGAAGATACTCCTACATGTTGGTTAAAATGCTCAAGCGACGGAAAGAGTATCCTCTAGCTGACGAGACTGCAGATGGTCACAGAAAGAGAGAGACAAGGGTACTTACGGTTCCTTGAGAAGCATACTCCCGGCTTGCCGTCAATTAGGTCATTCTGGTCATCGCTTCCCATGAAAAGATGAGAAGCAAAGACCGAAGATGCGACAGCCTACTGATATTTTCCAGCAAAAGAGATCCCATTCCCCATCGGACACACTACAGAAATGATTCCACATTCTCTCATCAGAATGACTACAGAAATGATTCCACATTCTCTGTGCTCACAGGTATATGAATTCGGGAGAAACTCTTTCTTAGTGTACAGAAATTCAAAATTACATGGCATTCACGAATGTGCACCATCTACGCTACATCACACAAGCATAAGTACAAGCGGGTGTTCGCACTCGGCCAGACAAAAAGAAAACCATTTCCAGTATCCTTCTGCCGGCATTTCTCCTACACAGTGCGCGCACACAGCGCAGCTGCCTTATCGACAAATTCTGGCTCTGGCAAAGCTTCACTCATAAAAGGAAAAAAGAAAGAAAAAGAAAATCAATCAACACTCATCTCCTCTTGCCATCGCCTCAAACGCATCCTCCTCCATCCTCTCGCCATGGCCATATCCACGCCAATCCAGAGTGGGACCTACAGTAACCGCCTACACCCTAAAAATTTCTACTCCACGATCTCGAATTCATCTTCCTTCAAATGCGCAAAGAACTTCCGTCCTTCCTCTCCCGGCGTCATGAGCTGCACCTTGAAAGGAAACGTCGCCGACACGGGCCTCCCTTTGAACGACGTCACGACTTCCTTCACCTGGCCTTCGAACCCACCGATATCCAATTCGGGATTCTTGGGCACATGAAACACTTTCAAAGGGCCAAGTACGCGAATCTTTGTCCCGGCCTCCGCTTTCTTGCTCGTTGTTTCCTCCCCCTCGCTCGACCGCTGCGACCCGCCTAGTTCCACCGCGACTTCGCACACCACAACTCCTCCTCTCCGCCGTTGCGAAAACCCCAATTGGCTCCCTGGGATGCTCCCTGCAGAGGCCACGACGCCGCCCCGCGAAGAGGCGAAGAGGCGCGCGGGGCCTTGGGCGGTGGCGACGGAACGGGAAGAGGAAGAAGGGAGAGCGAAGGCAAGCGAGGAGGAGAGGAGAAGCGAGCTGGACGCCATAGCTGGGGAAACAGAAGCAACGATTGCGGAAAACAGGTTGCGGGGAAATTGACAGAAAATTCGTATGGATTGGGAAGATGCGAGACTATCCGCTCGTGGTGAGGAGCCGCTTCATTCCGTCTCGTTGCGACAATTGTATGAGGGGCTATTGACGCGCTGGGTCGCGGGCCTCCCCTCAGCACCAAGGCCCAGGGTTTTCGCCTACTGGGGCAGGCGCTCGCCCGTTCCCGCTCTCTCCACGTTCCCAATCGGGCGCTCCGTATCCCTTCACAAGGCTTATCCTCGGTCAGTTTCGTAAGTAATTAGGGAAAAATTGGAGCATGTCTAAAATATGAAAAATTACGCAACTATTTTATTTTTGGAAAGAAATTTTTATTGCTGGAAAATTATGAATATTCAAAAATTTATTCTTGAGAAAATTTAGAAAGAAAAGAACACTTTCACATATGAATAGAAAAAAATAAATCATTTCATCAAAGTGTTGAAAAATTAGGAAGAGTAGCAAGCTGAAAGCCAAGAAAATTGGATCAAGCTCTAGAATTGTCCAAATGCAAAAATTAAATTATTTTGACACCAAGACCTATGTTGAATCTGATCTAAATTGATCAACAACAAGAGGCAACAAACGTGAGTATAGAACTCAAACCTCCAATTATAATAGGTACATGGTGTCCAAACTTTGATAATCAATTGCACAATGTATGATTAATTGGATTATATGTTAGGTTTCCTGGTTTGAAAGGTGTCAAAGTTATTTACTCTTCATTTTCATTCACTACTAGAAAATTCAATATTTTTGTTGATTTCGTCATGGTTATTTGATTCATTTTTCTGTTGATTTGGATAGTAATCTATTGATTTGGACAAAAATCACTAGAAATGTGAACACATCAATACAACCAAATCAATAGAAAAACAAAAAAATTCTAGTGTTGATATTTGTAGTAGGTTGCTTCTCTACATTACAATAGATGGATTTACAAAGATTCTTTTTTAAATACAAAAGGTAGATGTCTCTTGCATTTTGCAACTTTGAAATGGATTTATTTATTTTTTGAAATGTCATATGACATGGCATCAAGTGTAACACCATGTTAAATGGATGTAGGTTAATCTTATTTAGGAAACCTTAGGCTATTTTGAAACGTTACCTCAGGTGGCACTTCAAGTAGAAGTTAACTTTTATTTTATGTAGAATTGCAGAAGTTGACTCTTACTATACTTTATTCTTGTGAACTAGGATGGGATTTAAAGCATTGAGGCTCGCTTGACTTATCATTCTTTGCCAAGTTGAGTCATGTAGATTGTTTTGAGAAAATGATAGTTTATTGTTGAAGTTTATTTAGTTATGGTATTATCATTTAATAAAGTTTCACTTTCTCTTGCATTTACACTCCTAGATTTTTCTTTTATGAAGTGAGAGATAGCTCGCCTTATAAGAGTTCAAATCTTGAATCTAATCACTTGGCAAAAAATCCTCTTCTTCAAGTTTTTTTTGGAGGGAGCCTTTGCATTGCCTTTGTAAGTTTGAGTTTGTTTAAGTACCCTATAGCGTAGTGTAGCTACTCATTTTTTCATTGCATCAAATATCTCTTTTGGCATTGACATTGGATATTGATTTGTGAACTTACGGTTCATTGAATGATAAATTCCACACATTTGTTTTTCTGTCCAATTGTCAAAAACATTCTTCTTAGAAGGCATAATCAAAGTACGTGCATACTTGCCATTTGAATGCTCAATTAATTCCGTTGCCAATAATTTTCTACAACAAGTTTGGACACCATCTTTTTCTTAGATACTTAGCCTACAAGGATTTCAAAAGATTAGATGATCATCCTCCAACTAAATATAAATAGAGTGTCTCTTCTTTATGGACAAGAAGTAGGTGGAACCATAAAATTTGTGATTTTTTTTTAGTTTGAGGATTTTTGATTATTCAACATGGTGTCCCCTTTCTTTACTCTATAGGTATTTGAAGTTTTTTTTGTTTATGAGTCAAACTACCCAAAGGCATCAAAACACTATGCCTTCTAATTCAGGCGAGAATTCAGAAGAGTTCAAGCCCATTGTTTGAGGTGGTTGTCACAATATGCGCTTGCGAAGTGCAAGAAGTGCAATTGAAGCAATTGTTTTTCTGAAAACTTGTGTCAAATAAGACATTGTTGTAGATTCATACATGTATGTTGATGCTTTGAAGTGGTGCTTGAAGGAGATACACCTTGCAGCCACTAAGTAGCTGCATGAGTGCATCATCAAGAGTGGAATGGAGCAAAACCTATATATTTGAGGCTAAATAGTTCATGACACCCTTTTCCATTTGCACTTTCATCCACAATGCATTTTGAACTCTATTACATCAATATAGGATTTGTTAAGACAACGATCATTTATTAGTAAGTACCCTTTCAAGTCAAATGAACATCTTTTTGATTAATTGGTTTATGAATTTTGTCTAACCATTGTGAGTATATTGGAGGGTGTTTTATTCTAAATCGTTTGAAGTCAATTATAATATTTTGAGTTTATAAGTTCAATTATATATAAATTTATAAATTTCAAACAATACAATTTAAATTTTTTAAAAGTCTCCAAATTTGAAACACTAAAAACTAAAGAACTAGAATTCATAAGATTATAAATTTAAATTTTCACAAGAGATTAAAAACTTGTAATTTTGAAATTTATAGATGTGTAAACTACAAATTAACAAATTATGCATTACAAATGTATAAATTTTAAATTTTACAATATGCATGTTGAGACCTTTCAAGAATTTATTATTTTGAAATTTTAACATTTCAAAATCTTCAATTGGTCATTACTAGTAGCTCATAGTACAATAGAGCTCATGTATGAATTTTTAATATGTTTTTATTAAACTACCAACAATATAAGTAATTTCCAAGAATTGCATCAATTGGCTTGCACTCATTTATCCTATTAGTGAAGGCACAATTTTTTTTGTGCAAATACTAAGAAAATTTGTGGAAAATAGTAGTAGAGTAATGATTCAACCTACACTAATTTATAAATAGTGAGACTTTGATAAAGCATTGTCGCAGAAGATAAATTAGTGGAGGTTCAATTGCATTTGCAAGAGGATATCATATAGCCTAGACCCTAATATGGTCTACAACTAAAATTTGTACGACCATTTACATACATAACATTTTAGTACCTTAGAGTTTAGGGTTTAGGACATAGAATAATGAGCATTGTATTTTAAAATTTTAAAATGATGCTAGCTAGAAACCATCTAAAGAGAAGAATGTAGACTTTAAAGTTCAAGCAATATTTTGTCAAAATCTTTCATGGATTTCATAATGGCTACCAATACACTAGAAAAAAAAGAATTTTTTTGGGATGAAATCATCCAAAACATCTACAAAAAATATACTAAATTTGTAGTAACATAGATGAAAGTACATATTTCTTGGATGGATGTCCAAAAAGGGATGACTATTTTAATTGACATACGATTTTGAAGGTAAGTTGCTCTATCAAGAAGAAAAGAGAATTTAATCCCTAATACAAGCAAGAACCACAATATGTTCCATTTTTTTTGTACTCCTTCATTACAAGGTTGAATTCAAAAAATCTCTTCCAATTTTCTGCTTACTAAAAAATTATGCAAATTTTAGAATACACTCTCCTATTGTTCTTGTAAGGCTACAATTTTTTTTTATCCATTCGACACGCTATGCTACATAAACACCACTTGTATTTTTAGTTCTCTTTGTAAATAAACCATATGAACATAAGCAACTTCCTTTAAGGATTAAATGCTACTCTTTCTGTTCCAAAATAATCAATCTCTTGAACAAATGTTATGGATTAAGGTTGAAAATAACATTTCATAAATCCATTTTGTGTTGTAAGTAGAGTTTAGTGCACTTCTATAAACTTTGAGTTTTAGAACTCTTTTCAAAGTGCAATTTGGGAATATTAAAAAGTGAAATTTTGGAGGCATTTTCAAGGAGCACCAATAGGCAATTAATTGTTGAGTGTGAGGAGTCAATTTGTGGATAGTTAGTATGGGCCTAAGACCATGTGTAAAACTCTCTACCACCTCCCAAAGCTTCATCTCCTTCAAACAAACAACATTCAAAATAATGCTAAATATAAGAATAGATAGTGTTGATTGACCCTTCAATCATTTTATTTGTCTTTTGATTGATGATTGTATGTATGGAGGGGAACTATTGCTCAAAGTTATTTTGTTGGTCCTAGGAGGCAATCAAAAGTCAAATTTGACCAGTTTTCAATGTTACAAAGTACAACATGAAGATCATTTTGGAATAAAAAATTAAAGCCAACATGAAGATCATTTGGGGACAGAGGGAGTAGTAAAATGGCTCAAGAATAAATTAACTACACCTAATTGTGGCCCTTTTCTAAAACCAACCACTACAAATTCTTGCCTAAAACATACCGCCTCCATTCATGAGGACCTAAGGTAGCTTTTGATACATCTATTTTCAACACTATGAAAATTTATAGTTTATTTATACAAAGTCCAAAAAATGCACAATCTAAAGAAAATCTAAAACATTCTTTTGACTTCCAACAAGATCCAACAATAAATTAGGCAATTTAATAATAGGAACATATTGCAATTGTTTATACAAACACGACTAGATGTAGTTACATTAAGGTAGGAGCAAAAACCACCCATTTAAGAACATATTGGCTTAGGATCTCTTCTATGCGGATCAAAGCATTTTCTAACAAATTTTCAAAGAAAGAAGAGAGGAAGACACATCCATCACAATTTGACTCATAATTTTTGAGCTCAAGTTGAATTAAATATGATTTTTTAAAGCTCGCAGCAGTAGGATGCTATTGAAGTCCACAGGTACTGCCATTAAATGTCAAAGAGTTGTTCAACAATGGTGCAAATGGAGTTAAAAAATAAACGCATGCAAACCTTAAACTTGAGCAACATGGAAGTGTCCCACCACTCATAACTCCACATTATTTACACTGAAACAATGTCTACTTCCAAATCAAGCTTAGTCGCCAACCACTCATAAAATTGTGCACTAAAATCCCAAATTGGCACCAATTCATCACTGCACAGTTTTTCATTCCTATAGTAACAATTCATGGTACAAAAGTAGGAGCATGGGCAGAATATGGACAGGCTACCTTAGAACTTGGAAAGCACAGGAGTCACCCATTAGTCCTTCAGAAGCTTAGAGGCTTGCAACTGAATAGCTTCCCATGCAGCATCCACATGCTGCAGCTCCGTGCGAGCTCCACCAACGGCAAATCGAATTGTGTAGAGACCTCCGAGAACCTGCATCATCCCCCCCACAGGATCAAACTTCAAAGTTCCAAGCCACATTATTTGTAAATCATGAAGAGGCAAAAAGCATACGTGCTGGTGTGCAAAAAGAAAATGTGCTAAGCATAGAAGCAATAAAAGCATATGTACTACTAGAGCAATACCGTATGAGTGATAAAAATGTTCCCATCACTATTCACGGCTTCTACAAGCTTCGCATTCAAAGAATAGCCGTTTTCTGCATCATTAGCTGGTGGTCTAAGTCGGAAGCAAACTAGTGAGAATTTCCTTGGGGCCATAATCTGCACATGTCAAAATAATCAAGCCAAGAAGAGATGAAAATCAACAGAGCATCCACACAAACAAGCAGATTCGTAGTTCAAACTGAGAAATTCTCTGCCATAAAAAACTAGTTCTTCATGCTTAGAAAACTAATAAACACGGCAGTGCAGTATCCATTAACCGTGACGGGGAGCTCCACCAATCCTATCCAGATACAAGCTTAATACTAGTCTAAATGAACAGTAATAACCTCAAATCTGGAATCAGCTCGTAAAAGCTCTTCAAAATGCTTGGCAAGATCACAATGGTTGCTGATATAAGCTCGCAATCCAGTACTTCCATACATACGCATCACCATCCACAGCTTCAAGGATCTGCATCCACAGCAACGATTGGATTTCTGTAGTAAGGCATACTTTTCAATGAGAGTGCACACAAAGCCATATTCAGCGCTAGCGAACTCTGAACAAAGAGTTCATTGATGTGCATTAGTCAATGGATTAAAAAATTTGCAGTGTAATAGAATCTCACAAACAGGCTGAAGGGGACTGTCTACTGCTGCATTGTCATTATTAGCATAAGAATAAACAACAGGGTGAAGAACCTGAATCTTCGACCCAGAGGAATCTGCCAGTCCTTGTAATCGACCACCGAGTTATTATCAGACTGCTTGTTTCGCAGAAACTCTGGATTGGTCGAAAGAGCTGCTACTAAAAGTGTGGGGTGCTGCGAATTAAAAGAACATTAACAACAAAACAAAACAAAATCAGTCCAAATGAAACTGAACCAGCAGGAAAATTTGAAAACCAGCACTAGCAGAAAAAAATACTCCTCGAAAAGAACTTTAGAAAGTCCAGGCGAGTTACAATTGTCAGGTCTTGCGTTAGAAAAAACCTTAAATGGCTTTACAATTGGCAAGATTCCAAGTGGCTAGTTTTTCTTGAATACATTAGCGGGGGTGGGGGTGGGAGTGGGGGGCTTTCTAAGTCACAAAATTGATTGGGGTTGAAAATTGCACCTTCACCCATAGTGTAGAGCAATCAAAATTGGTAAGAAGCCACTTGTGTGGATTCATGTCGAATGAATCGGCCTTTTCCACACCGTTCAAATGCGTCCGGTATTCTGGACAAATGCAGGCATTTCCTGCATATGCCCCATCCACATGAAACCACATCCCGTACTCCTGCAGAATCAAAATCGCTTGAGAACTATGCTCGACATACGTACCACAAGTACACACAGAAATTTATCTGATTCAGGTCGAGCTGTGCAAGAACATTGGTTTCGAGAAGTGGAACCTCACTTTAGCAATATCTCCCAGTTCTGACAAAGGGTCCACAGCAGCTGATGAAGTGCTTCCGATCTGCACATTCAGAAGAGGCATGAGTTCCACATGAAACATCCATTTTTGATCAAAACGAAGCATAAAATGAGCGCCAACAAAACGCATGCTCATGCCCCGAGTAACTTGTGGAGTTCGAAGAACAGGAAATGTCGTAGATTTTACCCAAAATAGAAAAAATAATCGGAAGAAGTCTGTAAACAAACGGGCTCTGAAAAAAAAAGATAGTAATTCGAGAAAAGGCTCAGAGAGAGTACCACTCCGCAGAGAAAGAAAGGCACAAGTCCAGCTGCGACATCGGCAGCAACAGTCTTTGCAAGTACTTTGGGGGACATGGAGTAGCTCGTCGAAGCATCTGTGGGAATGAGCCGGAGATTTTCGAAACTCATACCTGCAATCTGGATAAGAAAACAGTCCACAAAATCCACAAGGAATCCGATGAAAGACACAAAACAGTTAACCCCAAAAGGACTAAAAGGATTCATGCTTGAAAATGACCAATGTGATGTAAAAAATCAACAAATCAGACCGGGACCGAATTCTACACCTACATCACTGGAGAATACTGCAGGCGTTGGTCAGTAAATTCATAAATATTGGTCGAAGAAAATACTCACATGCTCTACTGAAAAGAACATGAGATTCAATTCGGGCCTCTTGAATTGGTCCCTTAAGGGTTAAACGGGTAGAACTAGAAGGACCGTGTTACCTGAGTAGCCTTGTTGACACACGAGTGCGCTTGATCGGACGTGTAAGCTACTAACTTCCCCAAAGCTTCAATTTCGGAGAACCCTCGATCTTTGGTTATTTGTTCCACTGCACGCTTCCGGGCTGCTAACATGACGACTAACACAGCTTCGCTGGCAGTGCCTTGGATCACACCTCCACCCTTGCCTGCACGTTAATATTAATCACCATCAGGAGACTCGACCATTTTACATCTGAAAGCATAAGAATAAAAACTAAGTGGGAACAGATACAACACTGCTTCAACTCCAGGTACATTCCTTAAACCCCAATTCTAGAGTGCTTTCTAAACTTTAAAAGATAATTTTAGGTTGTGACACAGAATCATTCTTCACCAGAAGAAAGAAACTCGTTCGGGAGCTGCAAGAGTTTGCCAAGCCAGTCCAGAACTATCATTTCCAGCTCGGTTGCAGCTGGGGATGTAATCCAGCTGAACCCAACAATGTTGAACCCCCCACTCAGCATCTCCCCGAGAAAGCCTGCCGTGCTGCCGTTCGAAGGATAGAAGCCAAAGAAGTTGGGGCTCTGCCAATGCGTGACTCCAGGCACTATTTTGCTCTGCACGTCTGCACCCCATCAAAGAGCACATCAAGTTCCCAAGTTGACACACAAAAAAAGTAGAATCATGGAAGTTACACAATAATTCGATAAATGAGTTACATTTCCCAAGTTGAACACAAACCATGAACTTACAATAAGCGTGAAATCCAGCGATACTTAAAACCTACAGCACTGAGGATTCATGCTCAGTTCAATTCAAACTATCAAAAACCAAGGACTCAGATGCGACCATATTAGTCTGATCGGTCACCAGAATCAGCGAACAACATTGCATGTGGTGATCAAAAACTACTTCAAATTGAACATGAGAAAGCCCCATATCAACTATTCAAAATTGCTAAAAAGGATGAGGCTCAATTTGGGTTTAAATCTTCAATGTCCTACGAAGAACGTACCAGATAAAATATCCTCGAGTGCTTCTGGCTCATCTGGAGCACTTTCAGGGAGCAATTTCTGTAAGTACCCTGGCTGAAACGGGGAGCCAAACACATGTGCAATTCATAAGCATGACTTCTTTCATACCACAGCCCTAAACGCTGAACCAACCAAAAACCTAAACCACGAGGAGGATTGACAAAAACAGAATCTGAAGCCATTTCCATCGCCAGTGCACTGCTTTGTCCTATTCGTGAGGTACGGAAAGTAGCGGCACCTAGAATATTGGTATCTCCACAAAATTGGTACAATGCAGCCATATTTCAACTGCCTTGCCCTAATTCAAATAGTCTGAATTTGGTCAAGTTGTGTCAGCACACACAATTACGATATATCGGTGTTAGTAGTGATTCTCTTATGCATACCTCCACTTGGCTTCTTACGGGAAAGCTTTCGATATCCCGGTGGTAATCAGCGATGAAATCCACCATCTGATGAGCATGTTTCCGAAACTCTTCCACGTCGAAGGGTTTGGCCAGAACCGACCTCGTTGCTCCACCACCTTCAAGGCTTCCCCTGCCACACACAACAACACCAATTCAGAAGAAAGAAAAAGAAAATCTTCGAGACTCTGTAAACACATCACAACTGGATTGGCATGTATCGAACGTCCAAGAGAATCGAAAGAGAGACGGGTAGAACCGGGTTTCGTTACTGGAATTCCATAGCCACAATTAACTGAGGAAAGTAGAAAGCAGTGAAGACAAGCAGCATCGCAGTTGAGAGGAACGCCGACATTTGCGAAGATTCAGAAGGAAAAAGTAGATTGGAGAATTGGTTGCTTACATTTTGCTCCTTTGCTTCTTGAAGAGCTGTGCGGCAAGCCCGAGCGAAGGCGAGGAGATGGAATGAATTGTGCAAATTGAGCTACAGTACCAGAGAAGCGGTGAAGAAGCATTCTGTGGAACTTCATGGCAGCGAACTGGTGGCTTTCCATGAATCAAGGGTCCTTTCAGTGTTGGACATCTTGAATGCAAGCTTGCCTTTTGTACTGTAGTCCAATGTAAAGGTAGGAGGTGCATAAACCACCTATTTTAAGGGTAAGGGCCAGCTGACATGTGAGCATGGTGGGCAAGAAAAGCAACTAGAAAGACAAGAACAGTGCCACCGATGATCGGTAAGCGAGGAAGGAGGAGAGGGCAGTAGAAAACACTGTAGAAGGAGCATAAAGGTGCTTTCTCTATTTCGGCATTGCTGACTGCTCCTACCCATCGAAACATGTAAGTTGGCCCTAAGAGCATATTGCAATAGGATCTCTTCAATGCAAATTAACCCCTCACCGCCCAAGGCCTAACCATGTCAAAAAACAACCTTGCTTTTCAAGTGTTATAAGGTAGGCACCCCCAAAATGGCACCTGACCTTAAAGCGCCATCTACAGGCTGTGTATATTTTCAAAATCAGTTATGTACCTATTTGGATGGAGTGCTTTCAGAAACAAACTTTGACCTTTAATAGCTTTTGCCTACGATGTGCAAATACCACGTTCTTTGGTGCGTTGGAACCTCCTTTCACTTGCCAACAAGAATACATGAAAAATTGACCAGTCTAATAGTAGTAACTAGGCTTAGTTGAAAAAAATGGTGGTTTTGGGTGTACCCACCTTAAGTCTAAATGTGAGTAAGGTATGAAAATCTCAACCGTACATTCTTGTACTGTGCATGTTGTAGATGGTGAAAATCAAATTCGGGGTCATTTGATGGTATATATTGAAAGATTTTAATGTTCTAGTGTTGAAAAAAGATGCTGACATCAACCTAAAAACACATTTGGAGGTGAAATTTGATATATACACTTCTACTCAAATGAAAAAATTTTACACTGCAAAGTGATTCAAAATCAAAAGACAAATACTTTGGTGGGAAAAAACAATCATTCAATTGACTCATGGTGTTAGCAAAATTGATTTGAAATGTCAAAAAATAGTGAAAGAAGTAACAAAAAAACAACATCTATGGTTGAACCTACCTCTACTAAAATGTTTTTCAGTCAATCATAACTTCTTGGATTGATATGAAATTCTTACCACAAGAACTAGACTAGTACGTGCAACTTTTCCAACAAAAATTATTGAAAACAAACCTTGTTTGAAGAAGTAATAAGCCGCTGAAGTTCACTGCACTACAAAAGATTGGATATTTTATGAATGCAAAAATATGACTAAGGATGACTGACGACTAATTGCAATCATATTGTTGAAGGCCAGCACCTTGAGGAAAAATATGACTGCAAAATATGATTGTCAGTCATTTTTGGGCCTTTTCCTTCATAAGTAAACACCATACAACCATTAGGAACACCCAAGTACTTTATAGGGAACATAGGGAACATGTTTGGGGAACGTTAAGTCATATAGTCAGTCATATTTCTATGGTAGTGACATTTTTTTTGTTTTGGGCAGCCCAAGAAAAATACGGGCAATTAAAAAAAAAATTGGACAAGTCATTGTTTAGGATTTTGAAACCTAATCACCACTTTTTTAGGGTTTTGAAACCCTAGCCGCCACTTCTTTTGGCCCTTCTTCCTTGCCTTTTATTGTCTTTTAGCTCGTACTTGTTATTGCTTCTTATTTTTTGCTTCTTAGTTGTTGTCTTTTGTTGCATCTTAACTCTTCTTTCTTATTGCTTCTTAGTTTTAATCATGCTTCTTGTTTCTTGTTGTTGCATCTAAACTCTTTCTTTCTCTAGCATTTAAACTCTTTATTTGTCTTAGTTTTAGTTTTTAGTTTCTTCTTGTTGCTTTTTAATTCTTGCTTCTTGTTTCTTTTTGTTGCATCTTAACTTTTGTTTCTTGTTGTGTCTTAGTTGTTGCTTCTTGTTTCTTTTTGTTACATCTTAACTTTTGTTTCTTGTTGTATCTTAGTTGTTGCTTCTTGTTTCTTGTTGCATCTTAACTCTTGCTTGTTGTTATCTATTAGTACTTATCTATTTTTTCTCCTTGTTTTGTCTATCACCATTTTTATTTTTTCTACCCTAAATTTGAGCTACATATTTTGTGCTATTGTAAGCCTTTAAAGATTGAGCTTTGTTGTTCATTTACTAAAAATTAACCTCCCATTTCTTTAATTGTTTAAGCAGGCACCAAAAGTTGAAACAAATTCATTGGAAGCTATTTGCAACCCAATAGAGCCATCTTCACATTATTGTAAAGAATATAAGTCTTATTGGATTTTGTGGATGATTCATTGTGGTATATATGTTTTGTATTAGTGACTAATAAATATCAATGAAGAGAGTTGCTTTTCTTCTTGCATTCTCTCTCTCCAATATGATTATCTCTAGTATATCTCTAAAATCATATGTATTCATTTTTAACTACATAAAATCTTTTTTTCAATTGTTAAATCATTTTGATGTATATTTTCAATGTATCATGTCTATTTAAAATGCATAGAAAATGTGATTGTAGTTTGTAATTGAAGCTACTTTGGACCTCAGTCACTCCAATCATAGACCACATACAAATTTAAAAAAATAAGATTCTCAATCATCTGGAATGTCACGTGCTTGAGTTACATTTCATAATATATATTGACCAAAATATAACTAGCTTTAGTCATAATGCTCATAGTTATGCACATCAAAATATAACTTTGTGCTTCTAAAAATATGACTGCAACTAATCATAAAATTATTAAAAACATCCATATGAACTACCACATCAACCAAAAATATGACTCACAAAAGTCATATTTCACATTAGCAAAAAATATGACTTACAAGAGTCATATTCCACATCTACAAAAAATATGTCTGTACAAAGTCATATGTCACGTTTGCCAAAATATGACTGACTGCAGTCATATTCTACGACAGCCAAAAATATGACTAACTGCAGTCATATTTCACGTTTTCTAAAATATGACTGACCACAGTCATATTCCACGTCAACCAAAAATATGATTGATTACAGTCATATTTCACGTTTTCCAAAATATGACTAACCGCAGTCATATTCCACGTCAGCCAAAAATATGACTACATGGAGTCACATGCCACGTAGGATTTATTTTCATTTGCTCGGGCAACTCAGAAAAAAGCCAAGCCTCCTCAAAGAGTCAAAGTATACGCCTTGTTGGCAAAATTATGGATAATTATGGATAATTATATCTTCCAAAAAATATGACTGATGTCCGAAGCGACTTGTCGATAATGATTCATGTTAGTCATGTTGCAATCATCTACAGTGATTTCTGTAGCCAATCATATTTTTCAATTTTATGACTCATTGCAATCATATTTTGCAGTCATAAAACAATCGTTTTGTTGTAGTGCCGTAATGCAAAAATGTCTGGATTCTGAACTTTGAATTGCTCCCACGCATTTGAAACAACTTGTATTGACATGAAAATTTTATCAAAATAATAAGACTTTATTAGTAACAAAATCCAACAAATTTTTATTGAAAACTAACATTTGATAAAAAAAGATACAAGCCCCCAAAGTTGCAACCATCTTAATGCAGTGTGGTGAATTCAAATTGAACCTGTCAACTTCGAATGACTTTCAAAAACTCAATACATCTTGGATAGATCTGAAAATTTTACTACAAAAAATAGACAATTATGTGCAACTTTCCAAAGAAGTTTTATTGAATTTGGACATAGGATGCAAAAAGTTACAGCACTCCAAAGTTGACTACTAGACTGTGTGAGGACACTTTTGGTCCACTTGGGCAGTGAGGGGTTAAAGCATTTTCTATCAAATTTTTAGGCAGAGAAGAGAGAGAGAGACAAATCTATTACAATTTCATATGTAATTTTTAGGCTTAAATTGAATTAGATATGATTTTCTAAAGCTTGCAACACCAAGGTGCTATTGAAAGCCAGAGGTACAACCAGTAGATGTCATTGAGTAGTTTTCCATCAATGGTGCAAATGGAGTCCAAAAATGGTCTCCTCCTATGCCAAGCCCAACATGCTTAGTTGTCCTTTACTCTAGCTTGTCCATAGATTGATCAAGTTTGCCAAAGATTGATATTTAGAGTAATTTTCTTCCTTTTTTTTTCCTACATTAGAACTAACTTAAACCCAAAACTCCACCTTTCACATTTTAAAGAGATTATTGTATGTGCAAGCCATAAATTGTTGAAAAAAATTGGCCTTTATATGAGAGTTTTCTTTAAACTAGTTCCCTATTGGAAGTTTTTGGTACATGTTCCCAAATTTAAAATGTTATGAATTTTTTGAACATGTGGCAAACTCTATCACAAAAAGGGAAAAAAAATTCAAGAAAAAAAATGAAATTAACTTGTCAAATCCTGAATTAAAGCTGCCTAGAATTTGAAGACCTCAAAAAATATTTTTTTCAACTTTAAACACTACAATCTTGCAATTTGTGCAGTCAAAACCTCCCAGTTTTTTACCAAAACATAGTAAAGTAGTCTACCACTAGATTTTATGATAAGATGCAACAAATTTTCATTCATTATTTTAGAAGGGCCTTTGCCAACAAAACAATTCATTTTGAGTAATTTTTAGTGAATACAGTCAAAGAACTTTAGGGGTTAATACATTTTAATTAGTTCTAAGAGAATTTATCACAATGAAAAACAAGAAATCTAATAGAACTTTATTGACAATTTTTTGTTAAAATCTATTAAATTTAACAAGTTTTAACAAGTATAAATAAATTTTAACAAAATCATGTAGAAAAAAGGCACAAAATATAGACATACTAGAAATAAAATCCACAAGATCCAACATAGATAAGAAAGGTGGTTTAAACTAGTATTATATATTTTGTTATGAATAAGACCTATATAACCATTTATAAGCTATTGCAAGCTTGGGTGACCTTGTTGGATTAGATATAGAAGGAAACAACTCTAAGCCAAAATAATCTTCTAAAAATACATAAATGATTTGTTTCTAAAGTTATTTATTTGAATATTTTATCCTTTAGCATCTTTACTAGGCTAAACTTGTTGTGGAAAAAAGGAACATAGAAAATTTAGGGATGGTAAACAATGCATGCATACTACTAGTGCTAATGTTGACCACTTAGCATGTTCTTTAGTGAATTTTTACGCACTCTACTTTCTAATCATCCCAACATAGTAATGATTGGATTTTATTCCCTAAAAGACCATGAGTTCCCTCAAGGGACAATTTTGGTCCGGGTAGGTTTTTACTGTCTCAATTTGAAGTGAATTTTTTTGGGAATCTTTGAGGTTGTGTAGCTTTGTGAGAGCTTTGTGGATATCTAATTTTTGTTTCAATCGGATGCCGGATGAAAAAGTTATGGCACAATAAGCAAGAAATAAAGATTAGCGGGCAACCCCCCCAAAATTACAAAAAGTCAAAATAATTGTTTTTGAATTTTTTTTCTTAAATATTATATTTAAATCTATACGTGAAGGTTTTATTCATTCTATTTGGACTAGGGATGAGAAAGTTACGAACAATCTTAGTTTATCAGGCAATCTTAGTTTATCAAGCATCTTTTTAAGAATTTTTTTTTAATCCAACTTTGAATGGTAATGTCTTCCAATCCGTGCGGTCAGATTTGATGAGATTTTTACTTCATGATCTCAGACAAGTTAAGTACAAGATCCTATGGTTTAATTATTTAAAAATAAATTGATTTCCTTAAGTGAATTCAACTAGAAGTGGTAGTTTCAAGTGGTTTTTGGCAGAAAACACCCTCGGGGCTTTAGGGGTTAAATTGAGGAAACCTTTATCCGTGGAAGAATGCTAAAGGTTATTTTTTATTGTTTGGATAGTCAAACCTATTTTTTGCATATCCAAGAATGATTTTCATCCAATTTATTTTGTGAAAATTCATTAGTGCTTTGACTGTATCATCGAATTATATTCAAATCATATTAGTTGTATTTTTATTTTATACAAGGTAGTTTATCAAAAGAATATTCCACCAATACAATGTATTTCAATACTTTCAGATATTTGAACTTAGAATATGATTTTTGACATTGTTATTTCTTTAATGCTTAATCAAAACTAACAAAGTGAACTTTTGAAGGGTACTATCTACTCTACTTGGAAATTTTCATAAAAAAATCCTAAAATTAAATGTTTTATTGAAGAAGTTTGCATTCAATTTGAAAATCTTTGAAAAAAATCCTAATAATGACCATTTTATCAAATTTTGAAGTTGAAGATCAATTATTATGGTTCTAAAAATAGAATGATATTAAACCTTTTCTTCCACTTGAATCTTCTACACCACAACATAATTTTGTTTTTAAAATTTTGGATCTTTTAAGCATATTTTGTATTTGATGTGAATTTTTTTTATTTTCTCTTCAAAAATTTATAATAAATTTGAAATTCCTCTCCCCAAAATTGTAACTTTTAAAAATACATACTAGACATTTGAGTTCATCTTTGAAAAATAAATATAAAACCTTTCACTCATAAACGACAAAGGAGGATTTTGAGGTTTAATTATACAAACATTGTGTTTGCCCTTGAGGGATTAATACCACTAAACTTGCATATACTTAGAAGTTGGTGGCAACTAGGTCATTCCCTATCATTGTTTTTAGATTGAAACATTTGGATTCTTGATCCAAAGCAAATGCCAAGCAAACAATGTGTCACAACTTGGGCACACGTAAATTAAGAAAGCTAAATGGAGGCAAATGAAATCAATCGGCAATCCACATAATGAAATCCCCACATTAGTTCATTCACTGCAATGGCAATTGCAATGTTATAAAGGAAATTCTCGACATAACGTAGTTGTTGTATAGAATCACAAAATCTCCAAGAAATTGGGGATTTTCTAGCTTGATTTGCATCCACCTGGACCCAATATTGGAACAACTCTGGCTAGTCTTAGAGCTTAAAACCTAACGAACCAGCATGTATTTTGGGCAATATATAAATTTTGGGCAAGTAGTTGTGATTGGCAATTTTCATATTTTGGGCTGAAATTTTAATAGAAATTTTGGGCAAGGAATTGTGATTGGCAATTTTCATATTTTGGGCTGAAATTTTAATAGAAGTTGTGCGCAAGGAATATCTTTCATATGCACTAAATTTCATGACATTTGGAAATACAAGTCAAAATACATTACTTTTTTTGTAATTGGGCAGTCCAGGCAGATCAGAAAAAATCACTTTTTTCAATAATAAAAATTTGAAATTGTTTTCCTAGAGTTATACATAAGTGGAAAGCTTTGAAACATTCCATTTTTGACCAATGAGTCAAAAGTTATGAGGAGTTTTAGTTTGCAAGCAGTTATAGATTGTCTACTCTAAAATAAACTTTGAAGTACTTATCTTACTCAATTTTCAATCTTTTTTGAAAAAAAATAAATTATAGGATGTAGATTGTTTATTAAAACATTAAAACCATTGGAATTGACAATTTTCAATTCCATTAGTAAAATACTTGACAATTTTGTATTTTGAATCATTCTCTACTTCTTTCTACTTACTATTTTTTTCCTATAGGTTGTACAACTCCAAATGATGTGAAAATTTTCAAGCATGTAGGAAATTTCTTTAGGAAAATGCATCCAAAGAAGCACCACCATTTTGGACATTTATTCATAGAAAGGTGAGCTTGTGAAGTGCTAGCTGCCTAGTTTTTCACAGGGCAAAAAAATGATATTAATGGTTATATCTTGCAATCCACGTGGTGGAAATTTCTGAAATTTTTACCACATGTTCTCAAGTCAGCATACTAAAAGATCATACGGCTACATGTGTCAAAAAGAGTTTTTTTTCAAAAAATTGGTACTTGTACTAAAAATGGCAGTTCTTGAGCGTTTTTGGTGAAAACATAGTCATGAAACTTCAGGGGTTAATTTGTGCACTCCAGTGCAAGTCTCAATGAAATTTCCGGCGCTCTGCAACACACTAACACTTGTACAACAATCTCATACAAAATGTATCACCTGTTTTTTAAGATTCAGATGTCTTGTACATCCAAATGAACTACCCTCACCTCGGTAGTTTGATCGAGATTCACAAAGATTTAAAGAAGATAGTGGGATGTTAGTTGTTGACAAAAATATTGTCACACGTGCAATATGAGAAACATGCATGCTCCTAGCTAGTAGTAAAAATGACACGAGTAAAGATCAGTAAATATAAATTCGTGTTTAAGTAAAGATTCTATCTTTCAATACACGAAAGCAATGTATGCTAGATGGAATTTTCTCTGTTTAGGGATTCTATGGAGCAAGCCCAAGTCCTGAGCCATCTCCATATCATCCTCTCAGTTGCTCCTTGATCCTAGCCTCTGGGTGATATGTAGTTGTATGTAGTTTTAACACGTTAACTAGTGCACTAAAGAAAAATGGCAAGCCCAAGATTCAAACTAAATCAGCCACACATCAATCAGCACCCCTTAGCAATCAACTTCAGCAACACAAACATATAAAATAGCAGTGAGTGACTCTTTCAGTGACACAAACATAATTATAGAACTAGTAGACAGTGAGGGGCTCATTCAAGAGGGCATGACGCATTGTAACGTTGAAAATGATCATGTGTTTCTTAATATTTACAGAGAGAATGATAGGAACATGCTCGTAGTGGAGCAATAGTACTACATACATATTTCCAGTCCAGGCTCTATTTGTTTATACAAATGTACACGGAAGAAATTCACATAAATTACATTAGCTAGAATTCTTTCTAAGTTTCTTAATTCGTTCTAGACACCGCAGAAGCAGCCATGTCCAAATCCATTTGGATGCAGCAAGCTGCAGCAGCGTCCGCGTAGCTCATAATAGATGGATCCACTGATGTGTCATTATCGGTGCATGTCCATGCTTCGGAAGCAGATGCAACAGGACTCTCCACCGCCAAAGTCCCGTACATGACCTCGGCATTGTCGGAGGTGGACTCGGAGACCATCTCGACCATACTGTCCGAGACCATCTCAACGTACGAAGCCTCATTGTGCCTCACACCAGCCTCGAGAAACTTTGCATCTTCGTTGCTCCAAGTTGGAGGCAACGCATCGTCGACATTGGCCGCAGAAGAGGAGGCATCATCATTCGGAGCCTCATTACTCTCTGCCAATAATTCAGCCTCAATGAAATTGGAATACTGAACATCTTCACCACTCCAAGGCGGGGGTTCCGAATTGCCGGTCCAAGAGGTGAAATTAGCCTCATAATTCTCCTCCTGCGCCAATTCGGCTTCAAGGAAATTGGAATATTGCACATCCGCATCACCCATCTCCGGGAGCAACCGGGCATCGGGCTCAAGGGCCATCACTGGATCACAGGGCACTGGCATGAAGGACCCATCAAATGGTTGGTAGATTTCAGCCTCAGAACTGCTAGAGGCATCTAGGAATGGCTGCGGCATGCCTTGTTTCCCACGGCGGGGGGCTCTTGTGTGTTGGGACGAGGTGTGCACCAGGTGCCTTCCCTCGTTGGTCCCCAACAATCGCATTTGGAACTGTTTTCCACAGCTCAAGCATTTGAAGCGTGGCTGCAAGAGGTTGTTATTGTTATAGTACTTGAAGGGTGCATTGTCGGCCACGCCACAATGGCGACACTGGCGCGACAAACCCTTGAGCTCCGCAGGGTCCTCATTCCGCTTCTTGGCGTAGGTCTTGCCCTGCGGGCGACCGTGTGACCCCAACGTGAAGAGCTTGTGGCAATGCTCACACTGGAACCGCGGCTGGTCCAGCTTCTTGTTGTCAAAATATTTGAACGAGTTTCCTGTAGATTCAAGTCCGCAGTGATAGCAGCGGTACAGCTTTGGCGCAAGCACTACAGAGGCCATCGTAACTACAGCAAGTGATGCAAAGGAAATCCAGGAATGGAAGGACAGAGCTATCGTAACTACAGCAAGTGAGATGCTAAGGGAATAAAGGAAAGGAAGAACAGAGCTATCGGAAAACTACAGCAAGTGAGATGCTAAGGAACTCAAGGAATGGAAGAACAGAGCTATCGTAACTACAGCAAGTGAGATGCTAAGGGAATAAAGGAAAGGAAGAACAGAGCGATGCTTGCCAGGGGACGACTAGAAACAAAAGCGCGGATCATGAAGCTACAGCGAAGTGGAAAAATGGGAAGGGAAACCCTGGTATTTATACCTGAGGGGGGGGGGAGGAAGCGAACTCCCCGGATTGGTCCTTTGATGCCGCAATCTTCGGAATTCATTTCATTGGCTCTGCGACTCTGCCATTTGATTGGGTCTCGGCCGCTTTTGTCTGTACGTTCCCAGTTCTCCGCACCTTTGCGGTGTCGGCGACTTTTTCGGTACTTTTTCAGTTCTCAGTGCTCTTAATCGCTGTTTCGGGTCCTGCTAGCCGATATCGGTGGGTTGTCTGTGTTCGGGTTCTGCTCGACTGGCTCACAGTGTTTGCAAGTACTTTGGGGGACATGGAGTAGCTCGTCGAAGCATCTGTGGGAATGAGCCGGAGATTTTCGAAACTCATACCTGCAATCTGGATAAGAAAACAGTCCACAAAATCCACAAGGAATCGGATGAAAGACACAAAGCAGTTAACCCCAAAAGGACTAAAAGGATTCATGCTTGAAAATGACCAATGTGATGTAAATAATCAACAAATCAGACCGGGACGAATTCTACACCTACATCACTGGAGAATACTGCAGGCGTTGGTTAATAAATTCATAAATACTGGTCAAAGAAAATACTCACATGCTCTACTGAAAAGAACATGAGATTCAACTCGGGCCTCTTGAATTGGTCCCTTAAGGG
Source organism: Antitrichia curtipendula (assembly GCA_951230915.1). Lineage (NCBI taxonomy): Eukaryota > Viridiplantae > Streptophyta > Bryopsida > Hypnales > Leucodontaceae > Antitrichia > Antitrichia curtipendula. The sequence goes on along the minus strand of OX579639.1, from coordinate 12,669,924 downwards.
TTTAAACGGGTAGAACTAGAAGGACCGTGTTACCTGAGTAGCCTTGTTGACACACGAGTGCGCTTGATCGGACGTGTAAGCTACTAACTTCCCCAAAGCTTCAATTTCGGAGAACCCTCGATCTTTGGTTATTTGTTCCACTGCACGCTTCCGGGCTGCTAACATGACGACTAACACAGCTTCGCTGGCAGTGCCTTGGATCACACCTCCACCCTTGCCTGCACGTTAATATTAATCACCATCAGGAGACTCGACCATTTTACATATGAAAGCATAAGAATAAAAACTAAGTGGGAACAGATACAACACTGCTTCAACTCCAGGTACATTCCTTAAACCCCAATTCTAGAGTGCTTTCTAAACTTTAAAAGATAATTTTAGGTTGTGACACAGAATCATTCTTCACCAGAAGAAAGAAACTCGTTCGGGAGCTGCAAGAGTTTGCCAAGCCAGTCCAGAACTATCATTTCCAGCTCGGTTGCAGCTGGGGATGTAATCCAGCTGAACCCAACAATGTTGAACCCCCCACTCAGCATCTCCCCGAGAAAGCCTGCCGTGCTGCCGTTCGAAGGATAGAAGCCAAAGAAGTTGGGACTCTGCCAATGCGTGACTCCAGGCACTATTTTGCTCTGCACGTCTGCAGACCATCAAAGAGCACATCAAGTTCCCAAGTTGACACACGGAAAAACGTAGAATCATGGAAGTTACACAATAATGCGATAAATGAGTTACATTTCCCAAGTTGAACACAAACCATGAAATTACAATAAGCGTGGAATTCAGCGATACTTAGAACCTATAGCACTGAGGATTCATGCTCAATTCAATTCAAACTATGAAAAAACAAGAATTCAGATGCGACCATATTAGTCTGATCGGTCACCAGAATCAGCGAACAACATTGCATGTGGTGATCAAAAACTACTTAAACCCCAATATCAACTATTCAAAATTGCTAAAAAGCATAAGGCTTAATTTGGGGTTCAATCTTCAATGTCCTAAGAAGAACGTACCAGATAAAATATCCTCGAGTGCTTCTGGCTCATCTGGAGCACTTTCAGGGAGCAATTTCTGTAAGTACCCTGGCTGAAACGGGGAGCCAAACACATGTGCAATTCATAAGCATGACTTCTTTCATACCACAGCCCTAAACCCTGAACCAACCAAAAACCGAAACCACGAGGATTGCCAAAAACAGAATCTGAAGCCATTTCCATCGCCAGTGCACTGCTTTGTCCTAATCGTGAGGTACGGAAAGTGGCGGCACCTAGAATATTAGTGTCTCCACAAAATTTTGTCAAAATTGGTACAATGCAGCCATATTTCAACTGCCTTGCCCTAATTCCAATAGTCTGAACTTGGTCAAGTTGTGTCAGCACACACAATTACGATATATCAGTGTTAGTAGTGATTCTCTTCTGCATACCTCGACTTGGCTTCTGACGGGAAAGCTTTCGATATCCCGGTGGTAATCAGCGATGAAATCCACCATCTGATGAGCATGTTTCCGAAACTCTTCCACGTCGAAGGGTTTGGCCAGAACCGACCTCGTTGCTCCACCACCTTCAAGGCTTCCCCTGTCACACACACCAACAGCAATTCAGAAAAAAGAAAAAAGAAAATCTTCGAGACCCTGTAAACACATGACAACTGGATTGGCAAGTATCGAACGTCCAAGAGAGTCGAAAGAGAGACGGGTAGCACTGGTTTTCGTTACTGGAATTCCATGGCCACAATTAACTGAGGAAAGTGAAAACAGTGAAGACAAGCAGCATCGCAGTTGAGAGGAACGCCGACATTGCAAAGATTCAGAAGGAAAAAGTAGATTGGAGAATTGGTTGCTTACATTTTGCTCCTTTGTTCTTGAAGAGCTGTGCGGCAAGGCCGAGTGAATGGAATGAATTGTGCAAACTGAGCTACAGTACCAGAGAAGCGGTGACGAAGCATTCTGAGGTAGGAGGTGCATAAACCACCTACTTAAGGGCCAGCTGACATGTGAGCCTGGTGGGCAAGAAAAGCAACTAAGGTAGAACTATCCAATTCCGTCAGTGACTCAAATCCGTGGTTTACAGCTTTGTCCCAATTTCGTCAGAAAAACATGCAAATCCGCTTCAGATTCTGACAACAATAGTTTTTTTAATGCTATTAAAAGATAATGTTTAAATAATGATTGGTGGATCTTCAAGTGCTATTAGATTCATTGAAAAGCGGTATTGAGTTGTAAGAGGACGTTTATGAATCCAGTCTAGTAGCAGTTGTGCAATTTCACTTCAGAAATTCATAGAAATTACAATTTTTATCAAAAAATTATAATTTCACTTGGGTTTGACTCCTGAAACAAAAGCACACATCTAAAAAAAATGTTTCTTTCCTAGAGTTGGCCCCAATATAGTTAGATTGCGAATCAGGGTGGTAATGGGTAGTTCTACCTTAGAAAGACAAGAACAATGCCACCGATGATCGATAAGCGGAACTGATATTGGTGTAGAAAACACTGTAGGAGGAACATAAAAGTGTTTTCTCTATTTCGGCATTGCTAACTACTCCTACCCACCGATACATGTAAGTTGGCCCTGAGAGCATATTGCAATAGGATCTCTTCAATGCAGACTAACTCCTCACCTCCCAAGGCCTAACCATGTCAAAAAACAACTTTGCTTTTAAAGTGTTATAAGTCTAAATGTGAGTAAGGTATGAAAAAATCTCAACCATACATTCTTGTAGTGTGCATGTTGTAGATGGTGTAAATCAAATTTGGGATCATTTGACCGTATATATTGAAAGATTATAATGTTCTAGTGTTGAAAAAAGATGCTGAAATCAACCTAAAAACACATTTGGAGGTGAAATTTGATTTCTAAACTCCTACTCAAATGAAAAAAACTTTAGACTACAAAGTGAGTCAAAATCAAAAGACAAACACTTTGGAGGGAAAAAAAAATTGTTCAATTGACTCATGGCGTTAGCAAAATTGTTTTGAAATGTCAAAAAATAGTGAAAAAAGTAGCAAAAAAACACATCTATGGCTGAACCTACCTCTACTAAAATGTTTCTCAGTCAATCATAACTTCTTGGATTGATATGAAATTCTTACCACAAGAACTAGACTAGTACGTGCAACGTTTCCAACAACAATTATTGAAAACAAATCCTGTTTGAAGAAGTTATAAGCCGCTGAAGTTCACTGTCATGCAAAAATGTTTAGATTTTGAATTTGAATTGCTCCCACGCATTCGAAACAACTTGTATTGACATGAAAATTTTACCAAAATAATAAGACTTTATTAGTAACAAAACCCAACAAATTTTTATTGAAAACTAACATTTGATGAAAAAGATACCAGCCCCCGAAGTTAGAGCCATCTCAATGCAATGTGGTGAATTCAAATTGAACCTACCAACTTCGAATGACTTTCAAAAACTCAATACATCTTGGATAGATCTAAAAATTTTACCACAAAAAATAGACAAGTATGCGCAACTTTTCTAAGAAGTTTTATTGAATTTGGACATAGGATGCAAAAAATTACAGCACTCCAATGTTGACTGCTAGACTGTGTGAGGACACTTTTGGTCCACGTGGGCAGTGAGGGGTTAAAGCATTTTCTATCAAGTTTCTAGGGAGAGAAGAGAGAGAGACAAATCTATTACAATTTCATATGTAATTTTTAGGCTTAAATTGAGTTAGATATGATTTTCTAAAGCTCGCAACACCAAGGTGCTATTGAAAGCCAAAGCTACAACCATTAGATGTCATTGAGTAGTTTTCCATCAATGGTGCAAATGGAGTCCAAAAACGGTCTCCTCCTATGCCAAGCCCAATATGCTTAGCTATCTATTACTTCAGCTTGGCCATAGATTGATATTTAGGGCAATTTTCTTCCTTTTTTATCCTACTTTAGAGCTAACTTAAACCCAAAACTCCACCTTTCACATTTTGAAGAGACTATTGTAGGTGCAAGCTATAAATTGTTGAAAAAAATTGGGCTTTATATGAGAGTTTTTTTGAAGCTAGTTCCCTATTGGAAGTTTTTGGTACATGTTTCCATGCATGTTCCCCAATTTAAATGTTATGAATTTTTTGAACATGTGGCAAACTCTATCACAAAAAAGGAATAGAACAATTCAAGCAAAGAAGTGAAATTAACTTGTCAAATCCTGAATTAAAGCTGCCTAGAATTTGGAGACCTCAAAAAACTTTTTTTTCAACTTTATACACTACAATCTTGCAATTTGTGCAATCAAAACCTCCCATTTTTTTTTACCAAAACATAATAAAGTAGTCTACCACTAGATTTTACAATAAGATGCAACAAATTTTCATTCATTATTTTGGAGGGGCCTTTGCCAACAAAACAATTCATTTTGAGTATTTTTTTAGTGAATATAGTCAAAGAACTTTAGGGGTTAATACATTTTAACTAGTTCTAAGAGAATTTATCACAGTGAAAACCAAAAAATCTAATAGAACTTCATTGACAAATTTTTGTTAAAATCTATTAAATTTAACAAGTTTTAACAAAACTTATTTTCTAGAATGTCTATCAAAACCAAAATAATCTTCTAAAAACACATAAATGATTTGTTTCTAAAGTTATTTATTTAAATTTTTTTAAACTTTAGCATCTTTACAAGGCTAAACTTGTTGTGGAAAAAAAGAACATAGAAAATCTAGGGATGGTAAACAATGCATGCATGCTATTAGTGCTAATGTTGATGACTTAGCATGTTCTTTGGCGAATTTTTAAGCACTCTACTTTCTAATCATCCCAACAAAGTAATGATTGGATTTTATTCCCTGAAGGACCGTGTGTCCCCTCAGGGGACAATTTTGGTCCAAGTAGGTCCCTATTGTCTCAATTTGTAGTGAATTTTTTTGAGAATTTTTGAGGTTGTGTAGCTTTGCGAGAGCTTTGTGGATATATAGATTTTGTTTCAATCGGATGCTAGATGAAAAAGTTATGGCACAATAAGCAAGAAATAAAGATTAGCGAGCAACTCCAAAAAAATTACAAAAAGTCAAAATAATTGTTTTTGAATTTTTTTTCTAAAATATTATGTTTTAATCTACACGTGAAGGTTTGATTCATTCTATTTAAACTAGGGATGAGGATGTTATGGACAATCTTAGTTCTTTGGGCAATTTAAACATCTTCTTAAGAAATTTTTTTTGATCCAACTTTGAATGCTAATATCTTCCAATCCGTGCGGTCAAATTTAATGAAATTTTTACTATATGATCTCAGACAAGTTAAATACAAGATCTTACAGTAAAATGATATAAAAAATTTCTTTCTTTAAGTGAATGCAACCAGAAGTGGTAGTTTCAAGTGTTTTTTGACAGAAAACACCCTTGGGGCTTTAGGGGGTAAATTGAGGAAACCTTTATCCGTGAAAGAATGTCAAGGGTTATTAATTATTCTTTGGATAGTCAAACATATTTTTGCATATCCAAAAATGATTTTCATCCAATTTATTCTGTGCAACTTCATCAATGCTTTGACTGTACCACTGAATTATATTCAAATCATATTAGTTGTATTTTTATTTTATACAAGGTAGCTTATCAAAGGAATATTCCACCAATACAATGTATTTCAATACATTCAGATATTTGAACTTAAAATATGATTTTTGACAGTGTTATTTCTTTAATGTTTAATAAAAACTAACAAAGTGAACTTTTTGAAGGGTACTATCTACTCTACTTGGAAATTTTCATAAAAAAATCCTAAAATTAAATGTTTTATTGAAGAAGTTTGCATTCAATTTGAAAATCTTTGAAAAAAATCCTAATAATGACCATTTTATCAAATTTTGAAGTTGAAGATCAATTATTATGGTTCTAAAAATAGAATGATATTAAACCTTTTCTTCCACTTGAATCTTCTACACCACAACATAATTTTGTTTTTAAAATTTTGGATCTTTTAAGCATATTTTGTATTTGATGTGAATTTTTTTTATTTTCTCTTCAAAAATTTATAATAAATTTGAAATTCCTCTCCCCAAAATTGTAACTTTTAAAAATACATACTAGACATTTGAGTTCATCTTTGAAAAATAAATATAAAACCTTTCACTCATAAACGACAAAGGAGGATTTTGAGGTTTAATTATACAAACATTGTGTTTGCCCTTGAGGGATTAATACCACTAAACTTGCATATACTTAGAAGTTGGTGGCAACTAGGTCATTCCCTATCATTGTTTTTAGATTGAAACATTTGGATTCTTGATCCAAAGCAAATGCCAAGCAAACAATGTGTCACAACTTGGGCACACGTAAATTAAGAAAGCTAAATGGAGGCAAATGAAATCAATCGGCAATCCACATAATGAAATCCCCACATTAGTTCATTCACTGCAATGGCAATTGCAATGTTATAAAGGAAATTCTCGACATAACGTAGTTGTTGTATAGAATCACAAAATCTCCAAGAAATTGGGGATTTTCTAGCTTGATTTGCATCCACCTGGACCCAATATTGGAACAACTCTGGCTAGTCTTAGAGCTTAAAACCTAACGAACCAGCATGTATTTTGGGCAATATATAAATTTTGGGCAAGTAGTTGTGATTGGCAATTTTCATATTTTGGGCTGAAATTTTAATAGAAATTTTGGGCAAGGAATTGTGATTGGCAATTTTCATATTTTGGGCTGAAATTTTAATAGAAGTTGTGCGCAAGGAATATCTTTCATATGCACTAAATTTCATGACATTTGGAAATACAAGTCAAAATACATTACTTTTTTTGTAATTGGGCAGTCCAGGCAGATCAGAAAAAATCACTTTTTTCAATAATAAAAATTTGAAATTGTTTTCCTAGAGTTATACATAAGTGGAAAGCTTTGAAACATTCCATTTTTGACCAATGAGTCAAAAGTTATGAGGAGTTTTAGTTTGCAAGCAGTTATAGATTGTCTACTCTAAAATAAACTTTGAAGTACTTATCTTACTCAATTTTCAATCTTTTTTGAAAAAAAATAAATTATAGGATGTAGATTGTTTATTAAAACATTAAAACCATTGGAATTGACAATTTTCAATTCCATTAGTAAAATACTTGACAATTTTGTATTTTGAATCATTCTCTACTTCTTTCTACTTACTATTTTTTTCCTATAGGTTGTACAACTCCAAATGATGTGAAAATTTTCAAGCATGTAGGAAATTTCTTTAGGAAAATGCATCCAAAGAAGCACCACCATTTTGGACATTTATTCATAGAAAGGTGAGCTTGTGAAGTGCTAGCTGCCTAGTTTTTCACAGGGCAAAAAAATGATATTAATGGTTATATCTTGCAATCCACGTGGTGGAAATTTCTGAAATTTTTACCACATGTTCTCAAGTCAGCATACTAAAAGATCATACGGCTACATGTGTCAAAAAGAGTTTTTTTTCAAAAAATTGGTACTTGTACTAAAAATGGCAGTTCTTGAGCGTTTTTGGTGAAAACATAGTCATGAAACTTCAGGGGTTAATTTGTGCACTCCAGTGCAAGTCTCAATGAAATTTCCGGCGCTCTGCAACACACTAACACTTGTACAACAATCTCATACAAAATGTATCACCTGTTTTTTAAGATTCAGATGTCTTGTACATCCAAATGAACTACCCTCACCTCGGTAGTTTGATCGAGATTCACAAAGATTTAAAGAAGATAGTGGGATGTTAGTTGTTGACAAAAATATTGTCACACGTGCAATATGAGAAACATGCATGCTCCTAGCTAGTAGTAAAAATGACACGAGTAAAGATCAGTAAATATAAATTCGTGTTTAAGTAAAGATTCTATCTTTCAATACACGAAAGCAATGTATGCTAGATGGAATTTTCTCTGTTTAGGGATTCTATGGAGCAAGCCCAAGTCCTGAGCCATCTCCATATCATCCTCTCAGTTGCTCCTTGATCCTAGCCTCTGGGTGATATGTAGTTGTATGTAGTTTTAACACGTTAACTAGTGCACTAAAGAAAAATGGCAAGCCCAAGATTCAAACTAAATCAGCCACACATCAATCAGCACCCCTTAGCAATCAACTTCAGCAACACAAACATATAAAATAGCAGTGAGTGACTCTTTCAGTGACACAAACATAATTATAGAACTAGTAGACAGTGAGGGGCTCATTCAAGAGGGCATGACGCATTGTAACGTTGAAAATGATCATGTGTTTCTTAATATTTACAGAGAGAATGATAGGAACATGCTCGTAGTGGAGCAATAGTACTACATACATATTTCCAGTCCAGGCTCTATTTGTTTATACAAATGTACACGGAAGAAATTCACATAAATTACATTAGCTAGAATTCTTTCTAAGTTTCTTAATTCGTTCTAGACACCGCAGAAGCAGCCATGTCCAAATCCATTTGGATGCAGCAAGCTGCAGCAGCGTCCGCGTAGCTCATAATAGATGGATCCACTGATGTGTCATTATCGGTGCATGTCCATGCTTCGGAAGCAGATGCAACAGGACTCTCCACCGCCAAAGTCCCGTACATGACCTCGGCATTGTCGGAGGTGGACTCGGAGACCATCTCGACCATACTGTCCGAGACCATCTCAACGTACGAAGCCTCATTGTGCCTCACACCAGCCTCGAGAAACTTTGCATCTTCGTTGCTCCAAGTTGGAGGCAACGCATCGTCGACATTGGCCGCAGAAGAGGAGGCATCATCATTCGGAGCCTCATTACTCTCTGCCAATAATTCAGCCTCAATGAAATTGGAATACTGAACATCTTCACCACTCCAAGGCGGGGGTTCCGAATTGCCGGTCCAAGAGGTGAAATTAGCCTCATAATTCTCCTCCTGCGCCAATTCGGCTTCAAGGAAATTGGAATATTGCACATCCGCATCACCCATCTCCGGGAGCAACCGGGCATCGGGCTCAAGGGCCATCACTGGATCACAGGGCACTGGCATGAAGGACCCATCAAATGGTTGGTAGATTTCAGCCTCAGAACTGCTAGAGGCATCTAGGAATGGCTGCGGCATGCCTTGTTTCCCACGGCGGGGGGCTCTTGTGTGTTGGGACGAGGTGTGCACCAGGTGCCTTCCCTCGTTGGTCCCCAACAATCGCATTTGGAACTGTTTTCCACAGCTCAAGCATTTGAAGCGTGGCTGCAAGAGGTTGTTATTGTTATAGTACTTGAAGGGTGCATTGTCGGCCACGCCACAATGGCGACATTGGCGCGACAAACCCTTGAGCTCCGCAGGGTCCTCATTCCGCTTCTTGGCGTAGGTCTTGCCCTGCGGGCGACCGTGTGACCCCAACGTGAAGAGCTTGTGGCAATGCTCACACTGGAACCGCGGCTGGTCCAGCTTCTTGTTGTCAAAATATTTGAACGAGTTTCCTGTAGATTCAAGTCCGCAGTGATAGCAGCGGTACAGCTTTGGCGCAAGCACTACAGAGGCCATCGTAACTACAGCAAGTGATGCAAAGGAACTCAAGGAATGGAAGAACAGAGCTATCGTAACTACAGCAAGTGAGATGCTAAGGGAATAAAGGAAAGGAAGAACAGAGCTATCGTAAAACTACAGCAAGTGAGATGCTAAGGGAATAAAGGAAAGGAAGAACAGAGCTATCGGAAAACTACAGCAAGTGAGATGCTAAGGAACTCAAGGAATGGAAGAACAGAGCTATCGTAACTACAGCAAGTGAGATGCTAAGGGAATAAAGGAAAGGAAGAACAGAGCGATGCTTGCCAGGGGACGACTAGAAACAAAAGCGCGGATCATGAAGCTACAGCGAAGTGGAAAAATGGGAAGGGAAACCCTGGTATTTATACCTGAGGGGGGGGGGAGGAAGCGAACTCCCCGGATTGGTCCTTTGATGCCGCAATCTTCGGAATTCATTTCATTGGCTCTGCGACTCTGCCATTTGATTGGGTCTCGGCCGCTTTTGTCTGTACGTTCCCAGTTCTCCGCACCTTTGCGGTGTCGGCGACTTTTTCGGTACTTTTTCAGTTCTCAGTGCTCTTAATCGCTGTTTCGGGTCCTGCTAGCCGATATCGGTGGGTTGTCTGTGTTCGGGTTCTGCTCGACTGGCTCACAGTGTTTGCAAGTACTTTGGGGGACATGGAGTAGCTCGTCGAAGCATCTGTGGGAATGAGCCGGAGATTTTCGAAACTCATACCTGCAATCTGGATAAGAAAACAGTCCACAAAATCCACAAGGAATCGGATGAAAGACACAAAGCAGTTAACCCCAAAAGGACTAAAAGGATTCATGCTTGAAAATGACCAATGTGATGTAAATAATCAACAAATCAGACCGGGACGAATTCTACACCTACATCACTGGAGAATACTGCAGGCGTTGGTTAATAAATTCATAAATACTGGTCAAAGAAAATACTCACATGCTCTACTGAAAAGAACATGAGATTCAACTCGGGCCTCTTGAATTGGTCCCTTAAGGGTTTAAACGGGTAGAACTAGAAGGACCGTGTTACCTGAGTAGCCTTGTTGACACACGAGTGCGCTTGATCGGACGTGTAAGCTACTAACTTCCCCAAAGCTTCAATTTCGGAGAACCCTCGATCTTTGGTTATTTGTTCCACTGCACGCTTCCGGGCTGCTAACATGACGACTAACACAGCTTCGCTGGCAGTGCCTTGGATCACACCTCCACCCTTGCCTGCACGTTAATATTAATCACCATCAGGAGACTCGACCATTTTACATATGAAAGCATAAGAATAAAAACTAAGTGGGAACAGATACAACACTGCTTCAACTCCAGGTACATTCCTTAAACCCCAATTCTAGAGTGCTTTCTAAACTTTAAAAGATAATTTTAGGTTGTGACACAGAATCATTCTTCACCAGAAGAAAGAAACTCGTTCGGGAGCTGCAAGAGTTTGCCAAGCCAGTCCAGAACTATCATTTCCAGCTCGGTTGCAGCTGGGGATGTAATCCAGCTGAACCCAACAATGTTGAACCCCCCACTCAGCATCTCCCCGAGAAAGCCTGCCGTGCTGCCGTTCGAAGGATAGAAGCCAAAGAAGTTGGGACTCTGCCAATGCGTGACTCCAGGCACTATTTTGCTCTGCACGTCTGCAGACCATCAAAGAGCACATCAAGTTCCCAAGTTGACACACGGAAAAACGTAGAATCATGGAAGTTACACAATAATGCGATAAATGAGTTACATTTCCCAAGTTGAACACAAACCATGAAATTACAATAAGCGTGGAATTCAGCGATACTTAGAACCTATAGCACTGAGGATTCATGCTCAATTCAATTCAAACTATGAAAAAACAAGAATTCAGATGCGACCATATTAGTCTGATCGGTCACCAGAATCAGCGAACAACATTGCATGTGGTGATCAAAAACTACTTCAAATTGAACATGAGAAAGCCCCATATCAACTATTCAAAATTGCTAAAAAGGATAAGGCCCAATTTGGGTTTCAATCTTCAATGTCCTACGAAGAACGTACCAGATAAAATATCCTCGAGTGCTTCTGGCTCATCTGGAGCACTTTCAGGGAGCAATTTCTGTAAGTACCCTGGCTGAAACGGGGAGCCAAACACATGTGCAATTCATAAGCATGACTTCTTTCATACCACAGCCCTAAACCCTGAACCAACCAAAAACCTAAACCACGAGGAGGATTGACAAAAACAGAATCTGAAGCCATTTCCATCGCCAGTGCACTGCTTTGTCCTATTCGTGAGGTACGGGAAGTAGCGGCACCTAGAATATTAGTGTCTCCACAAAATTTTGTCAAAATTGGTACAATGCAGCCATATCTCAACTGCCTTGCCCTAATTCAAATAGTCTGAATTTGGTCAAGTTGTGTCAGCACGCACAATTACGACAAATCAGTGTTAGTAGTGATTCTCTTCTGCATACCTCGACTTGGCTTCTGACGGGAAAGCTTTCGATATCCCGGTGGTGATCAGCGATGAAATCCACCATCTGATGAGCATGTTTCCGAAACTCTTCCACGTCGAAGGGTTTGGCCAGAACCGACCTCGTTGCTCCACCACCTTCAAGGCTTCCCCTGTCACACACAACAACACCAATTCAATTCAGAAAAAAAGAAAAAAGAAAATCTTCGAGACTCTGTAAACACATCACAGCAGAATTGGCAAGTGTCGAACGTCCAAGAGAATCGAAAGAGAGACGGGCAGCACTGGTTTCCGCTCATGGAATTCCATAGCCACAATTAACTGAGGAAAGTGAAAGCAGTGAAGACAAGCAGCATCGCAGTTGAGAGGAACGCCGACATTGCAAAGATTCAGAAGGAAAAAGTAGATTGGAGAATTGGTTGCTTACATTTTGCTCCTTTGCTTCTTGAAGAGCTGTGCGGCAAGGCCGAGTGAAGGCGAGGAGATGGAATGAATTGTGCAAACTGAGCTACAGTACCAGGGAAGCGGTGAAGAAGCATTCTGTGGAACTTCATGGCAGCGGATTGGTGGCTTTCCATGAATCAAGGGTCCTTTCAGTGTTGGACATCTTGAATGCAAGCTTGCCTTTTGTACTGTAGTCCAATGTAAAGGTAGGAGGTGCATAAACCACCTATTTTAAGGGTAAGGGCCAGCTGACATGTGAGCATGGTGGGCAAGAAAAGCAACTAGAAAGACAAGAACAGTGCCACCGATGATCGGTAAGCGAGGAAGGAGGAGAGACAGTTTCATCGATATTGGTGTAGAAAACACTGTAAAAGGAGCATAAAAGTGCTTTCTCTATTTCGGCATTGTTGACTGCTCCTACCCACCAAAACATGTAAGTTGGCCCTAAGAGCATATTGCAATAGAATCTCTACAATGCAGATTAAACCCTCACCGCCCAAGGCCTAACCATGTCAAAAATAAAAACTTGCTTTTCAAGTGTTATAAACTCTAAATGTGAGTAAGGTATGAAAATTTCAACCGTACAGTCTTGTATTGTGCATGTTGTAGATGGTGTAAATCAAATTTGGGATCATTTGACCGTATATATTGAAAGATTATAATGTTCTAGTGTTGAAAAAAGATGCTGAAATCAACCTAAAAACACATTTGGAGGTGAAATTCAATATCTAAACTCCTACACAAATGAAAAAACTTTAGACTGCAAAGTGAGTCAAAATCAAAAGACAAACACTTTGGTGCGTGGGGGGGGGGGGGGAATCATTCAATTGACTCGTGGCGTTAGAAAAATTGTTTTGGAATGTCAAAAAATAGTGAAAGAAGTAGCAAAAAAACACATCTATGGTTGAACCTACCTCTACTAAAATGTTTCTCAGTCAATCATAACTTCTTGAATTGATATGAAATTCTTACCACAAGAACTAGACTAGTACGTGCAACGTTTCCTACAACAGTTATTGAAAACAAACCTTGTTTGAAGAAGTTATAAGCCGCTGAAGTTCACTGTAATGCAAAAATGTCTGGATTTTGAACTTTGAATTGCTCCCACGCATTCGAAACAACTTGTATTGACACGAAAATTTTACCAAAATAATAAGACTTTATTAGTAACAAAACCCAACAAATTTTTATTGAAAACTAACATTTGATGAAAAAGATACAAGCCCCCGAAGTTAGAGCCATCTCAATGCAATGTGGTGAATTCAAATTGAACCTGCCAACTTCGAATGACTTTCAAAAACTCAATACATCTTGGAAGATCTGAAAATTTTACCACAAAAAATAGACAAGTACGCGCAACTTTTTCAAGAAGTTTGATTGAATTGGGACATAGGATGCAAAAGGTTACAGCACTCCAAAGTTGACTGCTAGACTGTGTAAGGACACTTTTCGTCCACTTGAGCAGTGAGGGGTTAAAGCATTTTCTATCAAACTTTTAGGGAGAGAAGAGAAAGAGACAAATCTATTACAATTTCATATGTAATTTTTAGGCTTAAATTGAATTAGATATGATTTTCTAAAGCTTGCAACACCAAGGTGCTATTGAAAGCCAGAGGTACAACCAGTAGATGTCATTGAGTAGTTTTCCATCAATGGTGCAAATGGAGTCCAAAAACGGTCTTCTCCTATGCCAAGCCCAATATGCTAAGCCATCCTTTACTTCAACTTGGCTATAGATTGATCAAGTTTGCTAAAGATTGATATTTAGGGCAATTTTCTTCCTTTTTTATCCTACTTTAGAGCTAACTTAAACCCAAAACTCCACCTTTCACATTTTGAAGAGATTATTTTATGTGCAAGCCATAAATTGTAGAAAAACGTTGGGCTTTAGATGAGAGTTTTTTTGAAGCTAGTTCCCTATTGGAAGTTTTTGGTACATATTTCCATGCATGTTTCCCAATTTAAATGTAATGAATTTTTTGAACATGTGGCAAACTCTATCACAAAAAGGGAATAGAACAATTCAAGCAAAGAAGTGAAATTAACTTGTCAAATCTTGAATTAAAGCTATCTAGAATTTGGAGACCTCAAAAAACATTTTTTTCAACTTTATACACTACAATCTTGCAATTTGTGCAATCAAAACCTCCCATATTTTTTTACCAAAACATAATAAAGTAGTCTACCAGTAGATTTTACGATAAGATGCAACAAATTTTCATTCATTATTTTGGAGGGGCCTTTGCCAACAAAACAATTCATTTTGAGTGTTTTTTAGTGAATACAGTCAAAGAACTTTAGGGGTTAATACATTTTAACTAGTTCTAAGAGAATTTATCACAATGAAAATCAAGAAATCTAATAGAACTTTATTGACAAATTTTTGTTAAAATCTATTAAGTTTAACAAGTTTTAACAGGTATTAATAAATTTTAACAAAATCATGTAGAAAAAAGGCACAAAAAATAGACATATTAGAAAATAAAATCCACAAGATCCAACATAGATAAGAAAGGTGGTTTATACTAGTATTATATGTTTTGTTATGAATAAGACCTATATAACCATTCATAAGCTATTGCAAGCTTGGGTGACCTTGTTAGATTAGATCTAGAATGACACAACTCTAAACCAAAATAATCTTCTAAAAACACATAAATGGTTTGTTTCTAAAGTTATTTATTTGAATATTTTAACCTTTAGCATCTTTACTAGGCTAAACTTGTTGTGGAAAAAAAGAACATAGAAAATTTAGGGATGGTAAACAATGCATGTATGCTACTAGTGCTAATGTTGATCACTTAGCATGTTCTTTTGTGAATTTTTAAGCACTCTACTTTCTAATGATCCCAACAAAGTAATGATTGGATTTTATTCCCTAAAGGACCGTGTGTTCCCTCAGGGGACAATTTTGGTCCGCGTAGGTTTTTATTGTCTCAATTTGAAGTTAATTTTTTTGAGAATTTTTGAGGTTGTGTAGTTTTGCAAGAGCTTTGTGGATATATAATTTTTGTTTCAATCGGATGCCAGATGAAAAAGTCATGGCACAATAAGCAAGAAATAAAGATTAGTGGGCAACCCCCCGCAAAATTACAAAAAGTCAAAATATATTTTTTTGAATTTGTTTTTCTAAAATGCTATGTTTTAATCTATACGTGAAGGTTTGATTCATTCTATTTGGATTAGGGATGATAAAGTTATGGACAATCTTAGTTTTTTGGACAATTTAAGCATTTAAAAAAATAAATAATCCAACTTTGAATGCCAATATCTTCCAATCCGTACGGTCAGATTTAATGAAATTTTTACTACATGATCTCTAACAAGTTAAGTACAAGATCGTATGGATAAATGATTTTGAAAAATTTATTTCTTTAAGTGAATGCAGCCAAAAGTGGTAGCTTCAAGTGTGTTTTGGGGAAAACACCCTCCGAGCTTTAGGGGTTAAATTGAGGAAACCTTTATCTTTGGAAGAATGTCAGGGGTTATTAATTATTCTTTAGATAGTCAAACATATTTTTTGCATATCCAAGAATGATTTTCATCCAATTTATTTTGTGAAACTTCATCAATGCATTGACCATACCATTGAATTATATTCAAATCACATTAGTTGAATTTCTATTTTGTGCAAGGTAGCTTATCAAAAGAATATTCCACCAATACAATGTATTTCAATACTTTCAGATATTTGAACTTAAAATATGGTTTTTGACATTGTTATTTCTTTAATGTTCAATCAAAACTAACAAAGTGAACTTTTTGAAGGGTTTTATCTACACTACTTGGAAATTTTCATAAAAAAAACTAAAACTAAATGTTTTATTGAAAAAGTTTGCATTCAATTTGAAAATCTTTGAAAAATCCTAATAATGACCATTTTATCAAATTTTGAAGTTGAAGATCAATTATTATGGTTCTAAAAATAGAATGATATTAAACCTTTTCTTACACTTGAATCTTCTACACCACAACATAATTTTATTTTTTTAATTTTTGAATCTTTTAAGCATATTTTGTATTTGATGTGAATTTTCTTTATTTCTTCTTCAAAATTTTATAATAAATTTGAAATTCCTCCCTCCCAAATTGTAATTTTTAAGACACATACTAGACCTTTTAATTCATTTTTGAAAAATGAAAATAAAACCTTTCACTCATAAACGGCAAAGGAGGATTTTGAGGTTTAATTACACAATCATTGTCTTTGCCTTTGAGGGGTTAATACAACCAAACTTGCATATACTTAGAAGTTGGTGGCAATTAGCTCATTCCCTATCATTGTTTTTAGATTGAAACATTTGTATTCTTGATTCAAAGCAAATGCCAAGCAAACTATGTGTCACGGCCTGGGCACAAGTAAGTTAAGAAAGCTAAATGGAGGTAAATGAAATCAATCGGCAATCCACATAATGAAATCCCCACATTAGTTCATTCATTGCAATGGCAATTGCAATGTTACGAATGAAATTCTTGACATAACATAGTTGTTGAATAGAATCACAAATTCTCCAAGAAATTGGGGATTTTCTAGCTTGATTTGCATCCACCTGGACCCGATATTGGAACCAACTCTGGCTAGTCTTAGAGCTTAAAACCTAATGGACCAACATGTATTTTTGGCAGTATACAAATTTTGGGCACGTAACTGTGATTGACAATTTTCATATTTTTGGCTGAAATTTTAATAGAAGTTGTGCCCAAGGAATATCTTTCATATGCACTAAATTTCATGACATTTGGAAATATGAGTCAAAAGTTATGACCTAATACGTTACTTTTTTTGAAATTGGGCAGTTCGGACAGATAAAAAAAATCACTTTTTTCAAAACAAAAATTTGAAATTGGTTTCCTAGAGTTATACATAAGTGGAAAGCTTTTATGCATTCCATTTTTTGACCAATGAGTCAAAAGTTATGAGGAGTTTTAGTTTGCAAGCGGTTATAGATTCTCTACTCTAAAATAAACTTTGAATTCCTTTATCTTACTCAATTTTCAATTCTTTTTGAAAAAAATAAAATCATAGGATGTAGATTGTTTATTACAACATTAAAACCGTTGGCATTGACAATTTTCAATTCCATAACTAAATTCTTAACAATGTTGTATTTTGAATCATTCTCTACTTCTTTCTATTTACTATTTTTTTACTATATGTTGTACAACTCCAAATGATGTGAAAATTTTCAAGCATGTAGAAAACTTCTCTAGGAAAATGCATCCAAAGAAGCACCACCACTTTGGACATTTATTCATAGAAAAGTGAGCTTGTGAAGTGCAGCTACCTGTTTTTTCACAGGGTCAAAAATCGATTTTAATGCTTATATCTTGCAATCCACGTGGTGGAAATTTCTGAAATTTTTACCACATGTTCTCAAGTCAGCATTCTAAAAGGTCCTACGGTTACATGAGTCAAAAAAAATATCTTTTCAAAAATTTGATACTTTTACTAAAAATGGCAGTTCTTGAGCGTTTTGGGTGAAAACATAGTCATGAAACTTCAGGGGTTAATTTGTGCACTCCAGTGCAAGTCTCAATGAAATTTTCGGCGCTCTGCAACACACTAACCACTTGTACAACAATCTCTTATAAAATGTATCGCTTGTTTTTTAAGATTCAGATGTCTTGTACATCCAAATGAACTACCCTCAGCTCGACAATTTGATCGAGATTCATAGAGAATTAAAGAAGATAGTGACTGAGGTCATATTCATTATATTGAGACTTTTTGCAAATTTTGAGACAGAATGTTAGTTATTGAAAAATTCATTTAAAAAAATAGTAATTCAATCCCAATATAAATAATGCTAAAATAATGATTCTGTAATGAAATTCTAAAAGTTGGTGTTGTTAACTATTTAAAAAAAAATATTAGTAAAGAGATAAAATTGTTTATCCTCGAGTCAAGGATAAAAGTAAGACTGTGAAAAGTCTCAATATAACAAATATGATGGCTATTCGTTGTTAACAAAAATATTATCGAATATGTTGCAATATGAGAAACATACTCCTAGCTATATATTAGTAAGAGTGACACAAGCAAAGATCAGTAAATATAGATTCATGTTAAGTAAACACTCTTTCTTTCAATACACGAAAGCAATGTATGCTAGATGGAATTTTCTCTGTTTAGGGATTCTATGGAGCAAGCCCAAGTCCTGAGCCATCTCCATATCATCCTCAGTCCTCAGTTGCTCCTTGTTCCTCTGGGTGATATATAGTTGTATTTTCAATACGTTAACTAGTGCACTAAAGAAAAAATGGCAACCCCAAGATTCATAATAAATTTACACCAGCCACACATCGATCAGCATCCCTCAGCAATCAACTTCAGCAACACAAACATATAAAATAGCAGTGAGTGACTCTTTCAGTAACACAAACATAATTATAGAACTAACAGACAGTGAGTGGCTCATTCAAGAAGGCATGACGCATTGTAACGTTGAAAATGATCATCTGTTTCTTAATATTTACAGAGAGAATGATAGGAACATGCTCGTAGTGGAGCAATAGTACTACATACATATTTCCAGTCAAGGCTCTATCTGTTTATACAAATGCACACGGAAGCAATTCACATACACTACACTAGCTAGAATTCTTTCTAAGTTTCTTAAATCGTTCTAAACAAAGCCGAAGCAGCCACGTCCAAATCCATCTGGATGCAGCAAGCTGCAGCAGCGTCCGCGTAGCTCATAATAGATGGATCCACTGATGTGTCATTATCAGTGCGTGTCCATGCTTCGGAAGCAGATGCAACAAGACTCTCCACCGCCAAAGTCCCGTACATGACCTCGGCATTGTCGGAGGTGGACTCGGAGACCATCTCGGCCATATTGTTCGAGACCATCTCAACATACGAAGCCTCATTGTGCCTCACACCAGCCTCGAGGAACTCTGCATCTTCGTTTATCCAAGTTGGAGGCAACGTGCCGTCTACATTGGCCGCAGAAGAGGAGGCGTCATCATTCGGAGCCTCATTACTCTCTGTCGATAATTCCGCCTCAATGGAATTGGAATACTGAACATCTTCACCACTCCAAGGCGGGGGTTCCGAATTGCCGGTCCAAGAGGTGAAATTAGCCTCATAATTCTCATCCTGTGCCAATTCGGCCTCAAGGAAATTGGAATATTGCACATCCGCATCACCCATCTCCGGGAGTAACTGGGCATCGGGCTCAAGGGCCATCACTGGATCACAGGGCACTGGCATGAAGGACCCATCAAATGGTTGATAGATTTCAGCCTCAGAACTGCTAGAGGCATCTGGGAATGGCTGCGGCGTGCCTAGTTTCCCACGACGGGGGGCTCTTGTGTGTTGGGACGAGGTGTGCACCAAGTGCCTTCCCTCGCCGGTCCCCAACAATCGCATTTGGAACTGTTTTCCACAGCTCAAGCATTTGAAGCGTGGCTGCAAGAGGTTGTTATTGTTATAGTACTTGAAGGGTGCATTGTCGGCCACGCCACAATGGCGACACTGGCGCGACAAACCCTTGAGCTCCGCAGGGTCCTCATTCCGCTTCTTGGCGTAGGTCTTGCCCTGTGGGCGACCGTGTGACCCCAACGTGAAGAGCTTGTGGCAATGCTCACACTGGAACCGCGGCTGGTCCAGCTTCTTGTTGTCAAAATATTTGAACGAGTTTCCTGTAGATTCAAGTCCGCAGTGATAGCAGCGGTACAGCTTTGGCGCAAGCACTACAGAGGCCATCGTAACTACAGCAAGTGAGATGCTAAGGGAATGTAGGAAAGGAAGAACAGAGCGATGCTTGCCAGGGGACGACTAGAAACAAAAGCGCGGATCATGAAGCTACAGCGAAGTGGAAAAATGGGAAGGGAAACCCTGGTATTTATACCTGAGGGGGAGGGGGAGGAAGCGAACTCCCCGGATTGGTCCTTTGAAGCCGCAATCTTCGGAATTCTTTTCATTGGCTCTGCGACTCTGCCATTTGATTGGGTCCCGGCGGCTTTTGTCCGTACGATCCCAGTTTTCCGCACCTTTGCGGTGTCGGCGACTTTTTCGGTACTTTTTCAGTTCTCAGTGCTCTTAATCGCTGTTTCGGGTCCTGCTAGCCGATATCGGTGGGTTGTCTGTGTTCGGGTTCTGCTCGACTGGCTGACACTCTTTGCAAGTACTTTGGGTGACATGGAGTAGCTCGTCGAAGCATCTGTTGGAATGAGCCGGAGATTTTCGAAACTCATACCTGCAATCTGGATAAGAATATAATCCACAAAATCCACAAGGAATCGGATGAAAGACACAAAGCAGTTAACCCCAAAAGGACTAAAAGGATTCATGCTTGAAAATGACCAGTGTGATGTAAAAAATCAACAAATCAGACGGGGACAAATTCTACACCTGAATCAATGGAGAATACTCCAGGCGTTGGTCAATAAACTCATAAATACTGGTCAAAGAAAATCCTCACATGATCTACTGAAAAGAACATGAGATTCAATTCGGACTTTTTGAATTGGTCCCTTAAGGGTTAAATGGGGAGAAGTAGAAGGACCGTGTTACCTGAGTAGCCTTGTTGACACACGAGTGCGCTTGATCGGACGTGTAAGCTACTAACTTCCCCAAAGCTTCACTTTTACGAGAGCCCTCGGTCTTTGGTTACTGTTTCCACTGCACGCTTCCGGGCTGCTAACATGACGACTAACACAGCTTCACTGGCAGTGCCTTGGATCACACCTCCACCCCTGCCTGCACGTTAATATTGGTACCTGCAATCTGGATAAGAAAACAGTCCACAAAATCCAGGTACGTACATTCCTTAAACCCCAATTCTAGAGTGCTTTCTAAACTTCAAAAGCAAATTTTAGGTTGTGACACAGAATCATTCTTCACCAGACGAAAGAAACTCGTTCGGGAGCTGCAAGAGTTTGCCCTAGAATTCAGACGGGGAATGAAGCCAAGAAAAAGAGCCAACACTAATCAACAAGAGTCAACGAGAAGAGAGACTTTATAGCCATAAGTATGATGCAAATAGGAATATATACTTAATATAAGTATGAGGGCTCATGGTAAAGTTCTTTTGTCACTTAGGATAACTACACAACGGATAAAATTAGAGAAGGCAACTAGGGATGGGATAATTTAGTCCATGTATATATCAAATGACCATCAAAGGTTTCAAGATACACAACAATGAAATCAAAAACTTGCTCCACCAATTGGGATTGCCAAACTGATCATCGTTCATCAATAATCTTTACAACTTTATGATCGAGAAGCCATCATGGAAGTGAAGAAGGTGATTCCCATCTCTAACCATAATCTCTCTTCTAGACACTTTCGAGATCACTCGTCCAACAATTGAGGGACCTAAGCTTGGGGATGCAGTTGCAGCTAATTGTCGTAGTTTTGGCGATAACCACAGTATTTAGTGTTAAGAAGTCACCCATGTGCACCAAGCCTTCACAACTGTGGACTGCGCCAATCTTGGAGGGGGATGCAGCTATATGCTGCTTCTCGATCTCAAAGATCTTATGACTCTAATTGCACAGTTAATTATTCAGTAGAAAGTGACAATCATGCGGATATGAACATCTCCTGTACAGTTCGTAGTTCGTATTCAATGTGCACACCAATTTTGGTGGTGTTCCGCAACAATCCATTAAACAAAATGTACACCCAAAAGCGTGGAACTTCCCGACGAATGAAAAAGGATTGCAATGCATCTTATTGAGCGCAGCATGAATTTTTGAACACCACATATTTTCTTGACCTGAACTCAAAAATTATCAAGCCCAAACGTCCCACAAAAACTACAGCTTGGTAATAGTAGTGTTCGATAAGAAAGTGCACGAATTGCCATTCGTCCCACAACACTGGCAATACCGTATTAACAGCAAACTTGGTCCATTCAAACACGATGACCATCCGAGCTTCTGAGGTCTCGCCATAAATTCAATGGCCTTGAAGGACGTCCAAGTTTACTCATTGATTGTGGCAGAAGGAAAATACACGAGGTTCTTGGATACTAAGCAGAGTAAATACAACTAAAAAACACTGGTTTAAGTTTGAGTGAAGCTAGCAAAGGTAGATGGTTGCAAGGATTACAGCAGCAATACTCCCCTTGATTGATGTCCTCCCTGAGAATCATGATACAAGTAGCCTGCACATGCCAACAGCACTCAGAAGACATACCAAGACACTCCCAAGTCTGAGCTACCAGCACAATACTGTCTAATCGCTGTATTTAAATATAATGCCCCTTACTGAACATAAAGATGTCAACCCCTATAATTAATTTGCAGATCCCTTCCATGTAAAAGGTTGCTGCCAAACTTCCAGACAGAATATTTCATAAATTTATTAAAAAACTGTCAAGGTAGAGGTACCTAATTGCGACACCTTAAAATCCTAAGAATATACATATTGATTTCGAAAATGGATCAGACTCAGGAAGTTTACCAATAAAACTTTGAGCCTTTATAACTTTTTGTATACAATATCCAAATAAGGCATAATTGGTGCATTGGAATCCCCTTCCCTACATTAAGAGCTTCAAGTGTCGGTATTAGGTGTGGTAACCCTAGTGCGTTCAGAATTGGAAAATAAGGACCACTTCATAGTCTGCTTTAGATGACCTAAGTGTAAAATCCTCTGAGAGTGCCATCACGAGGTAACCGATGCCATTCTAATCTCTCCAGCTCCTCTAAATGATCGTCCCAATACATCCACAGCTTCGCTAATGTGCCGTTACTTGGGGCCCAAACCCTGAACCCACCGAGACGAGAGATCGAACGAAACATAGAAGCTCGCAAAACTACAAGTATCAGAGATTGACCCTCTAAGGCCTAAGCTAAGAAACATTACGAAAATTAGAAATTAAAACTCCCAAGCCGGTCACGTACATTAATGAAATGACACACCGTCCTCACTTCCCGGTGTTCATCATGAGCGTGATGTTATCTCCCTTGAGCAATATCCGCCCCAACGGCTTGCGCGTGTTCTTCTTGAGCGACACCTCCTCCGCGTCCTCCAGCACCAGGTTCATGTACTCGTCGAAGCCGATGATGCGGCCCTCGATGCGCATGTCCTTCTGCTCGAACAGCCAGATCTGAATGCGCGACTTGCTCTGCAAGAATCGGAAAATGAGGTTGATGGGCTGGGTCATAATCCGCTGCACCTTGGTCGCCATGGCGCCTGATTTCCGGGGACTCCTGCCACCGGCAAAGAAAGAAGAAGAAAAAGGATTGCGAGGAGGACAAGAAGCTCGCGGAAACCTTGAGTGTCTGTGGAACCCTAAAAAAATGTAGGAGTTGCAATAAGCTTCGGGCGTCGGTGACCTAACTCAGAAGGGGGCTTTTGGCGGGGAAGACGACGACGTCGAACGTTAAACCCTTTAAACTCTGAAGGCCTTGAGGTAAGTTAAGCGCAGCGCCAGTTGAGACCGGTAGAGGCCCCTCCAAATGAACTTCTAACTTTTCACTGTTTTGGAACTAGTTGAAATTTCTATCACTGAAAGCGCATTCAAAAGGGCTGGAGAGAATGGACCCCCTTGCCTCAGTCCCCAATTTTATCCCTTGGGAAAATACAGAAATTTTTTATTTGCAAGGCATGATAAAATTTGAAATTTTTAACTTCATATTGGCCCCTCCATTTATTTATGCCAATATTATTCTTGTTTCAGTACCTCTAATTCTAAATTCATTTAGGTCTATATTTATAATTTAATGTTTACAAATACAATTCTAGGGAACACATTATAAATCATTTTACAAGAAAAATCCTACAAGTGTAAAATCAATCCTTATTTAAGGCGAGTGCAACAAAAGTCAAATAGATGAACTACTGACAATCATCATACAAAAAGGTTTCAAGTTAGTTACTAATCTCTTCTCTAGTCTAATTTTGGTCCGAGGTTTTGTTTTTTAAATGGTAAACTGGATAGCAGATATTTCAATTAATAAAACCTATTAGGTATTTGTTAATCAAGCTAGGTTATCAAAGATAATTTTTAGTTAGTACCTACCAAGTAGCTTCACAATTTTTAAATGTAATCTAAAAGCAAGATGGGATCCACACACTATTGAACCCTCAATATTGCAAAAAAATTGTAAATTCTTGCATAAAATGTATATTATTAGAACATTAGAGATTGGAATTGATTGTGGGGTATATTTATAATCATCACTTAAAAATCATAATTTATTCATACATTGTCTAAAAATCACATGCAAAATGAATCTACAATCATCTAATTTCAGTGGCCAATATGTTTCAATAAGAGAAATCTAAAGTAGGTGTGTGTTCAAATGCTTATTTTTATTTTTTTAGGTGCAATTATTATAGGCAAGTGTGAGTCCTCCTACTTTGCTCTTGGTCTAACTTACACATTTTTCCATGTGCAAAAAAAATAGGGTGGTTGCTTAGATTCTTTCATAGAAAATGGCTAAAATAAAGTATAAAATTATTTTTGATTTTCTAAAGTAAAAAATGATTGAAATTGGATTATCAATAAACCATCATTTTTACATCAAAGGCAAGAAAAAAATGAATCTTAGTCTGTAGTCCATTTGTAATGTTTTTTTAACATTGGTTGAATTAATTTTCAATTTTCAAAGCCTTTTTGGTATCTTTCTTGGAACCAAAGTGGTAGTGCTACAATCAAATAAAAGTTTACTATAAAGATAAATTACAATCATGATTTAGATTGTAATTAAATAGAATCTTTCAACAATTTCACAAAGTCAAGACAAATATTTTGTCTACACTTCATCTTTATTAATGCACACTAAATAGAATGAAGATTGTGTCTCCAGGTTCTAATTCTAATTTCTATTTGAATTTCTAATTCATTTCAATTTTTTTTCATTTATCTCAATAATAGATTCAACAAACCTTGTAAAATGGCCTTACATCAAAATGGTGAAATGTCTTTAGAAGTCAAATGTGCACTACCATTGGGCATATCTATAAGTTTTTTGTATTCTATTATATTGTCAATTGCAAAATTAAGTATTTTGAAATTAATCTAGATTTCAACACATAAATTCAAAATTATAATTTGTTTGGATGATTCTTTTTCATTTTTGAGATTTTTTTTGCTAATTTAAGCAAGGTTTCATCTATATAAAGGTTTCATTAATTTTGATTGTTAGATCATATTTTGAAGTTTTAAACAACCTTCATTTGTTATATATCTCAAGAACATTCAACATACAAATTTTTCATAATTAAAAACTCAACCATCCACAATATAAATGGTTTGAACAATGCACTTCATCTAATTGATATTCACTGAGGAAGCTTTGAAAGAAAGCATATAATATATTCAGTCCCCAAAAGAAAAAACACTCTATATGAATCAATAAATTTTTATTTTTTTATTTTTTTAAAGGAATGCAATTGATTTATTATGATTTCTTGAAAGTGGTATCTGTTAGTATGTTTAGCTTGAAAACTGAATGGTTAACTTATTTTGAAACCAACCTTGATTAGTGTATATTATAAAAATTAAAAGTTGGGAAACAAAGGCAATAGAAAGCATGTATTTTTAAACTTTAATATTTTATTCCTTCAATTTTGTAAATTGCCACATGAGTCATGCAACACATTCTAGTGCATGCCCATTTTGCTACCATAATTTCTTAACCACCTTCATTAATCTTTAAATGACATGCCAAGCCTCTCAAACGTGGTTTCAAGTGAATCTTTGACAAAAGATTGTTTTGCATCACTTCCGCTTTGACTTGTGTAAGGTAGAAGCACCCAAAATGTAACACAATTCATATATTGACACCTAGAATAAGCCCTAAAGTAACGTGCAAGTGAACCCAAAGCTGACACACAAGATACAAGAAGTTGTCACAATTATGTGGGCAAGGTTCATGTTGCCCAATCTCCTACAAGTGATATAAGCTTAGGGACTTTGGCTTTAGGGTTGTTTGGGGGACCACTTGCGTGTTAGTCTACAGTCCACAATAGGTGCATCTACACAATTGTTTCCACAAATTTGTATTACATTCATACAAGCTCAGAAAAATACAAAACCAATTTTGTTGGTTTTGTAAACCATTTCCTAACAAGCACACATCATTTTAATCTGTAGCTACCCTCAAGATCTACAGATCTTGAACAAAGTGTTACTTTTAGGTACATCTAGGTACATGAGGCAACGCAACTCCCTCAATAAAACACTCCAGTCTTTATTAAACATAAAGTTTTATTTTCCAGCTTGCCAACACAGTACAAGAGAGTTGTCACCGAAGTTGCAAGTGTCTGAATTCAGCAGGAAGAGGTTGTCCTTCCCCACAACAACAAAAATACCACACTTTACCCAATCTATCTATCTGACCCTAAACAGCTGAGTATTCCATCAACTCAAGATCAACAAATCCATAATTGCTGGCTCCCAACATGGACAGAGTGTCACTACACACTCTAGATTGGAGTGGCATTAGCCCAATCCAGTTTTCTGGTTTTCAGGAACGCTGGATGCGAGGTGATATCGTCAACCCAAGCCTTCACATGAGGACGGTTGTCAAACACTCCTGCAAACACATCAAAGGTGCTCACCAGGAAAAGGAAAGGGGTGTGGAAAACATCAGCCAGAGTGTAGCTATCACCAGCCAGATACTTGTGCTTGGAGAGCTCGGCCTCGTACACGTCCAACACCTTGCCGAGATTTTCCAAACAAGGGGCGATGAGTTTCTCATCCACAGGCCTTTTGAGCCTCCGGGAAACGAAGACGTCCTTTATCAAGGGGCGAACTACAGGGGCGAAGTTCTGGGACTCGGATTCAACCCACTGGTTGATGGTGGCTCTCTCCTTCAGCGTCGTGCCCACCAGGAATGTCAAGTTGTACTTCTCCACAATGTAATTGGCTATGGCTCGAGACTCTGCATTTGCACGCACGGATTTACGATTAAGTTTTCAAAAATATGGACACAAAATACATCATTCTTGCAGATAAAGTTGCTGCTCCAAATCTAACCACACTTGCACACTTGCATGAAGGAAGTGATGTTGATGTAACACTGAAAGAAAAAGATACCATTAACTCTGCATGTATGGAGCCTCTTCAGTTGTATGAAGCAATACAGTACTAAGTCCTGTGTTGAAGAACCGGCTTACTTTGAAGAACTGATTCCGTAGCGAAGCATGGAATCACGGTAAGATGAGCTGACATGCAAGCATGCCGACTAAGCTAGAATTGGATGAAAAGAATAAATGATTCTAATACGAGCCACATGACCTTTGCAAAACAAGACAAGACCTAATTTTTCACTGACATACAAAAATGGTATCATCTGCTTACCAAAGATTCCGATGTCGCCATCCTCCAAGTACGGGACGACTCCAAAGGGCTGCACACACCCCAATTTCAGGAACAGCATTCGTATTAGTTGCTGAAAGTAATTACACTTAATTGTAGCATCAAGATCAGTCAAACCTAAACTCTAACAACACGTACAGCTTCAAAATAAGCCAACTCCCAAGAAAGGGGCTGCTATCCTGGGCTTACATTCTTCGCCTTGTACGCGGGCGTGAGTTGCTGTCTCACCAATAAGCTCACCAGCACGAGCTCCAGCTCCTTCTCGGCGTCCACCTTCAAAATGCCCACGATAATGGTGAGAAAGACCGAGTGGGTTAATCAATCTGATCTGCGCTTCGTCATTGCTGCATGATTTAAGATCCAAATGCCTGACAATCACAGGGAGAACGGCGGGCCATCACCCCCCCCCCGGTACAATTCTGGGGTTGCCTCTTGACCCCCCCCTAAACTTTCTATCTTTAGAAAGTTTAGGGGGGGTCAAGAGGCAACCCCAGAATTGTACCGGGGGGGGGGGTGATGGCCCGCCGTTCTCCTGTGAATTAGGGTTGCATAAAAATCACATTTCCACAGAGACCAACATCACGAAACCCCTAATTGAGCAGAAATTTTCTTACATCAGCGAAGAAGAGTGGCAAAATAGCGCGCTCCCCGTTGGGAGCGGATGTGGAGTAAAACTTCATCACCATGACTGCTACAGTAGAATTTCTTGCACAGACCAGCACCTACAACTGAAACAACAACAACAAACCTCGTAAATTCGTGTTTGATTTCTCTGAAAACAAGAAGCGCGCACTGCAGCTCGGAGAATGATTTCACCCAGAGGAAAATGCTTACAAGCTCTCCAATTCCCTGAATGATCTAATCCAAATTGATCAATCCAAGGACAGAATCAAGATGCAAAGTGAGCAAGGAAACGATCCATACACGATCCCACTAAAGATGGCTACATTTGAAACACAACTTATAGCATGAAATTGAAACACAGAGGCATTGTACTCACTTGATTGCAATGCAAATTCGATAGAATTCAAGGAGCTCAATGTATAACGTCGAGAGTGAGACGAATCACAGGTAGTATGGCATATGGGCTATGAGAGCATTTCTACTTATAGCCCAAAGAGTTTTCCACATGTTTCAATGCTGCAGACTTATTTTCTTGTTTAGAAACAGGATTGCGTGTACTGTTTCGTTGACATCCATTATCTATAATTTCTACAATTTCTACACCCATGTTTCTATGACTCACACACTCAGTATCAGTGTTTTCTATGATTTTCGCACCCATGTGATCTGTTTCCTTGGAAGGTGGGTCCTGTGCTTCAGAGCAGCACGACGGACTCCCCGCAGGAGAACTCAGTGGAAACTCAGTGGAAACTCAGTGGAAATTAAGTATCTTAAAAAAATTTGATTTATTTTTCTATGCCAATATTTGAAGTGAAAGGGAAGTAGTCACTGAAACCATTCTTGGAAAAGTAGGAATTCAAAGGATGAGAGTTCATTAATATAATCTCAAAAGGTGAGTGGAATTGGATTATGAACATGTTGGTTTTGGGTCAAAAAAGTAGGGCTTGAGAATGGGTTGTTTCTATCATCGATGTACTTTGTGAAAAATGATCAGATTTTTTAAACCATTGAGTTAGGTGCATTCTTCATTTCTACATCAATCTTGAAAGTCATCCAATGGTCACTTTTGGGCTTCAACATTTTTTTCTAGGGTTAAGGTGTGTATACCCATAATCAACAATGCCTAAAATGTGTCACCTACAACAAACCCAAAAGCGACACTTTTTCCTAGATTTTGAGTATAGAAGGTGTGTATAGTCAAAAGATGAGAATCTATGAGAGTATAGTGTGGGATTTTGGTATATGTGGAGACAATACTTTAACTTTTTTATAATGTATGTATACGGTGTTCAAACAATGCATGCTAAAGTGCCCTAGAATCCTCTTCTATTTGTCAATAAGATCCAATAAAAGTAATTTATGCCTAATAATGACAATTATGCTCGATTGTAATTAGTGGCAATTATAAGTGCGCATATCTTACACTGTTCTTTATTCTCCATTTGGAAGGGGTACATTCAAGCTTCTATTGAATCTAGCAATGCATGACAATCTAATAAAATTTCAATCTAAAACATCTTGACATTTCTTATTCTATGGCAAGACCAACAACATTTCTAATCTTGATTTGAGATTTTGGTTTTAAAATGGTAAACTAGACAATATATATTCTAACTATAAAAAAAATTATAATTGTAATTCAAGTTAAGATATCAAAAATAATTGATTGTTAGTACCTACCTTCATTGTTTCTTAATGTAATCTCATAATAAAACAACTACACATATTAATTGAACCCTCACTACTATAAAACCAATGCCTATAAATTCTTTTGCAAAATGTGTAAGCTTAGAACACTAAAACATGGGTTTGATTGTAGGATACAATTATAATTAACACTTTGAAAATTCATAATTTATTCATACATTGTCTAAAAACTACATGCAAAGAGAATTTGCAATTGTCTAGCCAACACATTTCAATAAAAACTAAGAGAAATTAAAATTAAACAGAGCCCATGCTCAAATGCTTATTTTGATGCTTTTAGGTAGAGTTAACATAGACAAGTTAGAGTTCTCTCCAAATCCCACACCTTCTTTCAACATTGTGCATTCTTTCATGTGTAAAAAACTGGTGGTCCTTTTGTTTCTTTCTAAAAAAATGGTTAAAATAAGATATAGACTTGTTTTTTAGCTTAGCACTTTTTAAAGCCATTTTGTTGTCTTTCTTTGAAATAAAGTGAAAAATTAGATTTGAAGAATTTCTTTCTCACTCTCTTTTAATTTTGTATGAGGATGCTATAATCAAATAAGATTTTATGGATGGAATCATTGCATGTCAATAGTGATATTTATGAGTTTGAAGTTACTATAAAGATATATTACAATTGTGATCTAGATGCATAATAATTGGAAGAAGTCTTCAACAAGCCCATAGAGGCAAGACAACTGTTCCACCTATAGCTCATCATTAAAGAAAATTTCAGGCTATTAGAGGGCCATTTGATTGCATGCAAATGGAGAATAAATCAGCCCAAATCTTCCCATAGAGAATCTTGTTAATTTCTTGGGGGTGCACTTAGTTCTACTACAACAAACCATGTGCGAACAAGTGGTTTCTAATAAACTATAATTTCAACCTAAAATTTTGAGCATTGTTTAATAATGACTATAGGTTTCTATTGCCAAAATTTTCAACTGAAATAAAATATGAAATGATTTCTAGAAGAGGTTGAAAATGAACTAAAATGGTATGTTTTTCAACTCAAATAATTATAGAGAATACATTTAGATGACCATTGAATCAATATTCAACTCAAAATGAGCTTTCAAAAGAGAGTTAATTTTAGGAATTTTTTGTTCATTTTTTAGACAATTTATTCTTATATAATATAGAGGGGTAAAAGTTATTTTTCAGTTCCATAGTGTATTTTTTTACTTCAAAAATTTGTAACTAATTATTGTTAACAAATAAAAATAAAAATAATTAAAAACATAAACTTTCAAAGTAGAAAAATCTATTCATATTTTTTTAATTTTGTTTTATTTAAAATTCAAAAAATATATAGGGGGTCCAAAGTCTTGTTTGCACATGGTTTCTAATGGATACTTTAAATGACCCCTTTGAGGTTAATTTGTGTCAGCTTGTGTGCCTTGTCGGATTGACAATTAAAAAACTAATTAATTTTCTTAATTACTATATTTGCACACTGGCTGAAAGTAAAACGGTCCTCCACAGGGACCACATTTTCATTTATGTTTACCTTAACGTACATTAAATAGAATGAAGGTCACAGATCTAAATTCAAATTTCAAATTTCTTTTCAAATTTCTAATTCATTTCAAAGTCCTTTTATTCATCTACTTAGATAGAAAATTTTAAAAAAATTGCAAAATGTCCTTGAATCAAAATGGTGCAATGTCCTCAAAAGTGTGTACTACCACGGGAAAATCTATGAATTTTTTTTACCCTAATTAAATGATGGTAAACTCTAACATATAGATGTAAAATGAATTATTTTGAAGTTAGCCTAAATTTCCAACAACTGAATTTTAAAATTTTCATTCATTTGAATGACTTTCCATTTGTTTGAGATTTTTCTCATTAATTTTGAGCAAGATTTGATCCATGCAAACATTTTGCAATTGGGTCATTTTTTTAATACTTCCAAACAACCTTGATTTGTGATATCTCAAAACATTTGACATTCATATTTTTCATGAACTTCTAAATGTTCAAGCATCCAATGAGTGAAAGGTGAATGCTTTGAAAAGTATAGCTCTTCTAATTAACCTCTAA
The DNA here is from genome assembly GCA_951230915.1 of Antitrichia curtipendula. Taxonomy (NCBI): domain Eukaryota; kingdom Viridiplantae; phylum Streptophyta; class Bryopsida; order Hypnales; family Leucodontaceae; genus Antitrichia; species Antitrichia curtipendula. Next base: position 12,637,957 of record OX579639.1, on the reverse strand, counting down.
AAGAAATTAAGAACCAATGGAGTCCTCAAAATGATTGTATACCAACAATGATATGATATTGTATACAAATGTACTAATTGGGTGAGACTTTATTCCTACATGGTTTGAGTATGAAACTATCAATAGGGTCAAGGTAGAGCAATGACAACAATTAGAGTTACATGAATTCAACTGAAGTTCTCTTGGAAGCATGGGGACAATGGTGGTGCTACATTTTTTTCATATATAAGTGTACTTTCAAATTAATCCTGGAGTGCTCCACCATCCAATTTTTGGATGATTAACAAACTCATATTCTTGATTTTTGCTTGTTGTTGCTTGAATGAAAGTCATCCTAATTTATGGAGATACTTTATCAAGTTCTTGTCCTATCTATCGGTTGAATTTGGTGATATTAGAGCACATATTTTTCTAAAATCACAAATGTGGAAGTATGTCAAGTGGTTGACCAAGCCAAAATTGCATTGACTCTAGTTCAAAACTAGATTTGCAAAAATGAGGTTATAGATGTAAAGACCATAAATATTTCAAAAAATCACCATGCCAAGAGAAACTCCTTTCAAATTCACTCATTGTTCTAGCATTCTACAAGGAATAAATATCTTTCTTGAAAGAATAAAGGTCAATTCTAAGTGTTATGAGGTCAAAGCATGCAATCTATTTATACCATTCTCTTTCTGTTCACCAAATATATGGTGTTTTCAATTCCAATGTTGAATAAACAATTTTTATATTTTACCGCAATGCTTCCTAAATAACCAAACTCATGGCCAACTTTACAACACAAAAATTGCTAGGAAATTTGGACCTTCCTTCTATGGCTTGCACCTTGGCAACAAAGTAGTAGTATAAGTAGTGAAATGCTCAAATTGGGCCTATTCTATTTGTACAATATTTTTGAAAATTGCATACTAATGCCAAAAAATTTCACAAACTATACAAAATACTCCCATGGGTATTTTGTGAGTTCTAAAAAATATCAAGCCAATTGAAGTTTTCTTGCACCTACAAATATATCTTTGCATCCTTAAAACTATATTCTACACTTCATGGGCAATTGTTTTCTACTTCCTTTAAGGGACACTATTCATTGAAGAAGCTTTAAAAATATCATATAATATATTATTGAAAAGTAAAAAAAATGCTCTATATGAATCAATGCTTTATAGATATTTTTAGGAGTTACAATTATTATTCCAATTTCTCATACGTGATATTAGTCTCTCTTGTTTGAGCACTTAGGGGTTAGTTTATGTCAAAACCAACCTTGAAATAGACCATATTTTAATTTTTTTTGTAAATTAGAAGAAAGAGTCAAAGCATGCATGTTAGATCTTTAAATTTATTGTTCTAGCCCGTTGATTTCATAAATGATCACATTCGTGATGCAATGCAGTGAAGCAGTACGCAACAATGTTTCCCAATGAGGCAAGGATCATGTTTGCATCCTCAAACAAGGGCCCCCTACATTGTGGACAAAATTGACTTATATGGGTCCTTGGCCAACCACAATCCTTGAAGTAACTAAGGTAAAACAGCCCATTGTGGTCAGAATTTGGAATTTGCCCTCATGTCATTGCTGAAATTTTTTAAATTCTTTTCCACACAAAGATAAGTTTGAGAAATAGTGCTCAAGAGCAATTGAAAATTTATTTTTCAGACAAAGTGTGGATTAGTTATGTATATCTAAAGTGATCTTCCCAACATGGTCTACAGGTTGCCCCGTAACCAATAAAAAGTGTATCCAATATGCTCATCTTAATCACCTAAAGTGGTCACAATAATTTCTAATGTGGAATGCCATGAAAAATCACTTCCTACAATGAATTACATTGGAAAAGTTGGATGTTCCTAATGAGGTCACTAATCACTCTATAGGTGTCAAATTAGATTTTGATTATGGTCTGAAAAAACCATCATGGGATCATGAGGTGTCCACTAAGGTAGGAGGCTTTGAAAGCGAGCAAGCATTTAGAATTGTTCATATAGACTCGCCTGAAATGGACGTGAGGTGGTCTTTAAATGGACCTTTTGTAGTCATTGAATGGATTGGTAAAAAAATTACTATTTATTGCAAGAGCCAATCATTCTCTTAGTTTTTCCCATTTCTCTCTAGAAATTGCATGTGAATTGTTTATGAAAGACCTAGGGTCATAAATAGGGACCTATGACTCATCATGTTTGAAAATTCATAAGTAATTAAAAAATGCTTCAAAAAATACGAAACCACTTGGATTACAATCAAAATCTATTTTTCTTTGTCTGAAAAATGAGCTAAATTAATCCCATCCAAGAAACCACATGAAAAAGGCAGACCAGCCTTTAGATGCTCGCTTTTAGAGCCTCCTACCTTATGAGACATCTGACCACAATGGGCTGGTTTACTTTAATAAGCGCCTCTCAGATATCTTGCAAAGCATAATACCTTCCCTGCATGGGGCTGAGGACCCTTAACTAATTATTAGCGTCCCATGACCAAAGGAATGTTGAATCTGAATGACCGACCGACCGACCGACGGACCATTCCCCCAAAATCAAACTGACATTTGAACTTTGAAGCATACTGCCCACCTTACTGCCCACGTTAAAAAAGCACATTGATGCTTTTGGACCAATCTTCGGCCCAAAGAAAAAGTCGGACCCCAGTCCCCCAGACCAAAGGAAATTATACAATGACCAGCGTTCCCACTTCCCAGGAGATTTCTAAGTTAACCCCTAAAGGACCAAACACCGTTTTTTGACAACATAGCGATTTTGGGCAGCTCACTATGACCGGAATTTTTCTTTTTTTTCTTTGAAATTTTCACATAAGATGTGCCCGAGGAGTAGCTTTAAGGTCCTACAATTTTTGTAACTTTTGACTACATGGTTAAAAAGTTATTGCATGATATGTCATTTTCATTGTTCGGCGGGCAGCCCGGGCAGGAAAAAAAAATTCTTTAAAAATCACTTTTAAAAAAAACTAAAATTTGAAATTGGTTCTTTAGATTTATATGTAAGTGGGAAGCTTTGAATCATTCCATTCCGATCAATGAGTCAAAAGTTATGAGGATTCTTAGTTTGAGGGTAGTTATGGAATCCCTACTCTAAAATAAACTATGAAGTCCTTTATTTAACTCGATTTTCAATATTTTTGAAAAAAAATAAAAACATTGGGTGTAGATTGTTTATTACAACATTGCAATCGTTGGGATTGGCATTTTTCAATTTCATAAATAAATTCTTGACAATTTAGTGCTTTGAATCATTCTCTACCTCTTCCTACTTACTATTTTTTTCCTATATGTTGTACAATTCCAAATGATCTGAAATTTTTCAAGCATGTAGCCAACTTGCCTTGAAGAATAAATCCAAAGAGTAACCATCGTTTTGGACATTTTTTCATACAAATGTGACCTTGTGGAGGGCAGCTGCCCGTTTTTTCGCAGGGACAAAAAAAGGATTTTTGTCAATTCAAACGCTATTATCTTGCAATCCACTCGGTGGAAAATTCTGAAATTTTTTCCACATCTTCTTAAACAATTTTACTACAAGATCCTACGGCTACAAGTGTCCAAAAACGTTTTTTTTCTAAAATTTGGCACTAGTATTAGAAATGGCAGTTCTGGAGCGATTTTGGTGAAAACATAGTCAAAAACCTTTAGGGGTTAACCCTCATGTAACTCTGAAACTACGTTGTGGACACAAAGTGTGCAATGGGTTACTTTCTTCATTGTCGTAGAAAGTACCTATTGATTCAGAAATTGAACGATATTTGAGTGAGCATACCTATCGTTGAGGCGGTGTACTTTTAGCGTTATATGAAGACGCTAAGCCTCCCCGGGCTTGATTATGAGAGAATTGTTGTCAAAAAAGTGTTTTATAAAAACCCACATTGAATTGGAATGTTTCAACCTATTGGACCCACTCTTCAGTAGTGAATATGGCTTGCCAAGCATTACATTTGGGCCGCAAACTCAAAAGCACTATTCACTAATCACTTTCGCATGCACTGACCACACAAACTTTGGACAAGCAACAAGACACATATCCTGGGCTTTAATGGAGAATTTTGATTTTCGCCTTCTAGGCAAGTGAATGTCGTTTTATTTAAGGTTTAACCCTTGAAGGACATGCTAGTCACCGTGAAAATCATCCTTTTCAGTGTCATATGAATCATTTGTTTTAAAAAAAGAAGCCAAGAGCACTCATTGGAGGTCAAAACTTCTGTGCAAGACTTCCCTCGTTTCACACAAGGATGAACATTTGCACTTTTGTCTTACATAGAAGAATTCTCTATCATCCACAAGACACTTAGTGTCCGCGATGACGTTACAGGGTTAAACTCAGCAAGGAAAATTTAAAAAAATTTAAAAATTGAGAGCTCAGAAAATGCAAATTTGCAAATTCCTTTTACCGCGTTCATCTGACATTACTGCTCCCTTGGATGTCGCTCTTGAGGCAATAGTTAGGCTTTGCTGAGGAAACGTGAGCCTCAGTCGCTGAGACCTTCGTCTCCTGCATGAGTCTGTGCTTGCTGTGAACACCTTCGTCTTTCGAGGAAGAGGGAATGGAAATCACAGAACGGATGCCCACGAAGCAGCGCATTCAATCCGTTTCCTATTATGGAGTATGATTTACGTCTATTGCTTTGACGCTCTTTGACTCCTGTAGATCTATATCTCTCACTATAATAAGATGCAGGCTCTCAAACCAGAGTTTCGTACTAACTGTCCTTGCTCTCACTCTCGACACTGCATCGATCTCCAGCTACTTGAACTCTATCGATTTGGCGTTACAATTAGGTGTGTACGAGGGACACAGCGTAGCTCTGTGTTTCAATTGCATGCTCTGGGATTGTGGGTTTCTTCCCAATGTAGCCATCTTTGATGCAATGGATCGTATAATTATATGATCCTTCCTTGCTCTCACTTGCATCTTGATGCTGTCGTTGATCACTTTGGGGTTAGCTAGATCAGGGAATTGGAGCGGCTGTAAGCTTTTTTCTCTGGGTGAAATCGTTCTCAGAGCTGCAGTGCTTCTTGTTTTTTTACGAGGTTTGATGTTGCTGTTGTTATTTACAGGTGCAGGCCTGTGCAAGAAAATCTAGTAGCCATGGTGATGAAGTTGTATGCCACAAGTTATGCTCCCAACGCGGAGCGCGCTATTTTGCCACTCTTCTTGGCGGATGTAAGAAAATTTCTGCTGAATTAGGGATTTCGTGATGTTGATTCTGTGGATGTGATTTTTATGCAACCCTAATTGTCAGGCATTTGGATCTTAAATCATGCAGCAATGACGAAGCGCAGATCAGATTAACTATCCCACTCGGTCTTTCTCACCATTATCGTGAGCATCTGCAGGTGGACCCTGAGAAGGAGATGGAGCTGGTGCTGGTGAGCTTAAAGGGAAAAAAGCAACTAACACCCGCGTACAAGGCGAAGAATGTAAGCCCAAGATAGCAACCCTTTTCTTGGGAGTTGTCTTATTTTGAAGATGTGCGTGTTGTCAGAGTTTAGGTTTGACTGATGCTACAATTAACCGTAATTACTTTCAGCAAGTGATATGAATGCTTTTCCTAAAATTGATTTGTGTGCAGCCCTTTGGATTCATCCCGTACTTGGAGGATGGCGAGCTCAAAATCTTTGGTAAGTAGATGATACATTTTCTGTATTCATTCAAAATAAAACTATGTCATGTCTTGATTGCTACTTTCAGTATGACTTGCGTTAGAATCACTTATTTTTTCCATCTAATCTTTTAGGTTGGTCGGCATGCTTGACTCATCTGACAGTGCTTCCATGCCTGGCAATGAAATCACTTAGTCTGAAAGTGAGCCAGTTCTTCAACATAGGAGTGCTGCATTGTTGTTGTTTGCAACAGAAGAGGCTCCGTTATAGGCAGAGTTAGAGTGAAATCTTTTTCTTTCAATGTACCTACCATCAACATCGCTTCCTTCATGCAAGTGTGGTAAGATTTGCCACAGCAACTTTGTCTGCAAGAATGATGAGCTTGTAGCCCGAATTGTTTTAACTTAGTTGAAAATCCCTGCGTGCAAATGCAGAGTCTCGAGCCATAGCCAAGTACATTGTGGAGAAGTACAACTTGACATTCCTGGTGGGCACGACGACGAAGGAGAGGGTCACCATCAACCAGTGGGTTGAAGCGGAGTCCCTGAACTTCACCCCTGCAGTTGTACCCTTGATAAGGGAGGTCTTCCATTCCCGGAGGGATAACAGGTCTGTGGATGAGAAAGTGAAGGCCACCAGTATGGAAAATACTCGCAAGGTGTTGGACGTGTACGAGGCGCAGCTCTCCAAGTACAGGTATTTGGCTGGTGATAGCTACACTCTGGCTGATGTTTTCCACACCCCTTTCCTTTTCCTGGTGAGCACCTTGGATGCGTTTGCAGGAGCATATGACAACCGTCCTCATGTGAAGGCTTGGGTTGACGATGTCACCTCGCATCCAGCGTTCCTGAAAAGCAGAAAACTGGACTGGGATAATGCCACTCCTTTTGAGAGTGTGTAGTGACACTTTGCCATTGTAGGGAGCGAGCAATTATGGATTTGTTGATCTTGAGTTGAGGGAATACTCAACTGTTTTGGGGTCAGATAGATAGATTGGGTAAAGTGTGGTATTTTTTTAATTAGTTTTGAGCAAGATTTTATCCATGCAAACATTTTGCATCCATGTTGATTATCGGGTCTTTTTTTTACACTTTCAAACAACCTGGATTTGTGATATTTCAAAACATGCGACATTCCACATTTCTCATGAACCTCTAAATGTTCAAGCATCCAATGAGCGAATGGTGAATGCTTTGAAAAGTGCACTTCTTTGAATTAACCTCTCAAGGAAATTGAGAACCAACAGTGTCCTCAAAATGTTTGGAAACACTAAAGAATTTGACCAGGTAAACAACCGTTAGGTATTGGATATGTTGTCAGGAGGAGCTGCTACTGCTGCATCTTTGGGCAATTGTATTGGCGGGGTACTGCTTGTGAATTTTTTATTTGCTCAAGATTTTTGCAGCTCACAAGCGTGCATCAGGTGTTTTTAATTGAAAATTATGTTGTTTTAAGGACTGCTCTCGAAACTTTCAAGAGCTTGTGATGAAAGGGATTGAGTGTCTGGCTAGGAGTATTCCACGTACACAACATCGACCTTGTTTTGAGTCAACAGAAATCCAGATAATTTGCATGCAATTCATCCTGAAATGCTATGGTGAATGCAGCATGAGTTTAAATGTAAAGCATTGATGTAAATAATTCTGCACCTTTTGTTGGGCAAGCAAAAATTCTATGTTGGATACATGCCAAACAACAACATCAAACATTGTAAATTTGCATCAAACAAGAATCCAACAACTATCATTATTTAGTCCATCAACCTGCATTATTTCCACCCATAAGTTATTATACCACAAAATAGCTTTAGATCCACGAGGATTGGTTTATTGACATATATATGTCAATATGCTTGTGGTATTAACAAAGATGTCAGATAATTTATATGTTGATAAGTCCTTGATATATATACAATTGTGGTGATCTAATTAAAGTCAAGATAATCTTCAGTAGCTAGTCAAAGTACAAATGATATTGTATACTAATGCAGTAATTGGATGAGACTTTATTCCTACATGGTTTGAGTATGAAACTATTGTTCTACCTTGAATGACTATAACTCCAACTACTATTTTGTAAATCAATTTCATTTTCGAATTCACTCATTATCCTAGCATCCTACAAGGAACAAATGTCTTTCTCAAAAGTCATGCCACACTTGAAGAATGAAGGTTACTTCTAAGTGCCTCTAGATCAATATTCTTGCACGCAATCAACACATGCTAGTATATTCATATCAACCTCCTTTTGTACACCAAGTGTTGTGTTTTCAATTCCAATGTTGTATATGACAATTTACTACATTTTACCAAAATATTTCCTAGATTAAAAAACTCATGGCTAGCTTTGCAACTAGCATGCCTATACAACACAAAAATTATTAGGGGATTCAAACCTTTCTTCCATGGCTTGCACCCCAACAAAATAGTAGTATAAGTTGAAATGCTCAAATAATTGGGTCTATTTTGTGTGTACAATATTTTTGGAAATTGCATACCAATGCCAAAAAAATTCACAAAATTAAACCCAACACTCCCACATGTATTTTATGACTTTCAAAATATATCAAGACAATTGAAGCTTTCTTGCACCTACAGATACATCTTTGTATCCTAAAAACTACATTCTATACCTCAAAGGCAAATGTTTTTAACTCCCTTTAAAGATTAATATTCATTGAGGAAGCTTTAAAAAATCATATAATATATAAGTTTTAAGAAAAATAGTAATCTACATGAATCAATGCTATATATATAGAGAGATATTTTTTAGGAGTTATAATTATTATTTTAATTTCTTATATGTGATATTCTTCCTTCTTGCTTGAGCACCTAGAAGTTAGTTTGTGCCAAAATCAACCTTGAAACAGGGCATATTTTTATTCTTTTTGCAAATTGGGAGAAAGAGTCAAAGCATGCATGTTACATCTTTAGTTCATTGTTCTTTGGATCTTGTAAATTATTATATTTGTGATGCAATGCAATCGGATACATAACATTATTTTCCCAATGAAGTAGAGGTCCCCCTTTTGCATCCTCAAAAAGGGTCCCACTATAGTGAACAAAATTGTCTTGTATGGCTCCTAAGCCACTTCCAATCCTTGAATTAACTAAAAGGGTCCCACTATAATGAACAAAATTGTCTTGTATGGCTCCTAAGCCACTTCCAATCCTTGAATTAACTAAAAGGGTCCCACTATAGTGGACAAAATTCTCTTGTATGGCTCTTAAGCCACTTCCAATCCTTAAATTAACTAATAAGTCCCTCGCAAGTATCTAGCAAAGCGTAAAATCCCACTAGAAAATTCCCCGTTCATTTGTTGAATAAATTGTTTTGTATAATCTACACATTATGCAAGTCCATGCGCATAATTGGGCATTACGGATTCTTCACCTGGAAAGTTTTCTATTCATCATGAGTTTCCCATAATTTTTGGCCAATGGTTTAACCCCTAAAGGGTTTTGACTATGTTTTCACCAAAACCACTCTAAAACTGTCATTTTTAAGACAACCACCAAATTTTAGAAAAAAAACAATTTAGGATAAATTTAACCATAGGATATCTGAGTATACTGATTTGAAAAGATGTGGAAAAATTTTCAGAAATTTCCGCCATGTAGATTGCAAGATATTAGTGTTTGAAGTTACAAAACCCCTTTTTTTTACCACTGCGAAAATCCGGGCAGCTACACTTCAAAAGGCAATATTTGTATGAAACAAAGTCCAAATGGTTGTAACTCTCTGGATTCATTCTTCAATTCAAGTTGGCTACATGCTTGAAAATTTTCAAATCATTTGGAATTGTACAACATGTACACAAAAATAGTAAGTAGAAAGAAGTAGAAAATGAGCCAAAATACTAAATTGTAAACAATTTATTTATGGAATTAAAAAATTCCAATTCCAATGGTAAAAATGTTTTAATAAATAATCTACAACTAATGTTGTCGTTTTTTTCCAAAAATATTAAAAACTGAATTAAATAAAGGATTTCAAACTTTTTTTGTAATGTATAGATTCTATAACTAGTGGCAAACTACCCCAAACTAAAACTCCTCATAACTTTTGACTCATTGATCAAAATGGAATGATCCAAATCTTCCCACTTAGATAAAAATCTAATAAACCAATTTCAAATTTTTATTTTTCTTGAAAGTTATTTTCAAAGAATTTTTTTGAGCTGCCCGGGCTGCCTAAAGTTCAAACAAAATCACATATCATGCAATAACTTTTTAACCATGTAGTCAAAAGTTACAAAAATTGTTGGGCCTTAAAGTTACTCCTCGGACACATGTTGTGTGAAAATTTCAAAGAAATAAAAGAAAAACTCCATCCGTAGTGAGCTGCCCAAAATTGCTATGTTGCCAAAAATACGCAGTTTGGTCCTTTAGAGGTTAAGCCGGACAATACCCCTTGTTGTTGGAAATTGTGCAAAAAAATGTGTATCCTCATCGGCTCCGCCTTCCTCATCAACAATTTTTTTTTTGTGAACCCTTGTCCCCCCTCTTTGTAGGCATTGCCTTGTATATAATACCTTCCTAGCATGGGGAGGACCATTGCATGGTTACACAATGCTATATAAGGTAAAACAATCCATAGTGGTCAAAAGATCCATAATGGACACTTATGGAATGACTCCATTTTAGAAAAAAAATTCAATAAATGAGATTGGTCACAATCAATGTCTCAGGTGACAACAATGGAATGGTTAGTGTCCTCTTTAGGAACTTCTAACTTTTTAATGGAAATTCATCATAGGAAGTTCTTTCTTAGGCTTTCACATCAAGAAATATTTTAACTATTTTATGTGAGTAAGATGAACCATTATGAGTACACTTTTTGTTGGTTTGGGAGTATAGTAAAACCACCCATTACCAACTAAACATCCATACCCAACCAAGGCTAGAACATGTTTTCAACCAAAATTTGGAATGTGATTTTTTCTCCTTTGCAAGGCTGGGACTATAAAGTCATGACACATGTCTTGATGTAGTGAGCAAGAAAGTAGGAAGTAGTGAGCGGAAAAGTAGTTATGGAATGATCATAATTGGAAGAGTCTACATATTGGATATAGATTTAGGCCAACTTTTGGCTTCCAAAATTCATAATAATTTGAATTCAAGGAAAAAATTCACGAAAAATTGGCAATGCCCATCATTTTCTATCTTTCTACAGGGCAATACATTTACATTGCCTTCTACTACACCAAAACATGTGCGGAATTGCTTAAGTGGTTGACTATGGGTGGTGATGATGAGGTAACACACTTCAAAAATTCATAACAAATTCATACTTTTGTCAAGAAAAAAAAATTGATTTCAATAGCTCTTGCTGTTTCTCACACTTATCTCTATGTGGGAAAAAAAACTTTAAAAAAAACTCATCAACGGCATGAGGTCAAACTCTTAATTTTTATTTGGACCAATCTTCGGACCAATCGTCGGACCAATCGTCGGACCAATCGTCGGTCCAATCGTTGGACCAATCGTCGGACCAATCTTCGGACCAATTTGAGTTCACTTGAGTCCGTTACTGCGAAATCGAGGCTTGATCCAGACAGTACCGAAGCTGGCGAACCACCTTCCGAAGTTCAAACCAAAGCAGAAGTTGGACCCCGGTCCCCAGAGCAAAGGAAATTATAGAATCCCACTTCCTAGGAGAGGCTAAGTTGATCCTTTAACCCTGAAACGACGTTGAGGACACAATAGAGTTAATCGTAAAGTTTGTCATGTGTTTGTGAACCTGTGTCAGAGGAAGGTTTAACTAAGAGTAGAATAAAACAAACACGGTACTCAGAACTGAGTTTAGGTGCTCCAAGGAGTTTGGTCCTGTGTTTCTTCCCAAACTCCGGCTCCTAGTCATGCCTTGCACACACTTTACGATTATAAACTCTAAATGAGTTTGATGGATGACTTTCTCTTTTTACTATAGAAAACAAAGAATGCACTTATTGATCCAAAAATTGCATCATATTTGAGTGAGTATCGATTGTTGAGGTGGTGTCCTACCAAGAGTTGAATGACAGGCTAGGCCTTTGGCCGGCTTTGGTTTTCAGAGAATTGTTTGATAAAAAGTTGTTTTAGTTTTTGTGGAATGTTTCAACCTATTGGACCCACTTCAACAATGTTGCGTGGGCAAGCCATATCCAATGTTGAAGTGTAGTATGGGTCTTGTTGTGTGCCCATAGTATTTTTTGGACAAGTTCTTTTTGAAGTCTAGTTTTAGGATGAAAAATCTGATCTTGATAATAAATGATTACAATTTTTCTATTGGAGATTTTGAACAAAGGTGTGCATTGCAAATCTTGATTTTCTAGTGTTGAAAGGCTCTTGGTAATGAGTCTCAAAATCTCAAATACACTAGATCTTGAAGAAATCTAGTATATTCCTGTATCCACACATTAGAAATTCATTTATTAAAATAAAATAAAATCATAGAGTAGATTTTGAGAAGCAGTAAATTGATCGGGATTGAGAATGTTACATCCTTTAACCTCATATTTGTTTTTGTTGACCTCAATTTTAGATATAACATATTGGAAAATCGAATTGAAAGACTTCAAATCACTTTTACAATTTTAACAGCCTCACAATCAAACATTATAATATTCCAATCCATAAATGATATTGTTGTATTTCCTTTTTTTTGTGATTCCCAACACCTCTAGTTCAAATTTGTACAGTTATAATTTTAAAGAAAAATGATAAAACTTATCAAAATGTTGGCTTCTTGTTCAATTTAGAGCAAATTTTGAGAAGCTTAAAATAAAATAAAAAATAGCCCTGGGTATTTAGGGATTAATAATGTGTTTAAACTCAGCAGAAACAGAAAACTAAAATATTTGAGAGCTAAGAAAATGCAAATTTGCAAATTCTGGGAGTCTCTTTCAATGCTCAGACACTTGGATGGTAAGCTTACCGTATGTCTGCTTTCAGGGGATAGTGAGACTCTGCGAAGGAAACGAGACCCTTCGCGGGGACCTTCGTCTCCTGTCGGACTCTGCGCTTGCTATAGAAAAACACAGAAAATCGTACATGACGAATGCCCACGAAGCAGCGCACTCAATCGGCTTCCTATTGTAATTTAAGTCTGTTGCTTTGCCGCTCTTTCTGACTCCTGTAGAAACTCTCGCACTATAAGATGCAAGCTCTCAACTCAGAGTTCCATACTAACTGTCCTTGCTCTCACTCTCGACATTGCATCGATCTCCAGCTACTTGAACTCTCTCGAATTCGCATTGGCGTTGCAATTTGGTGTACGTGGGACAAAACCCAGCTCTGTGTTTCGATTGCATGCTCTGGGATTGTGGGTTTCTTCCCAATGTAGCCATCTTTGATGCAATGGATCGTATAATTATATGATCCTTCCTTGCTCTCACTTGCATCTTGATGCTGTCCTTGATCAACCGGAATTGGAGCGGTTGTAAGCTTTTTTCTCTGGGTGAGATCGTTCTCAGAGCTGCAGTGCTTCGATTTCTTGTGCTTACGAGGTTTGATGTTGTTGCTGTTGTTATTTGCAGGTGCAGGTCTGTGCAAGAAAATCTAGCAGCCATGGTGATGAAGTTGTATGCCACAACTACTCCCAATGCGGAGCGCGCTATTTTGCCACTCTTCTTCGCTGATGTAAGAAAATTTCTGCTGAATTAGGGATTTCGTGATGTTGATTCTGTGGAAATGTGATTTTTATGCAACCCTAATTGTCAGGCATTTGGATCTCAAATCATGCAGCAATGACGAACCGCAGATTGGATTAATTAACCCACTTCGTCTTTCTCACCATGATCATGGGCATTTGCAGGTGGACCCTGAGAAGGAGCTGGAGATGGTGCTGGTGAGCTTAATGGGAAAAAAGCAATTAACGCCCGCATTTAAGGCGAAGAATGTAAGCCCAGGATAGCAACCCTTTTCTTTGGAGTTGGCTTATTTGAAGATGTACGTGTTGTCAGAGTTTAGGTTTGATTGGTCTTGATGCTACAATTAACTGTAACTACTTTCAGCAACTAGTACGAATGCTGTTCCTGAAATTGGTGTGTGTGCAGCCCTTTGCAGCCGTCCCGTACTTGGAGGATGGCGAGCTTGGAATCTTTGGTAAGTAGATGACGCATTCCAAATGAAACTTTGTCATGTCTTGTTTGCAAATTTAGTATGGCTCGCGCTAGAATCATTTATTTTTTCCATCTAATCTTTTAGGTTGGCCGACAGTGCTTCCATGAAATCAGTCAGTCTGAAAGTGAGCCAGTTCTTCAGCATAGTAGTGCTGCATTGTTTTTTTGCAACACAAGAGACTCTGTACAGGCAGAGTTAGTGGAATCTGTTTCTTTCACTCGCTTCCTTTATGCAAGTGCGGTTAGATTTGGAGCAGCAACTTTGTCAGCAAGAATGATGTAATTGTGTCCAAATTTTTGACAACTTAATCGTAAATCCGTGCGTGCAAATGCAGAGTCTCGAGCCATAGCCAAGTACATTGTGGAGAAGTACAACTTGACATTCCTGGTGGGCACGACCCTAACGGAGAGGGCCACCATCAACAAGTGGGTTGAATCCGAGTCCCAGAACTTCTCCCCTGCAGTTGAAGGCGTGCTAAGGGAGTCTTACCATGCTCGGATGGAAAATAGGCCTGTGGATGAGAAAGTGAAGGCGACCAGTATGGAAAAGCTGGGCAAGGTGTTTGGCGTGTACGAGGCCGAGCTCTCCCAGCACAAGTATCTGGCTGGTGATAGCTACACTCTGGCTGATTTATTCCACACCCCTTTGCTGTTGAAGATTAGCACATTGGATTGGTTTGCAGGAGTGTTTGACAACCGTCCTCATGTGAAGGCTTGGGCTGACGATGTCACCTCGAATCCAGCGTTCCTGAAAACCAGGAAACTGGACTGGGATAATGCCACTCCAATCTAGAGTGTGTAGAGACACTCTGTCAATGTAGGGAGCGAGCAGTTTTGGATTTGTTGATCTTGAGTTGAGGGAATCCTCGGCTGTTTTGGGGTCAGATAGATAGATTGGGTACAAGTGTGGTATTTTTTTTTGTGGGGAAGAACAGCCTCTTCGTGCTGAATTCAGCCACTTGCAACTTCGGTGACAACTCTCTTGTACTGTGTTGCAAGCTGGAAAATTAATATTTTATGTTTTACTAAAGACTGGAGTGTTTTATTGAGGGAGTCTCGTTGCCACATCACACAAACTGATTGTTTTGCATCACTTGCAATCACTGCACTATGAAGGTGGTCGATATATTATGGTAGCAAAATGGGTATATTGTGGATCCACCCATAAGTGGCCAAATAAGCAATTATGGACATGATCTGGAGTAGTGCAAGGTGAAGCAAATATCTCCGGAGGTGCAAAGATAGAAATGATGGGGATTGCCAAAAATTTGGTAATTTTATCACTTGAACTAAAATTACTAAGAATTTTGAAAGGCAAAAGTTGGTTTGGACCCATGTCCAAAGTCTAGAGTCATCCAATTCCAGCCATTCAAGAATTACTTTCTTGTCCATTACTTCCTACTTGCTTGCTCACTACTTTGGGACATGTGTCATGACCTTACTAGTCCCAACTTTGAAAAGGAGGAAAAAACACATTCCAAGCTTCAATTGGAAATAACTACACTCTATAGGTTGGGTATGGGTCTTTGGTTGGTTATGGGTGGTCCAACCTTAGTGTGAGTTCAAAAAGGAGTTCCGTTATGGAAATTGCAATTTAGCCTTGATGGAGTTGATGCAAAGTTTTTCACACATTATGTTATCCCTGGTTTCTTGTGTTGGAATGTCATCTTTAGTCGGGCTTTAAAAGTGGGACATTGAAAAATAATGTGTTAACCTTAGAATGATGCTACGGACGATTAATGTCTTATGGATGGCATAAAATCCTTTTATATAGGATAGAAGTGTAGATGTTCATCTTTGAAATTATGTATGAGAATGAGAAGTTTTGTACAAGAGTTTTACTCCAATGAGTGCTCTTGGTGTTTTATTTAAGCAAATGATTCACATAGTGTTAAAAAGGATGATTTTCACAATGATCAACCCATCCTTCCGAGGTTAAAATGATCGTAGCAATAAGTAAACTCGACTTATTACTCATTGTTCATTTCTTGGATAGTTCATATTCTACAATACGCAATTCATTTCTTGGATAGTTCATCTTTTACAATACACAATAGATGGGATGAAGGAAAAGTTTCCGGATTTTTTTGCTGCACTCATGTATCTTACAAATTTTCTTTGTTTTATCTTCAAGAATATTTGCCCAATAGTTCCAATTTCTTACAATTCGGGTCTGAAATTTTCATGAATTGGATAAGATATGTGATTGGATTTCTGGAAATTAAAATAAAAAACTTTCATTATAATGTAGTGGAAATATAGACTTTGTTTGACTATACATTGAAAAGAGGTTGTCACTACCTATTTGGGTATTTTAGTCAATGAGGGCCGTTGATTGTATTAAAAAAAATCAAACCCCCTTGGAGCACCATCGATTCAAAAAAACAATTTGGAATACAATATGGATACAGTATTGATACGGATATAGGTAGAGCTATATATATATATATATATATATATATATATATATATATATATATATATATATATATATATATATATATATATATATATATATATCCCATATTGATTGCTAATCCCACCCCCACCTCAAAATTACAAAAGCGGTGGGAGGGGGGGGCGGGAAATAAATTTTAATTAATTTAATTTTTTAATTTTTTTGAACTCACCAAGAGGGGTAAGGTAGATGTGCCAATGACCGCACAAGCAAAATTCAAAATCCTATCCTATAAAGTTGTAGGAACTTAAAAGTTCTAAGATTTTGCACAACTATCTAATTTCATGTAAAGATTCATTTCCAGAAAAAAGAAGTCTCAAAAGGTGGTTTTTTGCAAATTTGGTTGCATTTAAAAAGTAACAAGTTAATTTTTTTTTTAAATGGCTTGCAGCCCTTCACCGCACAGTGTACGGTGCCTGTGCGGTAGGAAGAAATAGTGTTCTACTGGCGTTCCCAAAAACGTGTGCGTTCCCATCTAAGGTGATTGGATGAACTTTCCATTATGGATGAAGGAATTGAGTGGCTTCTTACTGTTGCGGATGAAGTAGAAAGTAGGGTTTCTAAGGCGGCGGCACAAGGTTTGTTGTGTTTCCAAGGTCGTTGTTTGCGTTTCTTTTGTGTGTGAGAAGGTTTCATGTCTTGTGTTTTCTTGTGTGTATTCCTCGAGTGGCCGAGTTGCCTGCAGTGACTCACTGAGACGATGGTTGTGTTTGTTGATGAGACGATGGTTGCTGCTGATGAAACTCACCGAGACGATGGGGGGGTATTTGCGTTTAGTGAGACGATGGTTGCGTTTGCGTTGTGCTTTGCTGATGGTCTATTATGGGCTCGTGCTTGCAGGGAGAGCGCGTTGAGCCTGCATGTTAAGTTGTGCATGTACAATGTAGGCCTTTTGAAAAGTTCTCTCTATGTATTTATGTGTCACGCCGTTCTCCTCCCGTGAGCTTGTTTTGTCTCGATAAATCACCGTTTTGCCTCAAACGTCTCGGTAAGTCTTGTTTCAGTTCTTAGATGTCGCATCGTGCTTACTTTTGTTTTTTGTTTTTTTTATGCTGCCTTATGCTACACTGTAGTTAAGTATTGCGTTGTAGTTAAGTATTGCGTTGTTTTTTGGATTTGTTGTAGGCCTTGGACAAAATCTGATTCAAGTCTTTGATTGATAATAGCAAGCTCGAGGGTCAGCCTAAGCTCTTTATTCACACTATTCCGGACAAGGCCAACAATACTTTGAGCATCATTGATAGCAGTGTTGGTTAGGAGGATCATTTGGCCGTGAAGCACTTCTCTATCGAGGGACAGCTCAAGTTCAAGTTTGGTCTCTTTGTACCCAAGAGAGCTCCTTTTGATCTCTTCATAGCAAGATCTTGAAGGTCGTCAGGAAGAACTTGGTGAAGAAGTGTTTTTTGGTGAAGAAGTGTTTTACTGGGCTTGTATTTTTTGACCGGCATTGGCGGGAGGTGGAGCCTCTTCCCAACTTCGTTTCCCTTTTGAATGCTGCATCCATGGTTTCCATAGCCATTGCTTTCTTTTTCTTGCTTCTTCTTATGTGATTCTTCTTGCTTTTTTTTCCTTTTCTCTTGAAGGGCTAATTTTAATTCAACTTCCCTGTCTTCCTTTTTTTTTGATCTTAGCAGCAAACGATTCACTTGTAATGAGCTTATTGTGACTATACAAAGCAATAGTTCTCTTCCTTGCTTTGGTTGAGATGAATCTTGGAATTGCAAGGATCTGTGAAAGTGTTGCTTTGCTTTGCTCAAGTATCTCACATGGTTTCTGATGTTGAATTGGTGCAGCAACTGTAGCATTTGCAACATGTGGTATGGAAGCTAGGTTTGGTGTGGATTGCACCAGCTCATGACAAAAAAAATTTGTTGGAGGTATGACTAATTTATATTCTTCCTCTTCTATGTGACCACAATGCCATCCTTGATATTCAACTGGAATCTCATCATTTAGGTCAATTGCATCTTCTTCCTCAGCTTGATTTTGGTAAGAACTAAACATACAAATATGTATTAGTTGTTACATAATTGAAACATCATTTGTAATATTCACTACAAAAAAATAGCGAAAAATGTGACTGCGCAAATGACTGCAAAACAGTCGCAGTGCAGTCGCAAAACGAAAGAATGACTCCGTGGCGCTGCAGTCATTTCGGACAAGTCATTTACAAGAATGACTGCAGGGGTATTATCACCTAACGAAGAGGGAACGGATGAGACTTTGGATGAGAAGAGGCTCCATTGAGTGAGATAAAGAAAGACAGCCTAAGAAAAGATGGTTTTCAACTACCATGTGGAAAGGAAGGGCTTTTGTGGACTAGGTGGACAAGGATTTCACCCCTTATAAATCTGATGTGGACAAGGAAAGTGCAGTCACGGTGAAGTCATTCTGGAGTTGCATCCAACCCTTCTGAAATCTAGGATTATTTTCTACAATCTAGGACTACATTTTTAAAATCTAGGATTACATTTCAAAATCTAGGATTACATTTTTGAAATCTAGGATAATTTTCTGAAATCTAGGATTACATTTTTGAAATCTAGGATTATTTTCTGAAATCTACGATTATATTTTGAAATCTAGGAAATTTGAATATTATTTTTTGAAATCTTGGATTATTTCCTAAAATCTAAAAAATTTGAAGATTATTTTCAAATTGTGGTGAAATGTGCAAAATGAGTGTAATGATAATTGTGCAATGACTAGTTATTCTATATTTGAATATGAATACATTCAAAATCCCATAGCAACATACCATACACAATATACAAATACACAATGCACCATATACAAATATACAATGCACAATACACCATATACAAATACATAATATACAATACACTTAATTTTGCATATGTGTCAAATGGCTTCTCAAGCCATTTAGTGTGTGAATATGAAGAGTTCAAATGACAAGCCTTTTATACAAGTGGGTAGTAGGAGACAAGACAAACCATGTGGGATTTGTAAAATGTTAATGTCATAGTAGTATAGTGATGCGGAAGTCATTACGTAGTCACTTTAGAGTAAATTGCAATCACAATATATGACAATAGTTTACTCACTTTCGACTATGGCCTCCACAATGGAATTGATTTAGTTCAAATTGGAAGTTTAACTCCTAAAAATAGTTTCAATTTTTGAAGTAGAAAACAGGGAATGAGAGAATGAAAAACAGGGAATGAGAGAATGGAGGGGGGGGGGCAGTCATGTACTAGTCATTGTGTAGTTACGTGATAGACTTGCTGCAGTCATAGTGGAGTTACTTGACAAACAAACCGCAGTCATATTGCAGTCATGTCGCCTGTAATTGCAACCTCAGCGTCTTGTCCCTGTACTGGGTAATTAGAGGGCCATGTTCACTTCTTTTCATTCACGCTCTATTGAATTGCCACAAGTTCTGGCCTCAACAACTTTAAACATTTCCCTATACCTTGTATTCTAATGCAAACCCTAAACCTAACAGCAAGCCGATATGGAAGCGCCTTAAACACTGATGACGCTATCCACAGCATGGTTTCTTCAAAATGATTCCGTACAGCATGTGTCTAAGTCACGGCAGCCCAATGGAATGAATGCAATTATTTCATTCTCCAACTAATGTTCAATTTTTAAAACATGTGCAATAAGGCTTGTACACCTTGCTCTCCTAAAATTAATTCATTTAAGGTACCCTAGCACTACATCTTAGTTGACTTGCATTCATTCAGACATTCCTAAACCCCAATATTCTAAAAGATGCCCCTATTGCATGCCTCTTTGTATTTTGTTAGAAAACCCACTGTAGTCATACTGCAGTCATACTATAGTGACATACCCGAAACTGTCCTCACCCTATCTTTCATGTACCACAAAGACCCATCTTTTTCTTTATCCATTAGTAAAAGAAAACGCCGACTGAGTGACTCTTCCTAGCGCTGTAGTCATTTTGTAGTCACTTTGCAGTGACTTTGAAGTCACCTACATTTCCAAAAATTGAAACTACACGACTCAGTCGTGACTTTGCCTCCTGCAGTCGCGTTCCAATTCGCCACGTCACTGCATCGTCGCCCATATGAACGGAATGCTGTAGATGAAAACTTCAGCACGTTCACTGTTCATCCGGCATTCACAGTCACGATTGCAGAATGACTCCAGCGCTCTGGATCTCAACCCGCTGGTGCAATTAGAGAGGTCAAGTGGCGTTCTAGTCGCAAAATCAGCGCAGTCACGTTTTGCAGTCACATTTATGGCCGTTTTCTTGTAGTGATTGTGTTCTTGAAATAACAATTGTTATATAACTTAGAGATGCTCATCTATTGGTTTGTTAGTCTAACCTTCTGTTTAGAGTTGTAGCATGTAAAGGGTTTGAATTAGTTGTCAAGGACAATTGTGAAAGGGATTTGATGATCACTTCAGGAGATTTAGCAACTGCACCTTGGAAAAATGGTTCAAATATGGACACCTCTAACTCTGGGAATAGACTTGGTATAGGTGATAGTATTGGAAAATGCCTTACTTGTGAGAAAATTCCTGGTATAATGGAATCAACTTGGACATTTTGTTCCCCTTGTAGAGTCCTCTCTCCTTTCTGTACAGTAGTCGGCCCCAATTTTGAATCAATGGCTGTTATATTAATAGGATATATACATGTGATAGCAAAGCCAGATTTGATATTTTCTGGTTTAAGAGCTTTTGCTAGAGCTTTTGAACACATTTCAGCAAGTGTAGACTTCATTGTAGGTCCTTGTGCCCATTAGAGATTGCTCCTCATCTTGCTCATTTTCTCCACAATTAGGTTCAATTTGAATGGGTAGAAGATTGCCACATCCAATGGCTGAAGTTCATGGGAGCAATGTGAAGGAAGGGTAAGAATGTCTAATCCATTTTCTCTTCCAAACTTGATAGCCTCATTAGTCACGTGGCTTGCATGCCCATCTAGTATTAGCAAATGCTTGTTATCCTTGGACATTCCACCTGGTACATTGTTTTTGAAATGAACTAACCATTCTAAGAAGATCTCAGATGTCATGTATCCATTTTTTTGGAATGTCATTGTTGCCCCAACCTCACAATCTCTAATATAATTGATTTGTGGCCTGGTTTTCTTCTTAAAGATATACAGGTTTGGGATATAAGAACCAGCAGCATTCACACATGTCATGATGGACATCCACTCCATGTTATCTGCATAGGTAAACCTCACTGCCTTGCTTCCTTTTTTGGCAATAACCTTGATTGTTGAATTACCATCCCCAACACTCACGCCTGTCTCATCTGAATTCCATATGTGACTAGGGTGGTAGTCTTGGGCACCATAAATCTGTTGTAGAAGGTTGTAGAATGCTGATGTAGTTTTCTTTGTAAACCCTAAAGCTCTCCTAACCTCCAACCCATCTGCACACCTCAGACTGATATCTAGATGCCTTTGTTTGAACAGAGCCCACCATTTTGCACTAGGAACTTCTTCTCTGAAAGGATGCTTTCTTGGTGAATTTTGTAAGATACCCTTGATAGTGAACTTCAACATATTCAAAGTAACACACAAGGCTACTTTCTGCATTGCAAAGCACCATTGAACAACTGCCAGTTCTTCAACTTCTGTGAGGTAGGTTTGGTGACCTATTGTTTTAGAAGTTGTTGTTTTTCTCTTCCAATCTTGAATGCTTGAAGGTGGTATCCCATAGAATTCTCCAACTTACCTTATAGACATCTTTTTGGTTGCAATTGCTTCAAGTGCTAGTTGCATGTCACCTTCTAACCATTGACCCCTCTTCTTGCTTGTCTTCTTTTTGAGTACTATAGGTTCAAGTCTTGGACTACTTCCAAGTTGTTCCATTGGGTGACCAATTCTTGTTTCCTTTGCCATTGGTCCACTCCTTAGCTTCTTGGGTACAATTGCATTAGTATGTAAATGTTGCCATGCTCTCTTGGCTGGAGGCCTCATCTCCACCACATACAAGAAGTATATAATTGATCTGTCTAGGGTTGTAGCACATGCAGCCATTGTAAACAAAAAGCATTGGATTGAATGTTGGAGTTGAGTTTGAGAATTTGGAAGGTGAAGTTGATTTTTGAAAACTTGAAAGGTATTTTGAAAATCTTACTTTGTTTTTGTAAATCTTGTTTGTATAATTTGATGTGCAACTTCACTCCTCCACAACACTACTTGAAGTGTGCCTATGCCTTCGCCTTGAAAGTGCCTGTGCCTCTGTCTTGAAACCCTCCAATCTTGAAAGTGGTTCTTGTATAGTATGTAGAATGGTAGCTCAAATATTTCATCCATTATGCTTAAAGAATCATTCAGTTTCGCAACTGTAGTACGCATGCTGCTTTCATCTTGAATGATCATCGACCATCACAGAAGATCATCCGTGTTCTAGACAAGTTCATCCAAATGCGTTCTCATCCTTATTGTTGTTGTTGTTCCCCGATTCCTAAATTTGTGCGGTGCTTTGTGCAGTGCGTGTCTGGTTTTACGAAGCGTCCGGTAAATGGCACACTTACCTTAATTGAAAAAATAAATAAATTCGAATTTTTTTTGAGTGCATAGTGACACTCACTATGCACTCAAAAGAGGCAGTAACTGCCTTGAGTTCCTCACAAATTAGACTTTATTTGACAATGTAGTGGAAATTAGGCCTAGAAAGTGAAAGTTATTGAAAGTGAAATTCATGGAAGATGCAGATTTTTTGACAAAAAGCGGTAAAGGTGAAAGCATGGAAAAACATTCTAATTTTTATTTGAGATGTCAAGATTCACAAAACTATTGAAAATTACGTTTTGAGAAAAAAATTCAATGAATATATTACTCTCTTGGTACTAAGATGTTTCAATTCTTTTTAAAGTGTTGCTTAATTCTCACAAGTACATTGTTGAAAGGTTCAATGAACATGCCATTGTAGCAATTATTGTGAAATTATAATGGAAAGTTCCTTGAAAACCTTTTAATAGTAGAAAAGATGCTTCAAAGAGAGCAACTCTATATAGAATCATCTTAGGGATTACAAGTTAATCATGGTACAAAAAAGTAATGAGCTTTGGTATTTTATAAATTATTATTTAAATCTATATAAATCTATAATTGGTCATTTTTGTTTTCATTTTCATCTACAATATTTAAGTGATTGTATAAGGTCACTTGCACTTGTTTGATCACTTCAATGTCTTTTCATACGAAAAATGAATTGACAATATACAAAATTTTAAAATTAATACAAAAAAGTAGAATTGTCTTCTCTCATGCTACGTGTGACATTTGAGTGAAGCAATTGTTTTAGGCTCAAAAAGCTTAATTATAGACAACAATTTTGAGCTTTCAACACATAATTGTACAAATATTGGTGTCAGGAGAGATGTATTGTCAAAACAATCTTTTGGGAACAAATACATCTTTTGATTAAACCAAACACCAAAGTCATTTATTTATTAGTTTATAATTATAAAAAAATTTAGTTAAATTATTCATCATTTATAATGTTTTACAATTTACAGTTTCTCTTTTACAAATTTAAGGCACCTTGTATTTATCAGTATAAAAATATATAAAATACATTACCTATGCATCATAATTATATTCTTCAATAGGACAAATGCATAGTAGGATTTATCATTTTTTTAAATTCTAGTATACTAAATGAACAAATTTGAGATTTTCAATTAAACCATTGACAAATATAGACAAGCATAATTGTTTATAGGTGGATTGGGAATGTGAATAATATGTTATCATCATCCAATATTTCATTAAATTGCAATAATATTCACACAAATAAATTAGATTCTTTAAAGACATTACATGTCCTAGTGCAAATTAAAGCTAGTTGCTCCTCACAATAGATCTGTCCATGTTTTTAATCCTTGTATGGCATATTTAATTACTTTTAGACCATTGAATGAATTCTAGACTAAGCACGATCTATACAAATATTGGGAGATCTCCTGATGTTTGTATAGATCAGGAGATCCCTTGATGCTTGTATAGATCTCCCAACGTTTTTGATTGATCCCTCTATCTAAATAATTTAGATAGATCCCATGATGCTCAATTAAGAGATCTTCTGATGAATAGTATGAATTTTGGACTTTCAAAAGTCCAAAAGTAGTTAAATACGCCATTTGTATGTCACATTGCAATTCATGGCAAAGTTCTATGGTTTGAATCCAATACAAAGTTAACCCCTAAAGGTTTTTGACTATGTTTTCACAAAAAAACGCTCCCAAACTGCCATTTCTAGTACAAGTACCAAATTTTGGAAAAAAAACATTTTTGGACACATGTAACCATAGGATTCTTGTAGTAAACTAGTTTGAGAAGATGTGGAAAAAATTTCAGAAATTTCCACCATGTAGATTGCAAGATATTAGCATTTGAAGTGACAAAAAAACTTTTTTTGTCCCTGCGAAAAACCGGGCAGCTGCACTTCACATGGTCACATTTGTATGAAAAAATGTCCAAAATAGTGCTAACTCTTTGGATTCATTCTTCAAAGCAAGTTAGCTACATGCTTGAAAAATTTCAGATCATTTGGAATTGTACAACATATAGGAAAAAAATAGTAAGTAGAAAGAAGTAGAAAATGATTCAAAACATTAAATTGTTAAGGATTTAATTATGGAATTGAAAAATGCCAATCCAAACGATTGTAATGTTGTAATAAACAATCTACACCTTGTGATTATATTTTTTTCCAAAAATATTGAAAATTGAGTTAAATAAAGGACTTCAAAGTTTATTTTAGAGTAGAGATTCTATAACTACCCGCAAACTACCCACAACTAAAATTCCTCATAACTTTCATCTCATAAATTGAAGTGGAATGATTCAAAGCTTTCCTTGTGCACATAAATCTAGAGAACCAATTTCAAATTTTTATTTCTCTAGAAAATGATTTGTAAAGAAGTTTTTTTTGCTGCCCGGGCTGCCCACCGAACAATGAAAACTACATATCATACCATAACTTTTTAACCATGTGGTCAAAAGTTATGAAAATTGTTGGGCCCTAAAGCTACTCCTTGGGCACATCTTGTGTGAAAATTTCAAAGAAAAAAAATAAAAATTCCATTCGTGGTGAGCTGCCCAAAAACGCTATGTTGTCAAAAAACGGTGTTTGGTCCTTTAGGGGTTAAGGACATCTTCTTAGTTACCCTCTTCTTTACCTTGTTGAATATGACCTTCATGATCATTGACTAGTGACAATCCCCACATTCAAAGCTTTCATTGTTAGTTTTCAATACATTGAAGCGGTACTTAGAAGAGAAACCTGCACATTGTTTAGGTGGTTCAAGAGTGTTGGCATATGTTTATCTTTTAACAAATTGAATTATGTGTTGATTTCAAATCCAAATATTAGTTTAGGGTACTTCATGATGACATGGTTTTAGCATCATGTCACATTTGGACGTCAAAATGTCCATCAAAATGTTAGGAAGTTCAACCCTAGCATCATTAAAAAAATTACAAAAATATAATTTTCTAGACAACCCAAATAGCTCGTTTAAAAAATTTATTTTGGCAAGCGTGAATTTTAATGCGTCAAGATGCATTCCGACTTACAATTATAGACATCCTTATGAAAAAACCCAGCGTCACTTCAAAATAGAAGACCCTAGCCGGATTAATATTGTAGGTCTCGATTGCACAAAATTGTGCATGCATGTTTGAATTATATAGGAAAGTTAGCTACTCCTCACAATGGATCTATCCGTGTTTTCAATCCATTTGTTTGTCACGTTGCAATTTGTGGCAAAGTTCTACGGTTTGAATCAGTACAAAGTTAAGAAGGGCATCTTCATAGTTACCTAATAGCTTCACACTACAATATACACAACAATATGTTTCTATACCATACAAGTGGTTTTTTCATTCCATGAGTAGGGGATTTTATCTCGAAGAATAGAAGAGGGGAAGAACATTATTAACAACCTAACTAACCCTATGATTGCAAACTAACTAGCATTGCTTGTTGACAAGTCTAAGCTACGGAGAGTAGTAGAGGAATGTATTACACATATGTGTCCAACACTCTCCCTTAGTCTACTACTCTAATTTGTGAAAATGATTCTATCTTGATCATCGGAACAGTGGTTACAGTAACCTTCCGATGAGTGTAGTTGTTTGCCTATGAAGCTCACGTTGATCCTTTGAACTTTGTCGATGAAATCAAATTCAGTCAATTACTCATCTTATGAAACAATACTTTGCTCAAGGACTTGGTAAGTATGTTTGTAGTTTGTTGTTATGACTAGACAAATTCTAAGCAGATTTGTCCCTTTCTTACATGATCTATAATTAGATGACATTTTTTCTCGTGTACCCTTAAAATACCAAATTTTTGACATTTTGATGCAACTTTGATTGTCACAAAATATAATTATAGGATGCACAATGGAAAAATGAATCTCTTCAAGCAGGTTTCGTATCCACATAGATTCTTTTGTGATTTTTGCAAATGCTCTATATTCAACTTTTGAACTTGACTAAGCAACTTTGTTTTGTAGCTTATACTTCCAAAGAATCAATGAGGCGCCAATGTTCATAATGTATTATAAGGTGGATCTTTGTAGATCTATATCTCTCAAATAATCAATATCCAAGAATCCGTATGGTGTAATTTCTCCCTTCTAGGATAGTATATAGCTAAATCAAAGGTTCCGTGTAAGTACTTGAAAATGTATATTATAACATTTAGATGGACTTCTTGAGGAGCAACTGTAAAGAGTGTAACAATGCCAACTACAAAAGCCACGTCCGGATGGATGTTGGTTACATGGAGCAATTTTTCCACACCCATTCAATAATATATGATTTTGTAGTCATCAAGGAGAGGAGAGTCCATTGTCAAAGACAAATTACCGTAAATACTTGGTTCCATCAAGGTTGTAGCAAGGATACATTTAGTGAGGTCTATATCTTACAGACATTTATTAATATAGAGTTTGTGGGGCATTAAGATTCTATGGGTGCTATAAATAAAGTCAACTCTAAGATATAATGAAAGAGATCCGAGGATGGTCATTGTGAATTCATAACATAAGTGGTCCTAGAATGCGATAGTTTTTTGCAATTGATTCCTTGTGAGTAGTAAATTATTGACTTAGATGACAAATAGGACTATAGAATCTCCGTCACGACAAACATATAAGATTGGATTGGTTGAACATGGTTGGAGACCGGTAGAGATAAGATATGTATCGATTCTTTGGTGCCAAGCTCGTGACGACTACTTGAGGCCGTAGAGTGTTTTATGGAGTTGACACACCAAGTGTTATTTTTGGGGTTCAATAAATCTAGAAGGTTGTTTGATAAAGATCATTTCTTGGATATCTCCATTTAAAAATGTTGTCTTGATGTCAAGATGGAAGAGTGGCCAATTGTTCATAGCTGCTAAATATATAATTATGCGCATTGTGCTCCATTTAACGACATGTGAAAAAGTTTCCTGGTAATCAAAATCTGAGTGTTGTTGGTTGCTGTAGGCAACCAATCGTGCCTTGCATTGGAAATTAGTGGATGCAAAACCAAATTTCAACTTGTATGTCCACTTTATAGCAATTGCACTATGGCCTGGTAGTAGGTCAATTAATGTCTAGGTGCATTTGGTTTGAAAAACAGCCATTTCTTGTTGCATGACATTTATCCAATACAGATTTTGAGCGGCGTCCTTATAAAACAAGGTTTCCTCAAGGGCAATAACACATGCTTTTAATATATTGGTTCCTTAAATGTAGATAGGTAGGCTTTGATATTGCAAAAAAACTCAGCATGGGCAGTGTAATCAATGAATTGTATATTGGGAAAGCACATTCAAGTGGAACAATAAAGAACATGCAGGCTATTTGAAGACTAAGAATCGTTGAGAAGGTCGTAGTGTACCTGTGGTGATGTAAGATTTGGGTAGTCTTCCGGAGCAACATGACAAGTCTTTAGCATTTCATTGATGGGAGTAAGATCAGATGGTGGGGCTTCTACATGAGCCAATGTTGATGGTGATGTAGGTCCCGGGCTGCAGACAATTGGAACAATGGAGTCAGCTGAGATAGGAGGCACTCAGACTTGGTAGGGCGGGGTGAGAATTGGATCAATAACCTTCAACGCAACAATACTGTCGAATAGAGCCTCCAAAAAACACCAGGTTCGTGGGTTAATTTCGATGAATGGCAAAACCGGTATTTGGAAAATTGAACGTCTTTGTTGACTTTGATTGTGTGGAAATTGAGCTAGTAAAAACGGTACCCTCAAATACACTCGAAATAGAAAACAATTATACATTTGAAGGCACGCTCTTGCAATTTAATTCACTACTGTGAGAGAACATGTACAAATGCAACGCACCAAAAATGTGGAAATGATGCAATTCAAAGACAGTCACTAGAAGAAACCCATGTTTATTTTTAAAAGCCTTGATTTTTTATGATAGAATTTTTAGAAATCTATTTTGACATCTAGCTGTTTTTATGTTGTTTATAATGTTCATTAGTTGTTATTGTTGACATAAAAATAGCTAGATGTCGAAATAGATGTCCAAGAAAATCTATCATAAAAATCACGGCATGTCAAAAAAAACATGGATTTCTTCTAGTGAGTGTTGTGAAGTCTTTGAAATGGACTAATTCCAAAGTTTGTTCGGTTTGTACATGCCAACAACCTTGGTCCACAAGAATAATGGTGTGTGTGCCTCAAATATCATGGCTTGGGCCTTTTCCAAAAGAATCTAATATTTGCGTTCACTGATTCCGTTATGATAGGGTGTAAGCTTGCGTCACTTTGTGATGAATTCTTGTCTCTTCAATAAGTTGTGCAAATTCCCCCAAAAGATATTTTCCTCCCCGATTGATCCTAATGGCTTGGATTTTTGCATTCAGTGTCAACTTCACAGTGACTTTGCATTGTTTGAAGAATTTCAAAGTCTCTGTTTTTTGTTGTAGAAAATACAATCATGTGTATCTAAAAAAATCATCAATGAAAGTAACAATATAATAACTACCTTCGAAGGAAGCATGACGTAGTTGTTTGCAAAGGTCGGAGTGGACTAGTTATAGAGGTTACTCGGTGTGTTGTCTTGAAATGCATCGTGCATGGTCTTGAAGCGCATGGTGGTGAGAATGTTAGCCTAGTTGTACACTACCTCATAGCACGACGGTAAGGTATTAAGCATGCATTCTACTAAGTTGGTTTCCGAAATTGTGTGTTCTACTCCTTCAAACTGCATTTTTGTTTCTTGGATTTTTTGGATTTTATCAGCCACTAATCATTCTTCTGGTAATTTGATAGAGTTCAACTTGTCTAATAGCATTAGTCGTAAGGCATTATTAGTCCTTTCAAATCAATACCACCACAAAATAACTTGACAATATGGTGACAAAATTACTACACCATCAGTTGAACTTCTATCAACTTGACAACGCAGATGCTCACGAAGAATCCCACTCAATGTATCAAGACAATACATCACTATTCTATTCAGCAGAGAAACATATAGACCACAACCACAACAGTATCAAGTCAAAAACACTCAAGGTTTGTTCCTTCCTTTTTCTCGCTCTGTAATTGAAACTTCTAGCTCCTAGTTCTTCTATTGCTCTTGGCTCCTCACAATACCAATCTAGGATTTCATGGAGGATGTTAGAATAGATGAACAATTTAGATGTAATTATTGTTACATTACTAGATCTACTTATTGTGGATCTTACTGATCCCTTGTACTTATACTGGTTCTCTGGCTCTTTCAACACTCTCTAAGCAAGCTTATAATTTCTCTCACTCTAATACCATGGTAACTTCACACTAAGATGTACACAATGATATGTTTCTATACCACACAAGGGGGTTTTCATTCCATAAGTAGGGAATTTATCCTGAAGAATAGAGAGGGGAAAGAATATTACTAACAACCGAACTACCCCTATGATTGCAGACTAACTAACATTGTATGCTGACATGTCTAAGCTACGGAGAGTAATAGAGGACTGTATTACACATATGTGTTCAACATTACCCTCCTCTTTACCTTGTTGAATATAACCTTCATGATCATTGACTAATGGCAATCCCTGCACTCAAAGCTTACATTGTTAGTTTTCAATATATTGAAGCGGTATTTAGAGGAGAAACCTATACATTATTTAGATGGTTCAAGAATGTTGGCATTTTTTAATCTTCTAACAAATTGAATTATGTGTTGGTTTCAAACCTAGTGTTGAAGACAACCTTCTGGTACAACTTCATGTTTCTTTTTGGTTTTCGGACAAATGGTTATGTGGTCTTTTTTCCAAGAAGTTTATGAGTTTCATAGCTCCTTCATTATGGGGGTTCAAATTGAAGAAGGCCAATTTTGAATGCAATTTTGAGTAAGTAATTTTTGTATGCAATTTTTATATGAGCTAGCTCTGCACAATGGATGAAATGAGGTTTTGGAAAGATTGTGGCAACAATATGCAAGGCCTTCATTACAATTTGGCATTTTTTTTTAACACATTTACTATTTTTTTTTATAGGCTCAAAGCTACCCATTTTTTTTGGAAGAAATTGGACATTTAATTGCCTAAAAAAATATTTTCATTGCAACCGGTATGTGAGTGCTTTGAACAATATCTTTGACTGAGTATTAATTTAGGATACTTCATAATGACATAGTTTTCATCATCACGTCATATTTGGACGTGAAGATGTTTGTCAAAATGTTAGGATTCAACCATAGTCTCTATTAGGATCATGAAAAAAATTATAAAAAAACAAATTCTTCTTAGACAACCAAGACGACCTATCCAAATTCTTTTTTTTGGTAGGTGTGAATCCTAACGCGTTAAGACACATCCCAACTGATACTATTGACAAACATCTCAACAAGAAAAGCCAATGCTAATGTCACAAGTGGTCTACAAATTTCATATGAAAGAGAGTTGCTTGTAGAATTTTGATATATTTTGGATATTAAGATAAATCATCAAATATTTTTTATTTATATTAGTTTTGTATCTATTTATTTTATTTACAGATTTTTTCTTTAAAAGTTCTTGAAAGTGAAATTTCAAAAGGTAGGATAATGATTTCTCAAATTTGAATTCTAATATGGAAATTTTTTATTATCAAGCTTCGAATAATAATTGTTTAAAGTAATATTAATATGGGAGTTTTTGAAACTCAAAATCTTTAAGATAAATCAGTTTTGACAAATTGACATTTGACTCCATTGTTTACAAATAGATGATATGCCCGCAAGGTTCATTTCATTCTTTATTGTGGCATTGTTTTATATTTTTAAGATTGGACTTAAGACTAGTGTTTTTACAAAAAGCATGAAATACATTAGTTTCTAGAATCTTTGTCCAAGATGTGGCCCCCCTATCATGTATTTACCCAATATAAAAAATGAAAGATTAATTAAACCAATTTTGACTTAAAGGTCATCATGTGAATGATAAAGATTTATAACGACCTATAATGAAGTCATTAAAATACAAAATTAAATCAAAATTTGATTTGAAAAGATGATTTGGGACAATTTAAAGAAAAAAATAAAGATTAAAATAGAACTTGAAGAAGTAAGGAATCTATACCAAATTTAAAACTATAGTATAATAGTGGTAGTCACAGCTTGTTCAAGGTGCATGTGAACAATGACAATAACGGGAAGAGGCTTTCTATTAATAGAAAATAAGGTAGTAACACCTAATTACCACTTTTCATCCCTCCCTTGACATCTAAAAATGCCCTTGAATGAATGAACACTTCTAAGACATCAAACCACCACAACTTTTCAAAGTAACCAATGGAGGTAGGGAGTTTCTTGAAGCAACAAATGACAGTTGAGACATTTTGTGTTTCAAAGGTGTCCACTTAAGGTGAGTTTAGTGTTAAGTATAGGCTATCCTATGTTTTTAACTTAAAAAAATTGTAGAATATTACTACAGTATTGGAAAGTTATAAAACCACTTGAGTTGGCAAGCAAAGTTATAAAACCACTTTTTATTACTTTTGAAAAGTTATCAATTTGCGGGGACCAATTTTTGATCAAAACGCATGGAAAAAACTTTAGGAGTTACCCTCCATATTCAAAACAACCTCTTACATCGGTTGCTCTGCAGGAGAACGTGTTACTTTCGTCTTTACAATATTCTGATGAGATGAGCTGACCCCAAAGAAAACACCGTCCTGCCAGTATACGTAACGTATATTACTAGGGCCTTGATATTCTAGACACCGTATATATTAACCTCCATATTCACAACAGCCTCTTTAGAAAATTCATGTGTTGCAGAACTATGGAAGAACCTGCCTACAGTATTCGTCTGTCTTTACACTGTTCTGTTGAGTACTAGAACCAAAATGTCCCGTCTGTTAGATCCAGCTACGTCGAAGGCGATCTAAGGACTTAGTAGCATGTGACATTTGGACTAGTGATTGGGTTCAAAGCTCCGCTTCATTCTGGGTTTCGCCGCTTCAATGCTTCTTAGTGATGTCAACCTCACGAAGCTCGGATTGCAAGCTCGTCCCCTGCTGCCAAGGGTTTGCAAGAGGGTGGATGCCCAGCGAAGGTCCTGTTATGTGCTTCCGACTCTCCGCGTGGTCCTTGAAACTGACACCAAACCTCTTCTCCACACCTGCAGAACACAGAGTGACACAGAAATAGGATTACATCACAAACTGATGATAGACTTTCAGAGTAAAACGAAAATAGGATTTGAAAATAGCATTTCATCTCCCATTCCATCAAATGGTTCTAGAAGTTATCGACGTCACGGACTGATGATATACATTCAGAGTGAAACGAAGATAGGATTTTAAATGCATTTCATCTCCCATGATTTCATCAAATGATTCTAGAAGTTACCAAATTCCTTTTGAATGTAAGGAAGGAATAGAATTGATTTTGAAGCTCTGCAACCCTTAGTTTGCAAGTGTTGCTCGGATGAAGCAAGTAAGAAATGATGCTGCTCACTTGATGCAAGGTCAGGATTGAGTTGGCCATCCTCTGTGAAGGACATCATCAGTTGCGGCAAACCCAGGGGTAGGGTGTCGCCTCGGTCATACTGCCAGAAGTGAAAGACCTTCCCGTATGTTTTCGCAACCTGCACCCACACAGATTGAACAGTCATCAGATGTCTAGCAATGACCTGGCACACGCCGCGAACATGTGTAACCTAAGTGTCCAAATGGCAAAAAGTGGCCGCTTAGAGAGGACCTGTCATGAATCATTGAGGAAGAAAAAAAGGAAGGAACAATATGTACCAATTGGAGAAGCAGACAGCTATTTCTTCAATACTCATGTGATACTTGGTGATATCTATATCAAAATTAGGTGATACCTAGGTTAAACTTGTCTATTGGTCTTAAAAAAACACAGCAGTAATATGGCTACTTTGACTATACAAAATGAAAACTTTCTTCACAAAAAATAGCCGACAGCTTTTGGTTGTAGCCAACTGGCAAAAAATCGTGCACAAAATAACAACTGCACACCTACATTTTTCAACAATAAGTACATGTCTTGAAATTTACTATTATATAATTTACTATTAGATTCAAAATTAAACTTTTTTTTAGCTTCAATAACTCTACAATATTTCATTTCAACTACAAACTCCACGGATTTGTCCTAAAATAAACTTGAATATGGTGATAACTTTTTACAAGTATGTGTACTTTTACCCATGTAAGTTCAATTCATGACAGGCACTAATAGGCCAAATCAGTGTCCCCAGCACCTGCCGAACCCATCCCAATTGCTAATGTATAACAGACTCACATTCAACAGACATGCAATGACTATGGAAAACTTTGATGCAGCACTGTGAACGAAAATCCATACAGTACCTCGTCGAGTTCCTTGACTTCGGCCACTGTAGGAACGCCAGGCAGGAAGAGAATGCCGCCTTTCACCTCATACTCATGAGTGTGCCAGAGCTTCTTCTCCTCGTCGGGCAAACCCTGGAACAGCTTCTCCGACACGATGTACTCCACCCCAATCAGACGCGCATTTTTCTCGGGGCTGTCGTAGATCAAACATTGCCTCATATCCTGGTTGTAGTGCGTGCAGTAATGGTGCGCCTCCACTTGACGGTTCATGTCATGTGCGTAGAAGTGAAACCTGTGCAAGGATGCTCACATAGAATAATTCGTTACATGCATTTGGAGCTCCGACGGAAGGAAGAAGCGAGTCAACAACGGAGGCTAGGGTTTCAGTCGAATTTAAAAAAACTTACGCGCAAAGATGAGCATGGATTCTCTTGATAGGGTTCAAGCTCTGTAAGGCTTTGGCTCCCATCCCCAACAAGCTGCTAGCCACATTGGTGGTTTCTCCGGGTACGTCCTCCGGGGTAGACGCCGGTCCTTTCCCTACAGTCCCCGCCATGGCTCGATCAACCCCTGCTCCAAACCAACAACACACCTTCAAAAGAATCAAATTCTGGCAGCCACTTTCTTTACTATTTAAAGAAAAAATTCCGCAGTCACATGCTTTGGCTAGCGATACCCGTAACCTAAATCAACAAGTCCAGATTGCAAAACAGCCTCTCCAACAAGAGAGAGAGCTTGCATGTTCGCGTTGGGTAACGAGAACAGAACCCCAACAGCTAGCTCCGTGCACACTCCCTGGCACATGAAACCTGGCAACATACCTTTCGATCTCACTGGGCTCCAGCGACTGTATGTTTGCAACGAAGGATTTGCAAAAGCTGCGTACGTTACCTGAAGCTGAGTATTTCGGGAGGCTAGGGCTGTTTTGGAGAGGGGAGAAGTGCAGGCAGGAGGGAGGTTGCATGGCCAGGGCATGGGGAGCAAAAGAGAGAGAGAGAGAGGTCGCTGTTGCCAAGTGGCTGTCTTCTGTGGCTTGCTGTGCTGCTGCCACCGCAGCAGAGCTCCTTTCCGTCTCTTTCTCTTTCCGTTTCAGTCCATGCGGTCATACCCTCTCATGTGGGAGGAAGGCCGTTGCAACTTACGTGTGGAGTTTTGTAAAGTGTGCAGTGGGATAACTGATTGTTTACCAATGAGGGAGGGGGCCCTTTTACATCCTCGGCAAGCGGACCCATGTCTTACATGGGTGCTCAATCAACCACGATACTTGAATTAAGGTATTAGGAGGCTCTGAAAGGGAGCGGGCATTTAGAACTGCCCATATAAGGTAAACCAGCCTATGACAGGCAGATTGCCTGGTTTGCCTTGTTGACATATTTGAAATTTTGAAATTTTTTTTTCCATATAAAGGCAAACATGAAAAATTGGTAGAACAATTGAAATTTTATTTTTTTGACAAAGTATGAATTTGTTACAGATTTTTGAAGTGAATTGGCCAGATGGCTCAAAACAGTCTGTAGACTATCCCACAACCATCAAAAACTATACCTATGGTGGTCATCAAACCACCCAATGCAGTTACAATATTTCCTAACATGGTTGAAATATTTTCTAACATGGACATGACATAAAGGAATAAAAAAAGTTAGTTCATGTAATGAATTACACTAGAAAGGGACGAGTTCCTAAAACAGTCTCTAACATCTCCATCACCATCATACAAAACATTGATTTCAGCCATCAACCTACCTAATAAAGTTTTGCTTACATTAATTGGAAAAAACCTGGCACAGATTGATGGAAAACTGTAATGGGTCATCTTATAGATGTTTGTATTAGGCACTTGGCCTGTCATAGGTTGGTTTACCTTAGACTCGCCTGAAATGGATGTAAGGTGGTCTTTAAATGGACCTTCTGTAGTCATTGAATGAATCGGTAAAAAAAAATATTATATATTACAAGAGCCAATCATTCTCTTTTGTTTTCCCCATTTCTCTCTAGACATTGCATGTGAACGGTTTATGGAAGACCTAGCATAACATTCAAGAGCCTTCAGAGAGGCTGCCTTTGCCTCTCTGAAGTCTTCATCCACGAAATGCGTCCACATATTATCAATGTAAGCTTCAGGACCGAGACAATGGCAGTACACTTACGGTGCGATCTATTTTTTTGACTAATTCTAGGACAAGATATACAAAGAAATAATTTTAAAGATAGATGGTCTATCAAAACCCAAAGACTTCATTGAGTATTATACCAATGAAATCTAACCATTTGCCATCAATAATTTATTTTGATTTACTTTGATGAAAAGAGAATCTCTTTATGTACACTTGGGGTGGTAGGAGATAGAACAACCCATGTGGGATATGTAATTTAGAGTTTGTAATTTCTCAACCGCTCATAGTTAAGTCTAAAGTAGGAATTGTGTTAAAATTATAATTTCAGACCTCATTTAGGCATAGTGTAATACCTTTTTTCAAAATACTTTGAACTAAAATAAGTTGGAGAATCGAGTTAAGCTTCATCTCCAAAAATACGTTTTAGATTTATATCTTCCACTCAAAAGTTATGGACAAATTTCAGAGAGGATGTATGAAAATGTCAAAAAAAAATTATTTTAAATCCCTCTCTGAAATTTGTCTATAACTTTTGAGTGGAAGATTAAAATCTCAAACGGATTTTTGGAGATGAAATTTAACTTGATTCTCCAGCTTATTTTAGTTCAAAGTATTTTGAAAAAAGGTATTACACTATGCTTAAATGAGGTCTGAAATTATAATTTTAACACAATTCCTACTTTAGACTTAACTATGAGCGGTTGAGAAATTACAAACTCTAAATTACATATCCCACATGGGTTGTTCTACCTCCTACCACCCCATATGTACATAAAGAATTGTCTTCTAATTCCTAATCACACAACATGATTAGCTTACAATGCAATGTGAGGGAATGCAAACCTTGAAAATAGTGACCTCACTGAATTGTTTGTCTTTTTTTAAGCTATTTTTCTATGATCTGTTGAAATTGAAAGTGTTCAATTTCCCAGTAACCCGATTGTGCAGTCATGACCTTGGCACTGAGCAGGAGTCTGACATTATTGACGCGTGGCTTATTAGCTAATGTTGGGTGGGGAATATTCCACACCATTTCATCCTTTGGATGAAATGATGTGGAATATACCACATCATTCCGTCAGAGGGAAGGCAGCTGCTCTCACAGCTCTTGAATGTTATGAGGGTCATAAATAGGGACCTACGACTCATCACGTTTGAAAATTCATAAGTAATTCAAAAATGCTTCAAAAAATACAAAACAACTTGTGATACAATCAAAATCTATTTTTCTTTGTCTGAAAAATGAGTTAAAAAAAATCCCATCCAAGAAACCACATGAAAAAGGCAGACCAGCCTTTAGATGTTTACTTTCAGAGCCTCCTACTTTAATATACACATTCAATGGATTTTTTTAGAGGTGATGTAAAAATAGTGTGCTCATAAACCGTCACTTTTAAGGGCTGGTCAGTCTTTAAGATGGATTTCAGATGCCCGAAATTACCTTCCCTTATTTTTCACTCGAAGAAAAACTGATCTGGAATCTAACACAAGTGCTTTCTTGTTTTTCTGAGCATTTGTAAATTATTTATGAGTTTTCAAAAGAATTCTGCAATAGGCACCTATTTGTGATCCTAGGCCAGGTTGCAAAACCTATACACGCGCAATCTGAAAAAAGATATGGCTAGACCAAAAAACAAGTAGTAAGGCATTCAAAAAATAATAGACAAGGTTCCTAAATGTGTCCCTTACTAAACTTAAAGGAGCCCTACATTTTTTTTTAACATGTGTAAGAAGGCAATTGGGCAATCAATTCTCATTTAGAAAAATTAAGTGGACACACTTTGACTTTGAAATGGATCCTCCACGGCTCTTATTCCATCCATTAAAGAAGTATGAACAAATCTAATCAATGCTCTGACATTATGAGCATTCCAACTCACATCCACTGACTATTGCTTTTGAAGCCACCTTATGGAATAGTTTGAAGAAGAGGGTTTGAATTAAAGTTTCCTACCTTATTGCTTCACATAGATTTGGGCCTATTAGTCCTTCCAATTTGTACTAGTGCAATAACAGCATCTACCATTTATTGTTTCAATTAAAAAAATCCGCTAAAGACATCCCTACCATACAATGACGCTAGCATATGAGCTTAAAAATGCAAGCCTACGCGCCTTGAGTTTAGGTGTAAATAGATATCTTACAATTGTTGAAGGTGTCTGTAATATACATACCTATAACATAAGTATCCTACGACTGTGCAAAGCACCTACAATATGGATACCTATAACATAAATTATCCTATAACTATGGAAGGTGTTGACAATATAGGTGCCTAAAATCCCTAGGCTCACATTCTAATAACCATGCCCTACCATATCTCTAGCAAAGCATTATGGTAGTATGTTCTAAAAGCGTCCCTCTCCTTTAAATTGCTCATGTTATTAGTTGGAGAATGGAAATGGAAACGAGATTTTTTCTTATTTAAGTATCATGGTTTTTAGATTTTCTATTGTGTCTATCTTGATAATGGCGACAACTCAAAAATCGTTTGTGTGCCTTTCAAGGTAGTATTCTTAAATGGATCATTTTAGCAATTGAATGAATCAAGGAAAAATTATCTTCCTATTTGCAAGAGCCAATCATTGTCTTTGATTTATGCACATCTCTTTACAAGTTTCAAGTGGACAGATTTTGGAAGACCTATGGTTACAAATAGGTGCCTCTATTACCATATGCCTGAAACCTTTAGAAATTTATAAGTAACAAAAATGCTTGGAAAAATACAAAACCACTTGTGTTAAGTTTCACATCTATTTCTCTTTCTCTGAAAAATGATCCAAAAATATTCTTGTCAATGAATACCCATGAAAAAGGCAAATTAGCCCTTGAAGGGTTACTTTAAGAGCATACTACCTTATACCTTCCTAACATAGGGAGGATGAGCATTGATAATACAATGTTATAAGTGGGCCATAGGAAATTGACCTTCATTGTTTCTTTTCCCATCTTTTGGAAAATATTGGAGTTTATTACTACATTTAACAATGATGATAAATTAAAGCAATTGGAATTTATACTTGGAATTTGAGACCCTAAATTTGCTTAGAGATCAAAAATAAAATATCAAATGAATCCTTAAATACTTGTCAAAGATTATATATGTTGTTCCATATTTTACTCATAGAATATTAATTATATACTAAAATATGACATGGCATACACCATTGAACCAACAATTGGCATCTTCCATTTGGATGTCAATTTTCAATCAAAACATTGTCATGTCCAAATATAGTACTATATACATAGAATATGTGACCATTTTGTAGCAATTGAAACATATAGGAGGTACAATGATGATCCAAATTGGAAATCCAACTCTACATGAATATTTATGACAAAATTTTGTTGCAAATGAACTCAAAATTCTAGACTCTGAACGGTTTAGAAAACCAAATTTTGGACTTTAGAAGTGTTATTTTTTATTTAGGCATTGAGCAGGTCAATTCTTTTAAGCATGCGCAAAATCTATAGAGTAAAATTTGTCCTTAGTTTTGTAGTTGTGTAGGTTTGTTCTTCTTATGTCCAAATCAAAAAGCTAATAGTTAAAAAAACATGCCCTTAGAGATTTGCAATGGTTGAAGAAATCTAATCCCTCATGCCCTAATTTAGTGTTAAGAAAAATGTTCAAAATTATTATTTACCATTGATGATAAAACTTGAAAATTTTGCATTTATATTTGGAACCAAAGATTTTGGTTTAGTTTATAGGGATAAGAAATATAAAATTAACAAACCACAGAATAAGGATTAATAATATACATTTGCCCCAAAGTAAATTTGGTAAGGACAATGAGAAAATGACTTCCTTTTGGCCATCTACAAAGACTCCAACTTAGTTTATAAAATTATGAACTCCAAAAGTGGACTTCTATGCAAGGTGCTCGATAAAGTGGCATTGAAGCATGATGTGACATTTGTTTGTAAAATTAATTAAACAATTTTCATATCTACAATGAATAGGGATTTTAAGGAGACCTATACTAATTAATTGACATTATACACTATATAAATATCTATCTTTGCTATACATCAGTAGTTATTGAAGTGTTCGAGGGGTGTACATCATGTTTCAAACATCTACAATTCTCTACAATAAGTCCCTTTAATTTTTTGGTCCCCCTTAATATCCCTATTCAAGGTACAAGAGACAACATCCAATGGGAGGATGGTGAATATTTTCAAGCGCTTATTTTTAGATGGAGAAAGACTACTTTTAGAAAACCATTTGGTCAATATATGATATCCTTGTTAATGATCTCAGATTCTAATTTTTATTTTTTGGATACAAAATAGAACTTAAAAAACTCTAAAATGGTTGTTAGGGTGACATATTGACATCTAATTTGGGATGTTTTAAAAATAATAAACTAATTTTAATAAATATTTAAAAAAATCCTACTATATACGATGTTCTCATCTCCCTTCAATATGAATTTGGAATCTTTTAAAGATTTGAAACAAAAATTATATCTATATACAAATAGAAATAGAAATATATAGCCATACAAAGGGCAACAAGGAATAGTTTAAATATTTCTTGCAATAGCTTGATAAGTCCATTTAAGAAAATTTTGTAACCATTTCAAGTGAGTATGATGACCATTATGGATGCACTTTTGCAAATTGGAGGAGGACATAGTGATTCTTTTGGGTTGTACTTACAAAAGTATAATATCAATTGTTATTACCTTCTCTTGTATTTTCATAAACATAAAAAAATATTTTTTTAATCATTTTATAGGGACATTACTACCATTCTATTTATCTTAACCATATCTTGTCCCCTTCACATACATTAGGTCTTCATTACTATTATCCTATCTTTTGCTACTAGACATCGAGAATAAAATAGAATATTAGTTTTCTTCATCCCTAATGGAACTTGGTAGGAAGGTCAAATAGTAGATTTATGGAGCTTTCAAGGCAATTTAACTGAACAAAAATTTAGACAATAGAATTGTCCTAAAAGTCTTTACAATCATCAATTTTTTGGCCCTTAGTTTGCTTCAAATCCAAGATTGCATTTGAAATTTTTATCAACTTACATATGTTGGGAGAAATGACAATAAAGCATGATTGCATTCAATTTATTGTATTGAGTTGTCTTCTTTCTATATAGATGTTAAGTTTCCATCTTTGCAAAAAGAGAGGGTCAAAAGTTTTCTTCACCACTTGAGGTACTAGCTTGTATTTGATCTTTTTCTTTTGTATTGGTGGAACCTAAACCTTCAATTTTGGAAGAAGACAATCTAATTATACTTTAAGTGCATGAAATCTTGCCTTTTTGTCATTCCAAAAAAATCCCAAGTTGATTATAATTTCAAAAAAAGTCTGGGATTAGAAATAAACAGAGGCTCAAAAAGACAATGGCTTCAAGAGTTTTAGGTTAACTCTAATAAATCTCCGCTTTTACTAGTTTCCTTTTCTTTCCATTGTCCCATGAAACAATTTAAAACTTTGCACAAAGATCATAAAGCTATATACTTTGGACTGCTATATTGGAATAGGTACCTTCACTTTACTACAATAAACACCAAAAGAGAAACTTTTAGCTTATTTTGTATTCAATAAGGCTTGATTTATGCTTGATTTATATTTGATTAGGGTTGGATTGGAAGGCTAACCCAAACTCTTGAAGTTTGAACCAGTAGAAAGGTTCGCTTTATATTAGGGCTAGGTTGATCTACAACTCATCCAAGGTGGCGCTTTAGATGGCATAGTTTTGGTGCCAAAACTTCAAGCTTTAACCCCTGAGCGCCCCACAGGCTGAAATATGGGCTCCAGAAATCTAATTTTGCACAAACAATGTCTAAATCGAGTAGGTGCAAGTGGGGCAATTGTACAGGGGGTCGGGCAGTACGGGAGTTATGAACAGGAGTGGGGGATCGTGGGGACACCCGGTAGAAAGCCGTGGGGGGGCCCAGAAAGCAAAGATCGTACAGGAAAAGACGAGTTTCCAGCAAATGTGCCCGAAAACCAGTGACCGGGACGACCGGCAGGTTCCGGTGCCAGACCGTTGGAAGGGATTTTGGCGCCCATGGCCTCTTGGTGCGTCGTCGCCACGATGGCATTCTCCTTGGCCTGCAGCGCGTGAGAGAAGGGGAGGTTTTGCGCTATGAGTGCAATTGCAGCACACAAGTACTGGCCTTTGCAATTCGAGGTACTATGTAGTCATGGATTCGTTAGTGGAGAAAGCCAGACGGGTTCAATTGCGTGGAGTGGTCGTGCAATTTCAGGGTTTACATTTTGGATTGCGCCGCCAAGTTGTCCTACAGCTGCTGTGCCAGTCGCCCCGGACAATTTGCGAGTACTTGCTTTCTTATCATCAGAAGGGGTGCGAGCGCCCAAGAAGTGGAAAATCGTCATTGCAGGACCACGTTTGCCGCCGTCAAGGGTTACGAGATTCTTCCACGAGCGGCACCATGGCTGGAGAACCAGAGCAGGAGAGTGCTCACATTGGAACGAACTTGGAACCGGTGGAATTGCGTGCGGCGCCTGAAGAAGTCGCGGCCATTGAAGCAGCCTTGGCGGCGTGGGCCGTGGATCGCCACAATGCCACACCCAAGCAGGTGGCAACATTGAAGGCATGTTTGAAAGAGGAATTTCTCATCGCGCTTGTGGAGCCTCGCGAAAATCACTATTGGCCTTCGAAGCCAGACGGGAATTCCTGGAGATATCTCTTCCGCCGACAATGCTTCCGTGCATTGGAGATTTACCATCGCATTCCTGAAGGCCATGCTGATGGTTTGCCCGGAATTATCAACGACTTCATCCGGAACAAATGGTGGCCTTCGGCAAATTTGGGAGAAGCTGAGGGTACAACTGTGAGAGGAGGACGGGGAGGTGGTAGGCGACAAAGACAGGCAATCACCGGCAATAGTCATGACCGGCTCCGCAGGGCAGGAGATCCCTATCCGTTGCAACCACGAGGAGGACAGTCACCAGCTGCGCAACCAAGGGTGGGTGCAGAATCTAGCTCTAGCATCGCAGGAGCGCCAAATTCTTTGTGAGTTACCACCAAACAGGAGTCTGGGTCGTGGAAATGGCCGGGGGAGGGGCGTGGATGGAGGACGGGGGAGGGGTGCAGATGTAATTCGGGGGAGGGGTGCGGGTGTTGATCGAGGGAGGGGTGCGGATGGAGGACGGGGGAAGGGCGGCAGAGGAGGACGAGGGCGAGGACGGGGAAATCCGCCACCACAGCCCCGAAATTTTGATCTAAATCAAGCTGCGCGGCAGTTGGATTTGAACCGCGAGCCTGATTCAGACGATGAAGGAGACGAGGGGGCTAATATTGGGGGAGATTTGCAAGCTTTAAGGCGAGGACGTGGTCAAGCTCGAGGTTCCAACAGGGGCCGTGGACGGCCGCCAAATTCCATCGCCGCAGCGATTCCAGAAGTAGGGAGAGGCCGCGCTCGTGGGCAAGGGCGGGTGGTGGGGCGGGGGCGGGGGCGCGGAAGAGGCCAGGCAGTGAACATCGACTCTGGGAGTGACGACAGGACCAATTCCGAT
Organism: Antitrichia curtipendula; assembly: GCA_951230915.1. Classification (NCBI taxonomy): domain Eukaryota; kingdom Viridiplantae; phylum Streptophyta; class Bryopsida; order Hypnales; family Leucodontaceae; genus Antitrichia; species Antitrichia curtipendula. Next base: position 12,594,378 of record OX579639.1, on the reverse strand, counting down.
GGGCCAAGATCGCCACCGCCTGCGGGCTGGCAACCACCAGAGATTGAAGTGGAGATTCGGTCCCCGCATTGTCTACGGCGTCCCCGTCAAGAAACACAACCCGCTTTGAGCGTGAATCCAGATTCCGGGAGAGCGGTCCAAGACGTTGAGGAGGACACCAGCAGGGTGGGAATGGCAGGGTATTCGCCAAACTCAGCACTTGGGCACCACCGCAGACGGCGGCGAGTGAACCAGGCAGGGTGAGTGCCACCAACCTTCGTCGTTCATGTGCCGTGGCCACGCTGATGGCATTGACTAGCGAATCTTGGTTGGGATGTAGCGACTGATGCATGCAACATCCTGTCTCGGCAATTTTGATAACATAATTGTGGTAGGAAATCTGGTAGCAGGGACATAGCAATAGCGAGGTTCAAATTCTGATAGAATGTCGGTCATAGCACTGTTAGTGCTGTAGGCGGTCTGAACTTCTCTGCTTTCATCAGATCCCCATCTGAGAAAGCTCCCAAATGTAATGGACAATTTTCCTTTGAATACAATGTGTCCTTTAATGGCACAAGAACTTCTTTCATCTGCAATCCAATGTGCAAGCCCATGTTGTTTGACGATGCATGCATGATGACGTGCGGTTTGCCATGAATCCCCTGTTCAATTACGATGTCTAACGGTTGAATGACGTGCTTCCTTTCTGGAGACCCGCCATTGTATGCCTAGTCTCACTCAATGTGCGCACACTGATGGTGAATTGGCCACTTGGAGACTCATTGTAAATCCCCATAGCTAACTAGAACCCACCAAAACAATCACATGGACTAACTTCCACATCATTCAGAAAAAAAATGACACACCTCTGTTTCTATTAGGCGGTTTTCAAACGTTCATCCAGGCACCACGCTTGACCTCAAATATATTCTAATGCCGTTCTTACTTGCCAGGTCCGGATAACTCTCAACATCTTCCAATCAAAACAGGGTGCACTAAAGTACAACTCACTTAGAGGCACCTCATCTATCTGACTATCCGTTTCTGACTGCAGGTTGTATACACAAGGAGGAAGCCCTTTGTCTACAGTGGCACGGGGACTTGTCGATGCATTTGCAGCCTCCACAAGGGTGCAGGACTGGCTCCATCGAGATAATGGACAGGGACCTCACAGTCCGGCCACCGCAGAGGATTACTTTCCCCGTTTGGAGGGGCCCTGGGGCTACATACATGTGCGTCCACTGCCGGCAGTAGTGTCTGTTTCCCTACAAGTTCTGGGATACAACAGCGCCAAATGGGGTGGGCTGACCGAATTCGTGGGCGAACCGCTTTAGAGGTGGCGAGAAAATGGAGTTCCTTTTTACCTTGTCTTGTTCCCAGGTAGCGTTGGAGGAAGGAAGCTCCGTGTCTCAGATTGCCGACCAGCGCATGGCGGAGAGGCGGCTGAATTGAGTAGGAATGTTGCCGGCCCATCAAGTGCAGGGGACGTGGGGTCGGATGGCGATGAAATCCCGGTCTTCCCAACGCAGAGACTGGGTGACGATGACATTCAAAGAGCGGACCAAGAGCATGGTGAGACCACATCCGGGCAAGTCCACGATGGTGCCGGACCTTCAAATGCCCACGACCAGCGAGACTCCTCCGATGCGGGGGATGAAGGGCCACCCGCAGGCACCGCTGGAGCCGAGAGTGACTCCAGTTCCGAGTCAGATTGGCAGGCGGAGTGGCACGACTTTGCAGGCCATGATTCATCGATCGATTACAGTCAGTCTAACTCCGGCTCTGAAGGGGATAGTGTTGACCTAATCCACGAGATGGGATGCTATGAGAATGAGGGTAATTTAGACGATTTGGACTTCAGAGCTCGATACCACGATCGTTTCTGGCAGGGCCAAGAAACGACTCTTCTAGGAGACCAGGAGTCCTTCCACGGGCCGCCTCCTCGCCCTACCGCCAGAGTCCCGCGTCGTCGTCGTGCGGCCATCGAGTTCTTTGATATCTTCTTCGACGATGCTGTCTTGCAGCGGATTGTAGACCAAACGAACATCTATGCTGATCAGGCAGGGACTGGGCGTTCACAAAACACAAATGGGGGTCTTTTCTGGGTTCCCACGTGTTTGTTGGAGATGCGTGCATTCATTGGCGTGGCTATTCTCATGGGCATCAAGATGATGCCCACTATCCGGGACTATTGGAAGCGCAAGGAGTTTCTCCAATGCTCCCTGATACCCCGAGTGTTCACACGCAACCGTTTTGAGTCATTATTACGATGCCTCCATCTCGTGGACAATACCACGATAGATACTGATCGTGAGTCACCAAGGTATGACAAGTTGGCAAAAGTGCGGTGGATCATCGATGACTTCATCACCAAGAGTCGCTCTTTATACAATCCCGAGAAGTTCATCACATGTGATGAAATTATGGTGGCTTATCGTGGGCACTACGCAGGATTCCGCCAATACATGCCGGCAAAACCCACGAAGTATGGCTTCAAGTTTTTTGCGGCGGTGTGCAATCCCTCACGATACATATACAACCTACTACCCTATGTAGGAGCCTCGGGAGTGCCAGATGTGGGGCAAGGGGAGCGGGTTGTGCGTAACCTTACCGTTGGCCTTGACAATGTTGGGCACACCGTGGTGTGTGACAACTTCTTCACGGCCCCGAAGCTATTTGAGGATTTGTACCGTCGCGGCATATGGGCAACGGGCACCTTCCGGGAGAACTGTATTGGATTGCCCAAATCACTTTTGGGCCACAAGAGGGGCGAGCATCCCCGTGGCACTTTGATGTGGAGGATGCATGGCAGCAACATGTTGGTATGATTCCAAGCCAGTGTACATTTTGTCAACCTCTACAAATCCGGTGGCGGAAGGTGCCCGATCTATGCGGTGGGTGAACGACACTTGACAGCCCATTGATTCCACTCCACAACAGGTGGAGTACCAGATGCACATGCGGGGGGTCGATGTTGTCTATCAGATGCGCACCGATTATAGTGTGCAGTTCCATTCTCATAAGTGGTGGCATAAGCATTTATTTTTCATTGTGGATTCATGCTTGAACAACTCTTGGGTGTTGTTCAAGCACGACCGTCTCACTCGTGGCGAGAAGGTGTACCGCAAGCGTCTGGCCTATCACATGGACGTGGCTGAGACCTTGATAGCCCCGTGGTTGGACCAGCCTTCCACTTGTAGGTTGGAATGCTTGAGGCATCCAACTGCTATTCACTTTAGCAGTCTGAGGCCACGATTGTGGCGTAGGTGCATTGTATGCAAGCGCAAGACACGCTTTCGTTGCACATCATGCGCTGGTGCACACATGTGCGTCGACCGCTGCTTCGTGAAAGTGCATACACAGTTGAGGTGGGCTTTGAGAGTGACGAGACCTGCACGGCGGTGATAGCTCTTTGAGTGTGTTGGCAGCAGAGGATTCCTCGGTAGGCTTTTGGGTTCAATGGAGCGTAGAGTCACAAGCCGTTGTGGCCTGTAATCCTTTTTTATTTTTAGCCGCATGTTTTATGGTCTATAGATGCGGCAAGTGGTTGTGCTGTTCAAATTATTTTGGTTCGACTAGGTGCTGAATGAGCCTGACTGTACTGTTGACCTTGGAATACGAACATTCAATCTGCCAAATATCAGTGTCAATTTCTATGTCGAGGCCTGATTTGTGGCCAAGCATTCAGGCAAAGTGTCGCCCCATCTCTCTGCCCAATCCTTGCCACGCCTGTGTCCTGCTAGGAGTTCAGCTGAAAGGAGCGGTTGGCGTCGAGTGGCGAGAGGTCTGAATCAGCAAGCTTCCGTGTTGTTGTACCCCCGGGACCTTGTCCTACGTGTCTGTCAGCAGCTTACCTGCTGCCGGTCTGCTTTCGGGCATGTGGCATCAGGGTCCTCGACAAACGCGCCGAGAATTGGCCCTTCCCAAAGTCAGGCAATCCTGAAATTTTGCAGGCACGAAGTTACCTCCGACCCCCATCCTCTGCCAAAATTTGAGGACAAGTTGGGGTCTGTACAGGCGGCTAGGCATTTCAGAAGCCACGTTCACCCCAAAATTCCACCCCTTTCTGAATATTCAACGGTAGTTTGACTGCTATAATGTTCAAATCGAGACGGTCGAAAGTTCCAAAATTTTCCCAGAACACGAAATCCGTAATGAACTAGCAAATTCAACGGTGAAGTCTTCGGGATCTTACCACAGGGCGAGTAATGGCCTAATTTCGGAGAGTGGTCCCCCACGGCAGTATTTCGCGCTTCAAACTGGGGGCGCTCAGGGGTTAAGGATGAAATTATGAGTTTTCTTCAAATTTCCTTAACCTTTGAACATCAACACTGACACCGAATGTCTAATGGATGAGAAGAAATCATTGTAGTAGGACAAAAATACAACTATTCATCCTTGGAATTTTGTTGAGAAAAGGGGATGTCTTCTATATTAGTTTAACTTCCAGTGAGTGTTTTTGCTATTTCTTAAGCCAATTATTCACACAATAATGTAAAGGGTTGATTTCCAAGGTCACCCCCTCAATCCTTTAACCCTTAAACGTCAGGTGGACATTTTGCGATTGATGAATGACAAGAGAATCTCTTGCGACAGAAGTGCAACTATTCATCCTCCAAATTTTGTGGGAAAAGAGAAGATCATCTACAGTGAGAGTTTGACTTCCAGTGAGTGCTTTTTGCATTATTTCAATCCAACAATTCACACGATGTTAAAACATATGATTTCCACGGTTATAAGCCCATCGTTTAAAGGTTAAGGGTTAAGAAAATCACAATAATTTCAAATGTTCACAAAACAATCTGAATTTGTTTGACATTTGAATAAATCTTGAAAAAAATACAATAAGCAGCCGTTCCACTTATATACAGTACCCAAGCGAAGCACAATGTACCGAAAAGGTACTGTCTAGGCTTCCTTGTTTGCATAGAAGGGAAGCTTGAAAATGAATAAGGCTACGGATTGATTAAGCTTGAGATTCTGTCCATCTCGTAGCAATCAAATAAAAAAAAGTTTAGGGTTTAGGGTTTAGATTACTTGCAAAACTGCACAAAAAGGAGCGGTGACCAACATTTGCAAGCGACTGAAATCAGTATTTCAAGGGGGGAAAAAAATTTATACCACACTATCCCCTACCCTAACCCTAAAACTCTCAAGACCTCCATTGACAGAGCTTCTCAACTCTTCAGACTCCTCAATCTTCTTTAATATGGTGTGGCATTCTCCCAGTCCAGTTTTGTGGTTCTCACGAACGCTGGATTCGCGGTGATGTCAGCCACCCACGCTTTCACATGAGGACGCTTCTCCAGGACTCCTGCAAACAGATCCAGGGTCCTCACCTTGTCCAGGTAGGGCGTGTGGAAAGCATCCGCCAAAGTGTAGGTCTCACCCGCCAGATACTTGTGCTTGGCAAGCTGGACGTCGTACACGTCCAACACCTTGCCGAGATTTTCCAAACTTGTGGCGATGAGCTTCTCATCAGCAGGTCTTTTCGACATTCGCGCCATGAAAAGCTCCTTCATCAGCGGTCCAACTGTGGGGTGGAAGTTGAGGGATTCGGATTCAAGCCACTGGTTGATGGCGGCTTTCTCCTTCGGCGTCTTGCCCACCAGGGAGGTTAATTCGTACTTGTCCACAATGTACTTGCCTATGGCTCGAGACTCTGCATAATTTCCACCAAGGCATTTTTATTACCCAAACATTTCTGACTGGCTATGAGCGCATCCATTCTTGCAAACTGATCAGTTGCTGTGGCAAAATCGAATCATACTTACATGAAAGAAGCGCTGTTGAATTGGAAAAAAACCACAATAAACAAGCTATGTAACGAGAGGCTCTATCACTGTAGCACAGGCTCGCGTTTTGAATAAGGTCCTACTCAAAATTTACTGTAGTTTTTGAGTATGGTACTACTCAGACTTCCAAACATTCACTGTAAATGTAGCCAGCTTCCGTCAAATGAATTTGCTTTCTTTCCTCAAGTCCAGAGGCAACAAATACCACCGACCCTATTCCAATACAAAGAGTGTTATCGTCTGCTTACCAAAGATTCCGATCTCGCCGTCCTGCAAGTACGGGACGAGTCCAAAGGGCTGCAGCCAGTCACACCAAATTAAGGAGCAGCGTCATACAGCTGTTGAAAGTGTTGATGAAAAAAGCAAGCAACCTAAACTTTGAAACGAATAGTCAACAGAAACTGCCAGTGACAAGCTAGCCGAAAGGAAGGTGAGGTTTATGTGTGTTTACATGCTTCGCTATGTAGTCGGGTGACTTATGCTGTAGCCCCATCAGATTCACTATCACCAACTCTACCTCTTTCTCCGGGTCCACCTGCAAATCCATGGCCACGATATATAATGGTGAGGAAGATGAAGTAGGGGAGGCTGATCTATCACTAAGCGAAGCCTTACAAGATTCACATTTCAAGACTCACAAGTCTTACAACAAGGGTCGCCTTCAGGTTTCTTACGTCCATAAAATCACATAAATCTCCACAGAATCAACATCACGGAATCCCTAGAGTAGCAGTATCAGGTTTCTTACGTCCGCCAAAAACAGTGGCAGAATGGCACGCTGCACGTTGAGAGTCGGCGAGCCGTAAAACTTCATCACCATGGTTGCGACCTTTCTGTGCACCGACAGTCACCTACAGAAAACAAACCACCTATTCAAAAGAACGCATAATCGACCAAGATCTGAGAAATTCAAGCTCGCTCGCTCGCTCACCGGCGCTAACTAGCTAAATGTCCGATCTACCCAAATCAAGTAGATCTGAATCAGTGGTAAACCATTTGATTCAAAAGCTTCCAAACGAACCATAAATGATGGAAGGACAGTAAAGGAAGGAAGGATTACAGCTAGCTCGACAGGAAGAAACCCAAGTAACAGACAGAGATTCACAAACTCACGTCCGAGAAGCTGGCGATGCAACGCCGAGAGACTGCAAAAAACTGGCAATTGGATCCAATGATGAGATGATAAGAGTGTCTTCATTTGTAGTTGACAGATATTTTTCCACGCAAGTCAGACTTAGGTCAATGCTGCAGGCCGCCGCGGTGTCAAGTCGTCACCAAAAAAAACTCCGATGATTGGACCAACACGTGCACTCTGAACTCCGCTTTCTAGATTCTTCAGTTCCTACAGTTTCTACAGTTCAACAGTGAGAAATCATCCATGGAACCTTCGAACATTGGAGGTACGCACCGCAGCGTCCTTTAAAAGAGGTAAAGTGTAAGACAATGCCAGAAGGCTGCTGAAAAAATTCCTGAAGTGGACTGTTTCTTCAGTTCCTTTCCTTTGCTTTGTCAATGCTTTTCAAGGCAATCTATTTTGCAAGATTCCCCGCAGTTTCCGACGTTGGTGGAGGGGGTCAGAAGGGTCATTGTCGCATTGACCAGTACCGTTGGGAATTCTGATATCCGACTCTCCACAACACAGAAGCACCAGTAGTATCTGGACCTCAGTTTTCCTGACCTCCGGCAATGATATCGGGTTCTCAACAGCGTTGCAGCATCGCTCTGGACCTCAACCAGCTGAATCCGGCTCAAGTTTGTTGACAGCGGAAGGACGTTGAGGCCAAAAAGTTGTTGAAGGATGACTTTCAAGGTTACTGTAGAAATGAAGAATGTATTGATTGGGTCCAATAATTGGATCATTTTTTGGGCAAAGTACCTTTAGGGTGATAGGCCTCATGCTTTTTAGGGTTAAGTGGGTGTTGTTGGATCTCACTTGCATTTTTAAAGAGTTGTACGTGCAACAACTGTATGACCAACCACTTATTTAATTTGATGTGCATCTATTCACAAAAGCAATAGCAAGATCATGCACATCACATATCGAATTTCGCCAAATGTGGTTTTAGTATTTAGGGTTTTAGATTTAGGGTTTTCAGGGTTTAGGGACTGAAGTTATATACACCATGACTTGTCACAACATTGCCAACCATTCTAACAGAGCTCATTATTCTCTCACAATTCAAATGGGTACTTTCTTAGTGAGCTGCTACTTTGAGTATAATCCCTCTGAGTATGGCGAGGAGAGACTCCATGGTCTGCTGAGATGTCACCAAAGGCCCAAGGGAGGAATAATTTCACGGAGCCATGTGGTCTGGCGAGACGTCACCCAAGGCTTATAGAATTTTATAGTCCACCCTTTCAGTACCGGAAATCTGGGGACCCACAAATTATGGCCAACAGACGACATTGCACCAGACAGAACAGAACTCAGAAGCCGCATGATTGCTACCAGACCATGCTTTTCAATGCTTTCCACGTTTCCTGACTCTGTACTTCGTAATGATTCCAGCTACCCCTGATGCGTATTCAGACCTCTGAGTGAGTGCAAACGTTCCAGCAAACATTCAACTCCGTTTGCTCGCAAATCGATCTCATATGATGCTGCGAACGCTAGAATCAGGGATCCGTGAGTAGCATACCTGAGGAAGAAGTCAATTCAATTTCTCGATTTCGTACCATCTTCATGTGGACAGGACTTCTTGGGTTGTTCCAATTCTGTTAGAGACCTCGTTGTCAGTGCACATGGGCTCAAATTCGTGCCATAAGTCCGAAAGGGATGTCCAGCAGATTTCTGCCGAGGTTGTGATCGAGAATCCATAGTTGTTGCAGGGGCTTGCAGAGGGCATTGATAGCTGAATGTTTTGGAGAACAATTGAATCGAGGGTTTTCTTAGTTAAGAAACTCTTATGGCAATTGTGAAAAACCTCTGCCAGGGAAGGATCTTCCGAGTTTCCTACAGGAAAGCTACCTGGGTGGTGTGCGCCGGCAACTTGTTGGTGTCGCTCTGCGTGATGTACTTGATTCTGGCGCCCTTGGACTTCAGAGCAGCTTCTCTTCCAGATCGGGTGAAAGCGGTCGCTACGAGTGAGTCCCACGTTCTCTCACTTGTCATTCTGATGAAACCGACACTGTTTTACTTGCACTGTTACTGTTTGAGTTTTTAGGTTTGAAAAATGAATGTGGGTGACCACTCACGTACTGCAGGTGGACGTTACACAGAACAGATATATCACTCCAAGGAAGAGTTGGAGCGTATGAAGGCTTCCTACAAACTGCGTCGTGCTTTGATGCCCTTTCATCTGATTGAAGAGGTGACCTTCGCAAACTCAGTTCTAGGACTCGCAAATGTAACCCAAGTTAGTGAATTCAAGTAGTGCTAAGAGTTTGAATATCAATGGTGAGACTGTCTCACAGTAATTGAATGAATTATGAAAATCTATAGGACTTTGAGAATTCGAATTTTATTCATACAGTGTCTAGAAAACTGCTTGCAAAGAAAATTGAAGAGAATCCTCTTTTGACTACCATCAAGGTTCAACAAAATCTTAGAGAGTTTTAAAGAGGTAGAACCTCTCTTAGTGCATAATATGCAATAAGAGAGTTTACAGACAATAGGTGAGACTGGGCGTGTTTCAAGATGGAAAATTTGCAGACAATAGGTGGCCTCTCTAAATGCATGAACCTCTCTTAATGCATAGTCCCGGCACCATGCACTAAGAGAGGTTCTACTTGTAATACAAAACACGTGCAAATGGTGATATTGTCTCACAATAATTGAATGAATTATGAAAATCCACTGGACTTTGAGAATTCATAGTTTATTCATATAGTGTCCAGAAAAATGCTTGCAAAGAGAGTTGAAGAGAATCCTCTGTTGACTCTGTTGACTTCCAACAAGGTCCAACAAGGTCCAATAAACACTTAGAGAGTTTTATTGTTGACTCTGTTGACTTCCAACAACGTCCAACAAGGTCCAACAAACACTTAGAGAGTTTTATTGTTGACTCTGTTGACTTCCAATAAGGTCCAACAAGGTCCAACAAACACTTAGAGAGTTTTATAATACAAAACATGCGCAAATTGCTTATTTGGTCGATCTTTGACCTTAGCCAGAATCGGTTTATAAGTTAAATATCAATCTGTATCATTAAAAAGGAGTTAATTTTGTGGCTTTCTGAGAAATTGAAGGTGAAGGAACTCCAAGCGGAAACCGAGGTGGAAATCAAACGCACGAAGATGTTGAGCGCTGCTCGGTATAAGCGGTCTACAGAACTTTCTCAACGCTTGGCCGAGGTCAAGCAAAGCAATACACAACCGAATCAACAAGGTGAGCTGTAATAGAACGAATTATGCAGATGATTACCAGCATTATTTTTGTTATTATTATTATTTTTGTTATTATTATTATTTTTCTAACCCAAGAAGGTCTCAGGATGGTTCAATCAGTTGTGAAATAGGTTGCAATTTTTTGGCTCTTCTGTTTTCAGGTTTACTACTGAAGTGGAAAAAGAAGAAACTTCAAGATGCCCAAAGATTTCAGAATGAAGGACGACACCAAATTGGACTTTCAAAATGGAAGAAGATAGGTGGTGCAAACTGAATACCGGTAACCCCTTCAGGATGTTGCCCTCCAAAAGTGCTGGCGTATGTTGTCTGTATATTGAATTTATTTGATCCTCTACAAACGTTAAAAAATTCCCCAAAAATTCTCAGTTGATCACTGGTATGTCTGTGAGTTGGTCTGAAATTTACAGCTTGAATGGGATTCATGTGCTACTCAATTTCCCCTTATGTATAAGGTGGGTACACCCAAAACCACCACTTTTTGCTACTGAGCCTAGTTACTACTATTAGACTGGTCAAATTTTCATATATTCTTGTTGGCAAGTGAAAGGAGGTTCCAACGCATCAGAGAATGTGGCATTTGGACATCGTATGCAAAAGTTATTAAGGGTCAAAGTTTGTTTCTGAAAGTGCTCCATCCAAATAGGTACATAACTGATTTTGGAAATGTACACAACCTGTAGATGGGGCTTTAAGGTCAGGTGCCATTTTGGGGGGTGCCTACCTTATCATTCTCATGGTTTTGAGCTCTGCTTTCGATCATTTCCCTGGATTGCAACAGGGGAGAGCGTATAGAAAACAGCAACATTCTTATTAAGGGGTTTAGTACTACGCTCAACTACCTAGAAGCTCGCCAACAGATGTATGAAATAGAATTAATTAATAGCCAGATGTCTTTAAGTTACACAGAATTGATTCAGTGAAGCATTCTTTTTTGTCTCTTTCTCAAGGGGATCAGAGAGTTGAGAATCCAAGTGCAAGCAGGAGTTATTAATTATTTAGTTAGTCTACCTTACATTGAAGATTTTTTTGCTGCAGGTGTACGTTGAGTCAGTGCGTGTGAATATCATTGGATAACTGTACCTTGCTGAGAACTTGGCATTGCAGAAACTGTTCCATAAAGGTTCACAGGGATTGAAATGGATGAGTTTGGATGGGATTGATTCAAAAGAATGAATATAAAATTAATGTCAATAATTGCATTGATCAGTATCAGGGAATTTGGAAGTAATTATTTAACTCTTTTTGCTGGCTGTGGAAGACTTAGGGCCCGTTTATACCATAAAAATTTTGGGTTGGAGTCCCAAGAAATGGAGTGTTTTGATTGGAACTTTGGATTGGTACAATAGCTATCTTCCAAGTTTTTAGGTGTAAATAGGCCCTTATCAATGTTTGGAAAACTCTTGGAACTCCTCCAATTTATTTCCTCCTTTTGTGAAAATGGACTAGGTTCTTTTCAATGGTCATCGGTTGCATCTTCTCAATCATAATAATTTATGGATTTATTTCCTATAATACCAACTTCTTACTAGTCAATTTTGTCTAAATTGAAATTGGCAATAGCTAAATTGTTAGATTCATGTGATGTATAAAAATCCAAGTGTACATTTCATGTGTAATGGAGATGCTTCTGTAAATCCTTATGTTTTCACGTGGTAGAAGGTTCCAAAACCAACATCAATGTTGAAATCAATCCATGGATGATACATCATTTTTACCAAGATACTGAAAGAATATTGTTTATATCTTTGCACAATCCTTACAAATCATCTTCTAATGGTCCAATCTAATGTTTAGGGAGAACTATCAATTAAGATAGAATTACTCATACCCAATCTTTTAAGTGATTTTAGGACAAATGAGGAGCAATGTGAGACAATACAAATTTTACTTGTATAGAGAGATAAGAAATATTGGGACTGTGAATTTTTCATAATTTTATTCCCAAAATTGAAATTACTATGAATTTTGGGAGCCCTAGAGTGTTCTAAACTCATAGCTAGTGTCTAGAGTCTTCCAATTTTGATCAATCAAGAAACTACTTTCCCAATCAACACTTCCCACACACTTTATGACACTTAGGGACATGTATTATGGCCTTTTTAGTTCCAACCTTGAAAATGAGAAAAAAATACATTTCAAGCTTGGGTTGTAAATCTATTCCAACTTTAGTTAGAAATAGTTGCACCCTACATCTTGGGTATGTCTCTTTGGTCAAGAATGGGTGGTTCTACCTCAGTTCATTGTTAGCCATTGGAATTGGGAAAAAACATGTTGCAATTTGAAAACATTAGACACCCCCCCCTCCCCCCCCCCCCCCCCCCCCCGATGAGAAACTCTTCAAAATTTATATTTGGAGTAAAAAAATAGAGAAAAAACAACTCAATATGGGAATTAAAGGAAAATAGTTGATAAAACTCAAAAAATACCGTATCTCGAACTCTAGTCCAATCTATCCTTCCTAGTTTCCTCAAGCAAACAATCTACATAGACAACTGGAATGTACAATTTGTCACACGGTCATAAATTAGCCAATTTTCAACCTCATTCACTCTCATCTCTTGGTCTACTTTCCTATTAAGGTAGACTAGTCCAGTTTTGTTCATTGCCTATTTTTATCATCCTACTTTTTGCCCCTTTTCCATCCAGTCCAACCTCTAAATCCATTCATTTTCTGACACAATCATTACATTAATGCCAACAAGGGATAATGTGTCAATCCATTAATGGTAAACACTCAAGTACCATTGAATATATAGGAGAGTGATTATAGGATGTTCACGACTCCACTCTATGATTGGTTTAGTAATTTTAGACAGAGCACTTCAAAAATTCATAGAAATTACAATTTTAATTGAAAATTTATAATTCCACTTGGATTTCGTTTGTGAAACAAGCGCACACCTCTGAAAAAATATGTGCCCATCTTAGAAAAAATATGTACCTATCTCGGAGTTAGTCCCAAGATATTTTAAAATTGCTAATTTGGGTGGGAATAGGCTTCTCTTTTTTATGCTTACTTTGCATGTAAAACTTGTTGTATTGCTGTCTGGTTGTGGGGCTTTCTGCTAACTTATGAGTTATACTTTTGCTGCATATGAAATCAGCACTGTCTCTAAAATTAAAATAAATGTTGTACTGCCCAATACTAAACAATCGATGCTATTGTTCCCATTTTAAATTTTCATTGCCAACTGCGGACTATTGTCATCTGCTAAAGGCATCTCTGTAGATAAACTTTGTGGCATTTAGAGGCCCTACTTTAGGAGGTCCATGAAGTGCCCATTTAAGAGCCGATAATTGATTTGGAGAGGTTAAACTTCTTGAAATAGTTTTCAGTAAATTTTTCTTGAAATCAATGACAAGTAGACTTGGCATCTAACCCAAATCATTTCATATCTTTTAAGGTAACGTCTAAAATCTCATTACTATATTGAAAAACATTTTGTGGGGGCTTGTTGGTAGTCAAATGGGGATTTTAGATGATCTTAGAATGCATTTTTGGTACACCACATGAATAAACTACAATTTTTCAAAGTGCTAAAATAAATACTTTTGTAACCGACCATAGACTCTCGTGAAAATTGGGAGTACATTTCAAACAAGAATTTACACTACTTTACTTCTATCTTTGTACAAATATGTTATTGACCTCATTTCTATTAAAGTGACCATCAAGGAAGCTTGTCTTATAAAGATTCCAATTATACTTGGGATGAATGAAGAGTGATTTGGTCAACATAACTATATTCATCATCCACAATATAGACTTAGGAGTTTTTAGGGATTAATTTAGTTGGAATCACAAGCCTCCAGACATATCACGGTGCCCCCTTTGAGCGTCAAGCTCTGCCTTCTACCTTCAAGTTCATTCCTATGATATGTCCTAAGAGCATCCCCACCATTTCACAGAAAGAGCCTTGAGAAGGCCAATGTAGAGTCCGCCCTACAATATCTCCCCACTGCAAGCACACAAGCTCTGAAAATGCCAAGTAAGCATTCAAAACACCATCATGTTGGGCCCTTGCAACTCTCTACCATCCTCTTCATGAACGAAATTCGCCAAGGATTGTTATTGTTATAGTTTCTGCAACTTTCGTGCAAAAAAAAGTACCTTCTACCAATGAGAGTGCCAAGCAATAATGGATATCCAAATATTATATATAGATATGGAAAGACAAAGTGGGGAACTAACTTAGTTTACAAGTGAGCCTTGTGAAAAATCATTTAAAGTAATACTTTTTGCCGTGAAAGGATGGAGGCTCTAAGATCATGGCTTCCAACACGATGCGAACTCTCCAAAATGATGAGAACTCCCCCCACTCAGTCAGACGGAGGCACGATGGAGAAACCGACGAACGAACAGAGTGGAACAGTCCTCCGTCGGGGAAATTTCGTTCGTTCATACATACTCCGTTCGTCCATTGTCCTGTCGTCCATTCGTCCGAAAGAGACGGAAGCGGGTGCTGGCGTTCGACCAGACTGGCTCCCCCGCTTCCCCGTCCTTGCCTGCCTGTCTTGCCTGCTCTCTCCTTTCCTTCCCGTGGTGTTGCTTCGCTCCGTCGGTCGTCCCTAGTCGAACTCCTTTCCCTCCCTCACCTGGCTCGTGCTCCCCTTTTCCTCAATTGCTCTTCTTCCTCGTTTCCAATCTTTCCGCGCATGGTGCGTCTCGTAGGCTGCCTGCCAGAAATGGCCACGCTTACCTTAGACTACAGACTATTTCTCAAGCTCTGAATCACAGAGCTTGGGCGAAAGGACCAGGGGAGGGCCGGGGAGGGGAGGGGAGGGGAGGGGACGCGGTATGGCGGTTGGCGGGTAGGACCGAAGCGACTCGCCACAACAAGCAGAACGCTACCGACGGAGTTTTTTTGGTATCGAGTTTCGTCAGGGGGACGCGATGGGGGAAAACCCAAACCCTAGTACTGCTGCTCCCAAGCAGCAGGGCGGGATGGGGAAGCGAGTGTATCAAGTGTGGAAGGGAAGCAATGTAAGCTTGTTCGGTTCTTTGTTCCATCTGTTTTTTTGTGTGGAGTGTGCGTGAGCTGCTGCCGGAGTCTTGGTCATGTGTTTATTGTTATGGATTTTTTGAACTGCTGGAATTATCTGTTCTGTGGATTCTGGAGGTGTGAGAGTTTGTTAATCAGGATCTGTGATTTTGGAAAATATTGGAAGAGGTGTTATAGGAGTGTGAGGGAGTTTTAAAAGACGCGTTGGAATGTGAGATGTTGGGTGTTCGATTGTGGCATCTGTATGATTTGTGTGGTAGCTCAATCAATGAGTATATGCGGAGGATTCCCGCGTTCTGTGCCTATTATGGCGGAGTAAGGGTTGCAACGGTCGCCTTTGAGGGGCATATGGATTTCCGAATTGGACTATTCCAGGAGAATTACAGACAATATAGCTATAGTGGAAATCAGACTTGCAGGGAAGGGGTTACATTTTTTTCTTGTTCCAAAGACTCTTAGTTACATGTGATCATGTTCGCTGTTGGATGTGATTCTTCTGTTACGAAAATGATCGTATAAACACGCCAAAATCGCTGTCTATGCAACACCGTAAAACTCAATCTGGCAGTCACATCGGGAGAAAAGATGCTGTCTGAGATTCTCTCCGGATTTTTAGGGTAGGGTAGGGTAGGGTAGGGTACTGTTCTAGGGAATTGTGGGAATGTGCTCCTGCATTAAGAAACTGGCATATGCGATTACTCGTTAGATTCGGGTTTTGAAAGTATTTGAATTCCCTGCGAGTACGGAATGGAATTGTAGGGAGGGCTTTCATCGGACGATAACCTTTACATCGAATGTAAATGTGAATCATGGGCATAGAGGACCGTATTCGGAATGTGAATTTGACTCTACATCATCTTGTGCACTATCGTTCACTCAACCCCCTCCGACGACACTCTCTGTGATTGCACATTCCCTGTATATCCTGAGAGTCTCTCCTATTGAGTACGCATCTGATTGGACAAAATCCTACTGTCGCAATCTGATTACCTGAGGAGGAAGATCATTTCTCTCCGAGGGAGTGTCATTATTGGGGGTTGAGCGTATGGAGATCTCGTTTCCTAAATTCAGCGTGTCTCTATAGACCTATATTCTGCGGTGCGATAGCTTTGAATTCATCAGTGTCTAATAGTGGAATTGTTTGATGTGCAGAGATTCTTTCTATGCGGCAGATTGATCTTTGGACCAGATGTGAGGTCGCTGGCGGTCACAATTTTCTTGATCGTGGCGCCACTCGTGTGTTTCTGTGTTTTTGTTGGTCGTCACCTCATTCATCATTATGACCACAGTGGGGGAAGCGCAATTGTTGCGATTGCTGTCATTTACACAGTTTACGTAAGTCCTCCACTCCTGAAATCATCTTTGTATTTTCGGAGTGTCGTAGCAGGGTTTCCTTGATGTAAGTGAACTGACGCGCATTCGGCATGCACTTGGATCAGGTTCTGGTATTGCTGCTGTTGACCTCCGGAAGAGATCCAGGAATTATCCCTCGCAATTCTCATCCCCCTGAACCCGAAGATGACTTTGAACAAGGCTCTTCTCCAGCAGAAACCTGGGGAGGAGGACAAACCCCCCGCTCGCGCCTGCCTCGAACCAAGGATGTGATTGTGAACGGTGTCGCCGTGAAGACGAAGTACTGTGACACTTGCATGCTGTATCGTCCTCCTCGTTGTTCTCACTGCTCCATATGCAATAATTGTGTTCAACGGTTTGACCACCATTGTCCTTGGGTTGGACAATGCATTGGCCAGGTATGCATTTCTGCAGCACCAGTTGTGACGGGAGTCTCGTTTGTGTGGGACATGGTTGGTATCGTGAGCGCTGTGATTCCCAGATCGTGAAGTCTTTGTTCTTTTTGTTTGCATTCCTACTCAATGTACTATGAGTGTTTCTGTGGAAGTGTTTTGGATTGTTGTTGCTGATGTCTGACTGTTTTGGTTGCATGGTGCGTGCAGAGGAATTATCGTTTTTTTTTCATGTTCGTGTCTTCGACTTCGCTGTTGTGTATCTATGTCTTTGCGATGTGTGCACTGTACATCAAGATCTTGATGGATGAGGGCCATCGTTCGGTGTGGCGTGCCCTTTCTCGATCTCCGGCTTCGATTGTCCTGATGGTTTACTCGTTCATCTGCGTGTGGTTCGTGGGTGGACTGACCGTGTTCCATCTGTACCTCATTGGTACCAACCAGGTTCGTGTTTTTTCTGCGCCTCGGTCACGTGACTTACGATGAGTATTCGTCCCTTCGTTGCCTGGTTCTCGTCGTTTGTATGTGCCGTGAGAGTCCTGACTCTGAGCCTGTCCGTTTTCTGTGCAGACCACTTATGAGAACTTCCGTTACCGTTACGACAACAAGGTGAATCCTTATAATCAGGGTTGTTGCAGCAACTTCAACGAGATTTTCTGCACGAAGATTCCGCGTTCTAAGAATCAGTTCCGAAGTCGAGTTCCTGAATCTGGTCCTGGTCAGATGGGTGCTTTCCAGAAGCGTTTGAGTATCGGCGAAATGCAAGGATCCGGTGGTAGTAAAGTCCCTGATTTGGAGCAAGGTTACAAGGCGACTTGGCCGAATGCTGATGAGACTGTTGGCGAGGGTGGTGAGGTGGAGATGGCTGGTGGTCGCGTGAGCACTGGGAGCGAGCTTGGCTATGAAATGAAGGACACGTTTGACTCGAATCCCGTGGAGCACGGTCGTCAAACCGTTTCTCAGAGCGTTTCTCATCCCCGTCGGTCGAGCCGCAAGAGTGGCAGTTGGGAGATCACTCCCGACATTCTTGCGATGTCTTCTGGTGAGGGTGGTCATGGTCCGAGCCAAGGGCGTTTGAATGGGCAGACCACCCCTCCTGGCAACCGGTGACACGAACTTGCCTGAGCTAGCCCACAGCATAGACAATGGATTGTTTAGAATTCGAGTACGGGAATCGGGAAGGTGGTCGATTTGTAGCTTTTTGAGCTCAAGTTGATCCATTGTGATGAATGAAGGCTGCTGGATTCGATGCTCGTGTAGAATAAGTTTAATGGATGGAATGACGAGGCTCATGCGCCGTCGTCTTGGAGGAGCTTGAATGATTGTCCAGGCATGGTTGAGTGCAAGAATGGACGGCGTGCGTGCGGTGATTAGGTCAAGTGATGGCCATGGCACTCGTGGTGTTGGCCATTCTGACACAAGGCAGCAAACGATTAAGTGTTCCTTCGCTCGAACCAGCTATGCCTCCCTGGATTCATGTTGTAAACACAAGGAGAATCCATTTGTGTTGCTCGTTTTGTTCCCTTAACCCTGGTTGATCACTTGCTTCGCAGCTCAGGTAGTTTATTTAAGGTGGTATCACTCTTGGTGCACCATGTGGCTCAATGATTGTAATGTTGTGCTTTCTATTTATTGGAAGAACTTATTGCTCTGCAGCATGTGTTTTCACGCGTCTGTATTTTTAATCTATGATTGAGAACTCCGATGTCCAATGCTTTACTCGGTCAACTTTCGTTTGAATACCTTGAATTAGCATTTCTGCTAAGTTACCGTTGTTTTTGTCACTGTTCTGAATTTTTAACTTTACTATCAACACTGTCATCAGCTGCGAAAGGACCGTAAATGTGGAATGTAGGCACATTATTCCATGAGAGGAAGGCACTGGTGGTTTTCAGTGAACAAGTGTCATTATGTGAAGTAAACCATAAACCATTTCTTTGCATTCTTTTCAACATGTTATGCTTGATACCTGCTATCAGTCGTTGGTGCTCCGTTCAAACGAACTTTGAAGTGAATGTCGGTGACATTGCTTTTGTGCCAGAGTGCACCAATTCCATTTCAATAGTTGTTTTTTTGCACTTGTGTAGAGCTTCCATTACACTTCAATCCAAATTCCATCTAATTTTGAGTAATTGCAATAATTGGTGGTATTGGGTGGTCATACCTTAATATTGTCAAATGTGGTGAATTTGAAATGATTACCAAGGTAGTGAGATATTATAATGGATTAGCAATTGAATTGAATCATTTATGAAGATTTGAGGAAGAATATGTTGTATCTAATTTTGTGGAACAATAACAATATGTTTTAATCATTAGTTCCTTAAATGATTTAAAATTTTTTTTTATGTATTATTGCCAATATGTTGGTACAAATAAATTATTTTCTTCAATTTCCTGAAATTAGTTGAAAAATGTTATCTCATTAGGATCCATGTATTAATTTGGATGAACAACAATATACTTAGACAAAATATTGTCATGAAGTATAGCATTCATCATTAAGAACATGGACTTTGGAATACTTAATGGTTAAAATAATTGGAATTGGCTAAGTTTTATGTGCTTGTCTATTTTGCTTTGAAGTACTACATAGGTCTCAACTTCACCATCTCTCTACATTGCAAATGTGCCTTCTTCTTCTTCTTCTTCTTTCAATCCTCAAGTTTTTTTACCATTCTTCCCTAATATAACTTTTTTTGGGGTGGAAGAATTTTCCCCCTTTAATTGTAATCTTTGTTATAACTTCTTGCTTCACTTCTATCATTTGCACCATTTTTTCCTACCTTTGGGCATTGTTTTTGCCTTCATCCCTATAAGAGAGCATTACCAAAGTAAGAAGATCGAAATAATCTTTAACAATCTATATATGTTTTGCAGTTGCTTTCCAAATTGTTCAACATATATTTTTATGACAACACAAAGGTCTTTTATGGAAGGATGCAAAATAACTTTGAAAAATACTTGTTCTAAACCAATACAACTTGGAGCATACTAATAATATAGTATCACAATTTGATATTGGAAACAAAAATTTGGTATTAAAATCTTGTAATCTATAATAAATTTTGAAACTAAGTGTGAACACCTCTAGATTGAAATAAATAATTGATCTAATTATTTTTTTGTATTTTTCCCCCTCCAAAAACAACAACCCCAGTTAGTATACATACCCAAGGGCAATTTTTTCATACCAACAATATACCAAAGAAGGATAAGGTAAAACATCCCATTATGGTCAGGATTGCTAGTTTGCCTTCATGCCATGGCTGATTTAAAAAAAAATTCCCTACATATAGACAAGTGTGAGAAATAATAAAAGCGACTGAAATTATATTTTTTCAACAAAGTATGAATTTGGTATGATTTTTTGAAGTGTTCTGTCCAAAAGAGTTTGTAGACTACTCTAAAAAACCAACATGCAACTATATCCATAATGTTCACCTTACTCTTCTAAAGAAATCACAATATTTTCTAACGAGGAAGGCCTTAAAAAGTCATTTCCTACAATGATTTACACTGAAATAGCTGGGTGTTCCTAATGAGGTTACTAGTTATTCCATTAGTATTAGATAAGACATTGACTGTGGCCCAAAATCTCATAAATTGAGAAAAACTATCATAGGTGTCCATTCCTTAGGTGTCTATCATGGGTCATTTGACCATGATGGACTGTTCTACCTTATTGGAAATCAAGAAAGTCCTGCAATTATGAAATGAGAGTTTCATGTGTTAAATAATAAAGGCTAGTTCCCACCTAGCCCTAGAAAATAGTGCAGGATGGAAAAAACCGTGATTTGGTTTCACAGTGGAGGAGCAGTTTGGGCTCTCATGTTGAGTATAGTTTGGATTTGAAGGAGTGGACCGTTCATGGTGACTTCATTGTTACAAAATTAGCATGCCATAATGAAAAGCAATTGCAATGTGTTCATACTTTCGTTGTCATGCGTAATGGTGGGGTCCTCGTTGCTAGTGGAATCTAAGCGTTGTTGTCTTCATTTGTGTTTGTGTGTCGTCGTAGTTTTGAAGGCCATTGTTGCTGGAGACGGCAAAGTTGCTTTTGCTCATTAGTAGGCCCAAAGTGTGCTTTGTCTCCTTGTGTTGAGGTAAACTTTGCTAAGCGGCTGCGCAGTGTACAAGTGTTTTATGCAAATTTGGTTGTCGGACCTCCATTGCAGTGGATTGAGGAGCAACAATTATAGTGATAGGCAAGCCCTTCTTGGATTGAGGTGAGCACAATTTCCACTTCAACGTCTATATTCATTAAAGACTCTACAATTTCTAATAAGTATGGAATGCAAATATCTTGTTTGAGGTATTGGTTGTCATTGTGTTTGTTCATCATGAGGCTCGGCTTTGCATTTTAGTGCAAGCAAGTCACTAAATCACTTTTGTGTCACGCATTGTTCTTTTATGGAAGTAGGGTTCTACAAAGTTAAGGGTTTGCAACCAAAGTGTTCTCACTTGGTTGTTGTACGTTGTTTCCGCTTTTGTAGCCACTCTTCATATGTCTTCAATTGCTGTAGGCTCTGTTGGTTAATTGGCCATGGTTTTCATTCAATTTTGTCTTTGCAAGAGTTTCAACGTTGGCGCTCTCTGCCCAAGTGAGATGCCACTGTAGTGTTGTTGAAGTGATGGACCCGTTTTGTCAGCCTAGCTTAGCAACAATGTTTTTTTTGTCTAACTACTTGTGTTTATTATGAATGCTATGGACGTACACACAGAATTGGCAAAAGTGGCCCTCAACAAAGACATCGACGAAGATGATTTCCTACCATTGTCCTCTCCTACCAAGGACCGGCCGACGTATTACACAATTGAGTTGATCATGAACAACCATTTGAATTTCAATTTGTGCACTTCCATCAATGTATTCCATGAGAAGATGTAGTATTGGGTGAAGTCCATGTCAACAACGTGGTTTTTTCGCTTTTTTCTTCTATAATACGACAACAACCGCTAGATCAAGCTAACGAAGTCATTTGTATTTGTGCTCACTCAAGTCTTGAGGCCTAATATAGAGTGGAAGAACATGAAGTACCGCTTAGCAGTTCTTGTAGTAGTTCACGTGGAATGCACTTTATTCAAGTTGACTCATGGTACAAATTTGACAATGTGTAGTGAAATGTTCACCATTGGACGTAGTGTTGTCTCCAAAATTCTTTGGAAGGTTGTCCATACTATCAATGAGTGCTTCAAGCAAGAGATTTTGGTCAACGTGTGAGAGGATTTGCGAAGTATAAGCAAAATTCGAATTTGTATTCATTGCCAACAGTCTGCAGAGTTGTTGATGGTATCAACACATTTCTATAGCCAAACCCCACTTTGCTCCAGCTGACTACTTCTACTTCAAAACAAGGGGCTACAACATGAATTGCCAAACTGTAGTTGATAGCAAAAAATAATTTTTGTATTTATACATTGGAATGCCAAGTTCTACAAACGACAATCGCATGCTTCGATGATCTTCACTTTTCTACTTGACGTTACAAGGCACCATGCTTTGTCCCACTTACATTGTGGACAACTTCACTCCAAACTTAATAGGTGATTTCGGTTACTTTTTGTTGTTGTGGTTGATGGTGCCTCATAGGGAAGTTGGTCATCTCTCAATTGCAGAAAGTCTATTCAACAAGAATCTAAAGAAAGGTTGTTGTGTTGTTGAGAATGCCTTTGGCATTCTCAAACAATCATTTTAAGAATTGTTAGTAAAATCTAACTTGCATATCAGTTTCCTTCCTGATGTAATTGTTTCATGCGCTATTCTACACAATATAATGTTTTGTCAGTCGCAAAAAAAAGTCGAAGAATTTCTACCAGTTCTAAAAATGGAAGGTCTGTAGGCTCCAGAGTCCGCTCTCGCAGTCCGGCTAAGCTTGCTTCTACCTTTATTAGAAGACACCACATCATCCGCAGTAGTTGTGGAGAAACGTCATCTTCTGGATGTTTATGTCACCATTGGGCGTAGGGTAGACTACTAATGCACCAAGTAAGTTCTTCTTCCCGTTTTTTGCACATTACTTTGTTGTGCATGTAAAATCATGTTTCTAGCGCCATAGCCTTTCCTATAGTAGGTCGTACTTCCATTTATGAGCAACATGATTGTTCTGCCAATGTAGGTATTGGATTCATGCCATGCCACCACCGATCAGCATTAGCATGTTCATTCAAAAAACGTTTGTGTCTATAGGTGCTATAAATTGTCTGTCTACATACATTCTGTATTGTAATACTAGGAACTTATAGCCAAGGAAGAGAAATAGTAGCTTATGCAGCTTTCGGATTTGCAATCTCTGTAAAGTATTGCTTTGATCATGGTAGATAGCTATACACTTAGGAACACTTCTTTCTTATTCATATGTAATAAAACATGTACAAAGTGGAACTAAGTATGCCACAATCTACTTGAAGTGATCCTTAGCCTATTGTACAAGACATCATATTGTTTTCCTTGAAGATATAGACCCTAGAGCACTAGAGTGCCAAAAAATAGTATATTGTCGTGGTGTTGATGCGCATATTTGGCTGAACTTTAGATTTATTAGTCCGTAGTAGTGTAGCCTACTTTAGATGTATAATGACTCATCTGAGCAAATAAGGCAAGCCGGAAGAAACTAACAGTCAAAACTGGTTGTTTGTACAGTATCCTTGCTAGAGCAGTAGCCTAGAAAGGCAGAGTGAGCGACGTCTTTCTGCAACTCTAGGTCCTAACACTGTAGTGTAGAGATGTTGTCATAATAGTAAGCAGAGTCAGTTCTCCATCGTATTGTCACAGGTTGTCTTCAATTTATTTTCTTTGTTGTCAAGGTCTACAAGGACAATAGAGACACTTCTAGTGGCTCCTAAGGTTGTTGCAGGCTTAACATTGGGACTGCCAATATTAAAGTAATTGTCGTTGTAAATACCAAAGATTTATAAACCACCATAGCTAGCAATTGCCAAGTCCCTCCCTATTACTAGAGTCAGTTGCGACAAGTAGGTGACCATTTTTGCTTACTTTTGAATTACAAGTTTTGCGTTTTTATTTGCAAGTGTAGTTGATCCGTCCAAAGCATTGATCATATTTTCTTTTATATGCAAGTTGTTCACTGAAGAGTCACAACTACACATCCATCTTTTATCGTTTGACCTCCAAATTAGCTTGAGTAACATCTTTCATCTGCAAGGCTATGGCAGCTCCTGTACTCTTCGTTGCCTTAGCTATTACAATGTGTCTTGAGACATTCTTCTTCTTGTCGGTGTTGTTAGGGCAATGGTGAACTATTATGGAGTCCGTATCTAAAGAGCCGATCATGTGTGGGGTTATGCATGGAGGTAGGCTAATAAAACCTCTTGTAGTACTAGTAGGCACTAACATTGTTGTAGTTGGGATTTTGTTTTGTTGAGGCAGTGACCAACCCGCTGAATTGTCAATGGTACTGTCGACAATGTCATTAATTGGGAAATACTAATGGTCATCTTTGGTAGGATTGTCGTCTCCTTCCTCATCATACTCAATTTGCCTCTACACTTGCAACCTGTAATTGCCGTCTGTAGGGGACAGTAAGTCCCGCACATGAGGTGGCTAAATCATAGGATGGTTGCCAAACCACTCTTGGATGCCGTTGAATAATTCATAAGCAAATTGGCAGGGGAGTCCTTTGGCCTTCCGGTCCACATATTACATGTCCCAATAATCATGTATGTCTCGGCCTGTGTGACTGCAGTAGTCATGAATCTTTTTGTAATCTGCAATGAGTTTGTTTCATTTAGTTTTACATATTGGACCATCTTGAACAATGGACGTACATCCTATAGCCATGACTAATTGGAAAATGCAAAACCATGTATTGCTTTCAGGGATCATGACATCACTAGTAGAAAAAAACAGTGCCCAAATCAATAAAAATCAACAGAAAAGTGTTGATTTTTTTGTTGATTTGGACGTGTTAATTTGGGTACTTTTTAACACAAAACTGTTGATTTTTTTGTTAGTTTTTTGTTAATTTGGGCACTGAATTTTTCCTTTGAAAATCAATTCTTTTTAAAAATGGAATAATGAAAATCTGCCACGTGGCATCTACCACGTGGGTTGACCCCCACGCGGGCTGACCGCCACGTGGCACCCATTTGGGGTTGAGGGCAAGGTTTGAACCTTGCACCTCATTCTTGGGGTGCAAGGTTCAAACCAATGCACCACACATTAACACATACACATGCGTGTGTGTAGGGTTTTTGTTTTGTTTTATCTAGTTAAAGTATTTTTTTTATTTTTTTTGTTAAAGTCAGCAGACTTCAAAGACCATTTAGGCATAGCAAAACAACTTTTTTTAAGAACTTTGAACTAAGAAAAG
Source organism: Antitrichia curtipendula (assembly GCA_951230915.1). NCBI lineage: Eukaryota > Viridiplantae > Streptophyta > Bryopsida > Hypnales > Leucodontaceae > Antitrichia > Antitrichia curtipendula. The sequence goes on along the minus strand of OX579639.1, from coordinate 12,569,176 downwards.
TTTCTATATACAAGTATCTTTCATCTCCAAAAATCCGTTTGCAATTTCAGGTCTCTAATCAAAAGTTATGACTAAATTTCAGAGAGGGTCTTTCATAATGTCAAAAAAAATTCAATGAAAGACCCTCTCTGAAATTTAGTCATAACTTTTAATTGGAGACTTGAAATTGCAAACGGATTTTTGGAGATGAAAGATACTTGTATATAGAAACTTTTCTTAGTTCAAAGTTCTTAAGAAAAAGTTGTTTTGCTATGCCTAAATGGTCTTTGAAGTCTGCTGACTTTGAAAATTACCAAATTGGGAATGATTTATTTATTTTTTCTATAAACAAACTATTTATAGAATACTAACTATGATAATTTACACATTTTTTCAAATAAAAAAATTTACTTGAGAATTTTTTAAGTCAAAATTAACAAAAAAGTGTTGATTTTTTGTTAATTTAAAAATGCAGTACCCAAATTAACAAATTTTTTTGTTGATTTGGACAGCTTTTACGAAAATCAACAAAAACTTGTGAAAATGGACGATGCAATACCCAAATCAACAAAAATTTGTTGATGTTTTGTTAATTTTGGCACTGTTTTTCTAGTAGTGCATCCCAAACATTGACGATGTCTTTCTCCTCAAGGTATATTACTCTTTTTGCTTGAATAAGTGTTAGTACCTCTTGAAGATCATAGTTGGGTCCTCTATCCTTCCTAGTCCATTTTGGCTTGCTAGGCCCTACTGCACTTTCCACTGGCACCTGCTAGAGAGGCGGTGTCATTGGTACTAATTGCATGGCTGTTCGGGTGGCACCGACGTTGGTAAAAAAATACAAAGACAGACCTGCAAAACAATGAATAGTAAGTAAGTGCCTTTGATGACATGAGGAGTACAAAGACTTCAGTGGGAGGTTGTGCAAGCAATAATCTATGTGACATAAAAAGACAACAAATTGTAGAAGTGGAGGAGCGCGGCACTCTCCAATGGAACAGTGCAGGACATGCATCGTGGATGAAGTCGAAGAGGCGATAACCCCACAAAATTGTGATACTCTAGCAACGTCATGAGTTTTAATTATGCATAGGTTTACTTACTTGTCATTGATCTGTATTAAACGTACTCAAAACACATCTTCACGGAGAAATTGAAGACCGTTGATGCCAACGCAAGTTTAAAATATAGTCTATATTTCAGAACTACCAGCTATTTTTGTGACTTCATTCTATGCACACAACAGTATTCTTTGATTGCATTTAATATTACTCAATGAAATTGTATTCCTTTTCTACTGCAAAAATAAAGGGACCAGTGTAGGCGGCGGAATCATTTACCTGCGGCAGTTCTCACAAGCGATTGCATAGGGATGGTAGAACGTTGTTGTTGACAATTTTCCATAGCAAGCAAATGAAGTGACCTGCAAACCATTGCTCAACAAATCAAGACATTTGTCGACTTACTTTGAGCGAGTGAAAACAATTGTAGTCATACAATGTGCTACCATGTTTTTTCTTTATTACATTTTTGCAATTTCTAATTTTCTATAGAAAAAATTCCAAAATAAAATATAGAAAATATATAATTATGGATGTGCAAGTACTCATCTAGGGCCAAAAGAATTTCAAGTTGACTAGAGATAGAAAGCCCTATATTATTTCTCATGCTAAGTGCTGCGAGTATGTATAGTCGTCCATTGCGGACAATGACGTTCTTGTCCGAAGTTGTGCAATTCAAGTAACTAGACAATTACTCCTCATGAACTACTACAACTACATGCCGTGCACCTCTGTTCAATTTCTTGTTATATGCATGCTGCTATAGACAAGCGCATCATGAGGGTTCACAAATTACATGAAATCACAATCAAATTCCACTTTTCTATGACTACATAGAGCACAATGACTTTGTCCACAATTTCATACTTGCAAAATTACTTTGTCATTCAAATTTGTTCTCCGTAAAGGGAAAGACCACGATATGATTAATAGTTCCTCTCATGCACTTGTTCAACCTACAATTTTGGAGAGCACTGCCAAATCTTGTGACATACGATGACAACATGGAAGGAACTCACACCATCGTGCAATAATGGACTACAGCTTCGTTGGACCCTTCCACTGCTAACGACAATTCATTATTATAGAAGGCTCTTAGTTAATGTGCCTTCTCCCCTCTAATACGTAAAACTGTCCTCAAGCCACTAAAATCTACATTTTTTGAAGAATTTTCAATAATTTGACTAATGCCTTCCTTAAAATAATTATGTCCTTGATGGGCATAACTACCGCTCTTTTTTTACGTCCAAATCAACTTCTACATAGGCTCGGTGGATAATGACCCTCACTAATGTGAATGCCCTCACTCTGAAACCGCTTTTCGACAATGCAAGAGTAGATTAACAATAGGTAGGAACATCTTTAAGATAATTAACAACTACAGTTGATCAAATGTTATAATGAGATGAAACCAACTACTACAGTTGTAGAAGAAAAAAATGCACAGAAAATTGATTCATAATTGATTTTTTAATTAGTCTTAACCTTATTGGTAACAATCACTTGTACTGTATATCACATGAATAAATAATTTTAGGTTCAAAACTTAGGAAACTCCCTCCATCTAGATTTCATTGATCATATTATGAAAAACATATTTAAGATGAAATCTAAGTTTTGTATCACCATAATAAGGTTTCTAGCAGGCGAGCCTATAAACATGAGCTTGTGAGCCTATGAGCAGGAACTATTTTTTGGAAAAATATTAGATGAGGGACCTATAACTGTGGATATAGGGGGTTTAGAATCTCCAAAAATGTGAGGTTAGTTTTGTGAATGTTAACTGATGAGGTATCTGGTTTTAGGGTATCTATTTTGAAATTAAAAAACACAATCAATATTGATAAAGAATATGCAATCCAAAAGTGTGAAGGTAGGAGAAATACGCCAATATGTAGCCATAAAACACACAAATCCAATCATATAAAAAATCAATACATAATAGTTTGAGTCATGAGATATGTGAATCTCATGAATTTAAGTCATTGTGGACTTGGTGGTGGAATCCTCAGCCGTAGATGACTCGGAAGTCTCTCTATCCTCAGATGCTGAGACATCTAGAAACTCAAAAATATTTAAAGCATAAGTATCAAAGCAACGTTTTGGTTTAGAGCAACCAAAATTTGCAAAGGCCGATGCCATGTGCTCGACATATATTGGAAGATCAAAAATCTTCTCTGGGCTCAAAAAAAGACTTTGTTTCTTCAATGTCTCGTTCAAAGACATCAATCTTTGATGATTGCAAACGAACATGACACAATCACATAAAATTAGACTTTTAAAATATAAAAATTAGAAAGCAATGAAAGAACAGAAAAATGTACAAACTTACTTATTAAATTTTGATTTTCAAGCAAACTTCTTTGCCACTACAGGCGCCTCATCCGGATCTTGTGAAACAGGCACTACTGTTGGAGCTTGTGTTGTTACCACAGTCGGGGCAGCCCTCACCATGGGTTTTAAGAGGGCTTCAAAAATGTCCTTGTTCTCCTCCAAGGCCACAATGTGGTGGTTCGTGCCACAACAAGCGATAATCAATGCACCTGGAATCAACAAGACAAAACGTATAAGTTCAATGATTGAATTGTTAAATTTTTTTTTAATTCAATGCTTCAATTGAACACTCACTAGTGGATGCAGTGCAGTCTAGAACCAAATCTCCTTCAATAGTAGTGGCTTCAATTAGTAGACATAAAAAACGCGGGTCTTTTTCACGAACTCCATGCTATGGTTTTGCTCCATTCATTGCCATGGTCTCCTTCGAAGTGTAGTTGCTGATAAAATTGCCCTTCTCAACATTGATGCTTGCCTTCTTCATGGCCTCCGTGCATTTAAAAGAGAATTTAGACTTTCTTTTGTCACTGAGATCCTTCACCATAATGCTTACACAAAACCTCATTGTCTACAAGTTCCCAAAATAATACACATAAGAAATTACTACAACAAAATGCATTTCTAAATGACAAACAATGAAATTAAACAATTGAAATCTTATCGTGGTAGTGTTGTCAATAGCCGATGTCAAAAGAAGTCGGTTACCACCGGTTAATTCATGGATCTTCGTCATTCGATATGTCTAGCACAAACCTTCAATGTCGCCCTTAGAACTGGTGCACCACGGATGGAAAACAATCATGCAACCATCATCTTGGAGATGCATTTCTGCAAACCCAAATGCTTGTTGAAGGGCCTCTAAATCCACGTTGGAGTTCCAAGATGGCACTTCAGTTGGTGGAGAAGACACGTCTAAGATAAGCAAATTTTTGAGGCAATCGAAGAAAATCAAATCCACTCCTGGCCTACGATTGAGTATACCATTGAACATGCAAGGCTTCCTTGACGATAGCTGCAAATACACAGAAAGTGAAAAAATAAACTATGAATCCAAATAACAATCTCGTTTATTAATCACATTAGAGTTTGCAATTCAAAATTCAAGAACTTACCTTCTACAAGAATTCTATGATCTCTGTGTACTAGGTCGGGCCTTCCTTGTCTATGTCGTCGGCGACATCCTCAATAGAAATATTGAGGATTAAATCCTCACTGCTGCAATGCTCATCATCCTCAAGTACAATGACCTGAGTTCCATAGGTGATGACCTCCTCTGTAAGTTCGGAATGTGATGCCTTTCTCTTCACTCCTTGCATTTCAGAGCTTTGGTCCAACGTCAAATATGTTGGAACTGTCCCCTCCCCTTCAACCTTCTTCTTACCTTTTGCCTTTGCCTTTTCTTCCTTCTCCCTTTCTTTCTTAGCCAATTTCACCAGACGCTCCACCTCCTTCTTCTCTTTTGTTTCAATAATGACTTGGAGTCGAGCCACCTTCTTTTTGTTAGTGGTCTCTCTCCTAGTAATGGCCTTCCTTCTCTGTCTGTCTGTCATGCTTGCAAACTCGTCTACGTTCAAATCAATGGCACCTTTTTCATCCAACGATGCCCGCAGTTGTATCTCAGACGGGTGAGTAAAAGTAAAAGGGCAATCCATAAACCAGGCCCCACTACTAATATGTGCCGTTGTGAAGGATCGCAATTGTTGTGGAGTAAATATACAATCTACGGAACTGCGATCGAGCCAAGTTGACAAAAATGGAGGAACATTGATGCGAGCAACTGCACCTTTCGCTTCTAGCTCAAGCTTGAAGTACCTACAATTCCAAATGAAATACTCATTACATAGAGCATTGAAACTTGTAAAACAACATGGTCCTATAACCAACAATATTACATTCATTAAAGACGAACTGTGACTTCAAACAACAATAGGAATCACTACATTCATAATCCCTAAAAAGATTGTCTGGCAAAATCATAATAAAGTTAAGGATATACTAAATAAATCAAAAGATTACACAAAGTCAATGTCAATAGTGTATAAATTTATTAGTAATAAAAATAAATTTCACATAGAACTCCAAAAACAAAAAAACAAAAAAACATTTAAATTTTAAATATAAGATAGAATAATTGTTCAAACAAGGAATATTTCTGTAGACCTAGAAAGTTCAATAGTGTATACATACCGGAAAAAGAACTCTACTAACGGCCAACTTCGAACCCTCATATTTATCAAACGTGTCCCCTTTCTTGAAATAATTTGCACCTTTGAAATATGGTCTGAAACCTTGATCCCAAATCTTCCTCCTCCATCCCTCCAAGTACTCTGTTAAAAACTCCGGCTGCAGTGGTACACTATAGTCGATTTGAATGTTGTCTTTTTTGACCACCTTGTCGAAGTACTCAACAATTGCGTCTTCAATCTATAAAACAAATGTAATTGTTTGCATCAACAATTGATCAAGTGTAATTCAAATTCTTCAGTGCTAAAATTCAAAACTGAATATGACAAGATACATCACAAATTTTTGTAAGTTCAAACAAACATTTTACCATGCAAACTTATCCATGCATACCAAACACATTTGTTAAGAAATGGTCCAAGAACTAACTCTAAAATAGGTCTGCTTGGAAACTTCCTTGCGTCCCGAGATGGTGTAGAGGAATTCCACCACTGAAGGAATTTTATTTTGTGGAAGGACGTGGTCTTGCAAGTAGCAACCATCTGCAACTTCTCCAATGTCATTTCAAGAACCTCGTTGGTACTCTAGTGCTTCTCAATCTGTATAATAAAAAACCATTTAGTACATAGTACTTGTCAATGATATACTTATGAATTATACAATATTCTTCAATGATATTGTCATGAATTATACAATACTCTAAGCATGCAATCATCATAGATTGTTGAATCATTAAAAAACAAAACTAACCTCTTGAAGAAAATAGGGTCCATTTGTAGGATTGGACACCGCTAGTAACTTGAACATCTTCACATACAATTTATTTGTCTTCTCTTTAGCACCCACCCTCATGGCATGAGCAACACCTTCCTTACTCTTTTCATCCTACGATGTGATCTCATTGTACTCTCTTGCCCCTACATCTGCGGCCTGCGCTATTTCTTGCTGCAAATAGACAACAGTATGTGATTCATAAGTACTTTCAATACTAAAACATTCATTATACAATACAACGCTCATAACCAGTATAAAAAATGGATCCATATCCTACTCGAAAAACAAACGAAGTAAAAACCTCAGTCGGTATAGAATACCACGTCTTTCTTGCAAATTGACCACCACATCTTTTCATTTCTGATGGCCTTAGAAGTCAGTACTTCTGAACTTTTCCAACGGAAGAAGTCCGTACTTCTGGACCTGGGACAATGTATGTACCAGATTTGTCTTCATATGTGAGTCTTCCGTAGACCTGCATGCATGATAAATATCTCAATCTTCACAATCACAAAAACTGAGTAATTACAATGTAGAAACTACTCAAAGAAACTTCAATTTCAGAAAGAAAAGGCAATAGAAGACTTACTTGTTGATGTCATGCATCACCTGCATGACTAACTCTATTTTCCCCTTGGTGTCCAAAATGATACTATCCACGGAACAATGAATATTGAATTTTTCACATGCAGTCTTGCAACGTGGCCCATCCAAGCTTGCAAACGATGGTTTCCATCACAGACAAAGAACTTCAACTTCTTCAAGTACCTCAATTGTGGCACGGTCTCCAAATATTTGCAAAATTTTTTGTTCTCTTGCTTCCACAATGAATCCCACTCATTCATCTCTGCATCCATGAACTCTGACATGTCACCAGCCTTGTTCATAGTAGACACGTAGAATACAGTTGCTCCTTCGCGATATCCATGTGCAAAATCCGTCTCCGATTTCTTAACATCAAAAGAAAGAGTCGGCCTTATCATGGACATAGCAACCAACCGGCACAATGGAATGGGGAGTCGGAAAAGGTGCTCGGGCTTCATTCGCAAAGTAGCAATTGTGGCCACCAAATCAACCTTTTGTAAGCAACGCAACTCATCCTCCAAGAGTTCATTTCCTTCATCCTCTTCTACTTCATCTTCCAGATATCCTTCTTCCTCGTCACCTTCAATGTCGGGTTGATTTGTGTCATTAGTTCTTGGAGTCTCTTTAGTTCTTTCCACTTGAGTCAAGTTCAAGGGCAATACATCCATCTGAAATTGTCATTCATGCAATGTGAACCAAATTAATGAAACATGTATTATAACATAAATTGAAAGCATACTAAAGTCAAAATAACAATATAATTTCAAGGTCAATAATCTCCATGTTATATATATTTTCATTCATATTAGAAAAAACGTAAGCCTCTCAAAGGCTATATTTTATAGATGTATATAAGCGTAAAAGTTACAACATCATAGGAATTCAAAAGTCCAACTAATCCATGTCAATTGAACCCTCTGAGTTTGAACTAAGGTGTATGAGAACTACCTCTTGCTTGTCTACAATCCCACTAGTGACACAATCACAATACCCTTCAAAGTGAGAACTGCAAACTGATAAAGATGATTCATCCTCTGATGAATACTCCATGTTAGAGCTCTTGGGAGAAAAAATGGGTTGTTTCCATTTCCTAGTCTTTAGGCCATTGAATCGACTCAAGTGTGGTATTTCAATGTAATCTACCGCCCAATCACATGCATCTAAAATATCCCCAAATCTTACCAATTCTTCTTCGTCATCTTCTTCTTCCGTGGATTCACTAGAGATTTGAACTTTCTCCGATGTTGGTGTCACTGGTTCAGAGGGGCCTCCAATGTCTTGATGACCGAGCACAATTGCAAGTGGAAGAGAATGCCAATTCACTTTGCCCTTCCATCATTGGTGCCTGCAAATTAAAAACTACATTGTCATTTATAATATCGTACACTCCAAGCTTATGCAAGTGTCTTCACAAGGATAATAAACATTATATTCATTAAAATGAAACTTTTCCATTGAAATGAAAGGTTATTTAAAAAAAAATCAACTAAAGGTTTTATGTCAATTCCGCTAAAATTGAAAGGTTTTCTGTCAATTTAACTCAATTCGAGTTAAATTAACAGAAAACCTTTCAGATTTGACCTACTATTGAAAGATTTTATATCAATTCTGATCAAAACTCTCATTTTAATGGAAACTGCTGATTTAGGTCGAGGTCAGCATGATTATTTTGAGAGGTCTCCAATCTCTCATTTTAATGAATATGGTATTAATACAAGAAGTTCACGTAAGTACATTGAAATCATCTCATAATTCATAAATAAATTCCCTTGCAATAATAGTGAGTGACTATTCACACTAGTAGAAAATCTGAAATTTCTGTTGTTTTGGTCGCGTTGATGATCAACAATTTTCTGCTGATTTTGACAAAAATCAACTGATTTTTGTCAAAATCAGCAGAAAATTGTTGATCATCAACGCGACCAAAACAACAGAAATTTCAGATTTTCTACTAGTGTCATACGATACAAAAGACATAATAGAATATCATACAAATAAATTAATACATTCAATGTTTTATCATGAAAGTTTACAAATTAGAAATAGAATTGATATGGGAGATAAATTCAATTTGAAGGGAAAAGTACATCATTGCAAGCATAAAGACACAAGGTAATTTCAAGAAACTTATAAATCAATATTCAATCATATATAGAGGATCCAATTTCATGGGTACCTTGAGCAATTCCTTTAAGGTCAGTCGGATCCGACTAACCTTAGAGTGGTAGCTCAAGGTACCCATGAAATTGGGTCCCACAAGAAATCCACCTCAAATCCCTCCAATATGACAACTGTTAGTTAAGAATGAGTAAAGTAGGAGGCTGTAAAACGGAGTGCCCATTAAGTATGGACCCTATAAATGGCTATGAAATGGACATGAGTTGGTTTTGAAATCAACTTGTATAGTCATTGAATGAATCAAGAAAAAAAGAACTATTAATTGCAAGATCCAATCATTCTCTTTGCTATCCCCATTTTTATTTAAAATTGCGAGTGAACCGTTTATGAAAGACCTAGGGACACAAATAGGGACCTAAAATCCAACTCGTTTGAAAATTCACAAGTAATTAAAAAATGCTCAAAAAAAATATGAAATCACTTGGATTAGATTCCTCATCAATTTCTCTATGCCTGAAAAATGAGCTAAAAATATTCCCGTCCCAAGAAATACATGAAAAAGGCGGACCAGCCCTTAGAGGCTCCATTTCTGATCCTCCTAACTTATTGCTTCCTTCAAAATAAAATTAGAAACTAAATGCTGTGGAAAATCAAGCAAAAAATTTCACAAGCGGGGAGTCTAAATCTCCAAAAATAAACATGCAAAACTTTGAATACCATAACAAATAAGATTGTTGCCACAAGCCCACTAAAATTACAAACATTTCTGAAATTTGACAGCAAGGATTCCAAAAACTCGCAAAAATAACTCAACGCAACACTATAAGACTGACAAAACAGTACTAAAAATGATGAAGCCAGAATACGCAATGTCGGCAATAACCTAATCCATTACACAGACTAAGCGATCTTCTACATATTCGGCACCCTTAACAACGTCAACACACATTCAAATTCAACAATCAAAAATGAAGATAAAAACAAACACTACGAGTCTACGTCTAGATGCGGAATAACCACCTTTCAAAATGCATCCAATTTCAAATGGATTCTAATCCCATGATGAAATCAAAACAAAACTTGGAATCCAACAAGAATCCAATCGAAATCCAACCAGTTCTCTGCCGAGAAAGACCAGTACCCCGTGAGGGGTACCAATTCCAAGGGTACCTGGAGCCACTGTTCGATGATCAGTCGGATCCGACTGACCCCCGGGGTGTGGTTCTTGCTACCCCTGGAATCTGGTATAATACAACAATCTATTCATGTTTTGAGGTTTGTGGAAGAAGAAATCCAATGTTGGTACCTCCGGTCGGGAAATTATAGAGCTTATAGACTTCTTCTATCTATACTTGGTGCATCCACTGAAATAGTGAGACGTCAGTCAGATAATTCAACAATGAACATGCCTTTCATATCTGAAGTAGTTTCACCTAGCCCACCTTATCAAGCTTGTCTAATAATTTCGAGTACTGTAATTCTCCAAACTGTGAACGTTGAGAAATTGGATACTATCATAGAGTTGTCTAGTGAATCTGAAGGAGAATCCTCTAACTTGACACTCTCAAAACATGAGTCCGCAAATACACCCAAGTCAACTAAAAAGGCCCCTACGAGATTCTCATGTAGCACCCCTTCTAATAGTCCTATGCAATCTTCATTTTTACGTCCCCCATTGCATCCAACTCCCCTTGACCAAGTAAGTATCATGGAGTGTTTGAAGAACCTGGAAAATATGCATCACTCACGTAATGAATTGTCGACAATGGATCTGAACAACGTGTAGCATCATTGGGTTAAATTCCTTCCAACAATATTCAACGGAAATGTCATCTTCAAACTACCTCCGTGTATGTCAGTCATTTTCATCTTCTTCGGCGGCCAAAAACTTGGAAGGAATGGACAAGCGATACAATGGACATCCGTGGTGCAAGTTGGTGACAACAAATATCAACAACTCGGACAATCTCAAGTTCCGTAAGTCATACTGTGCTGGTCATCTTGCTTGCGAAAATCTTAAGTGTATTTACTTGAAGAGAGCTTCCAAAAAGAACGAAACAGAGTGGAGTGGATTTATAATGTTTCCTTTCACAGTAGGGGAGATTCCACCTGAGACTCTACTTTAGTTTGTAAGGTTTGCAAAATGTTACCGAAGTGCCTTGACACATGCGATGCTAGGATTTACTACACTTAGAGTGATAATCCAAGAATGAATAGGGCGGTGATTCACATCATGCTCACCTTGTTGCGAAGGGCATGTATAGAGATTCTACGGATGAAATTTGTGGACTCACTGTGGAGCGGATGGCCAAAACTCCGGTAGCCACCAACTCGGCAATTGCACTGTTTGCTAGTAAGGAATTTTTGACAAACCATCTATTTCATAATGGCGAGGGAGAGAGAGAGATGTTGAAGGGGGAGGAACTGGAGGAGGTCATGGACTGTTTTCAATATTTGAACAGTCCAAACATACGCAATGCCATCTCTTCATTTCGCTCAAACAACCGAGGAGGTGTCATCAACAACATGATGACCATGAAGAAAGAGTCCAAATTTGAATTCATACACAATAGCGTCTTCCTTGGCCAAGGGAAGAGAAGGTTTACATTTTTAAGATGCTCACAGAAGGACCCAACAGTGGAGTGGACTTGGTGAAGCGCATGCAATTTGGAGGTGATCTGCAAAACGCTTGGTTGATGTTTGACCACATGAAGCATGTGAAGGAGTGGACCACAATGGCTTGCCACGTGTATGATTCAGATACAAGAAGGTTATGACCATTTCAACATGCGACATGCAATCCAAAGACACTGAGATCCAGGTGCAATTTTGGAGGTGTTTAAATGCGGTCATGACACAATATGGAATTGATCACCCAAATTTCAAGGGATTTATAGTAGATAGTGCCATGGCCAATTGGAATGTGGTTTGTATTGTTTATGACACTGGTTCAACTAACAACAAAATGGAAACTTGTGAGTGGACCTACCTTTTGCATTGGACTACTTCTCTTTAGAATCACACTCAAAAGCATATCAAAGAGGCATTCCACAAGTAGCACACATCACTGTGCAAATAGTACAAAGATTCCAAGACTATGGACAAGGCAGAGACACATTACCTAGCAATTTGATCATGGTGGTTGTCATCTGGAGTTGCTAGTGAAGAAGCACTTCATCACTTGGACCATTGGTTGGCTTTTGGGCATTTCCGGTATCAGCAGTGGGAGGCTTTATACAAATGGTAAGTGAAAAATTATTTAAAAAATTTATGATTGTCTATATCTTTGTCAGATGTATGATTTGAAAAAAACCTTGAATTGTTAGTTATATGTATGCATGTTTATTCTCCATTAGTTGTCTTTAAATAATTGTAATTGACTACATATGTTATTGTAATTTTTGTATTTTTTGTATTGAAGGTACCAAAAAGAGGGGTAAAGAGGAGCATCACTAAAATACTAGTCAGATCCGACGAATGCTTTAGTGCTGCCTATATTACTTGTCTTTTTGTACTTTTATAAACAAAAAATTATGGGGTCTCTTATTTAGGAAAAAGAAATTAATCATGAAAAAGCAAAAAAACTTTGTTGGTGATCATGTGAAGAAAACCAATGTTTTCTAAGTACATCTGTAGTCAGTGATTTGACTTCAAAAATAATATTGGTATTTAAGTATGAATTTGAAATCTGGACCTTATATATTTTGGATTATGGATTTGTAGGATTTGAATTTGAAAAAGATGGCTCACATGCCTTCATGTAATTTGTCAAAAACTATCCATAATAAGTGGCTGCAAATGTTTGGGAACCGAGGAAACAATTTGTTTGATGCCACTTGCAACAATAGTATACATGCTTGGATGCAAATGACAAACTACCGTGCGTATTTGAGAGGGCATACATTTGGATCTAGCCCATCAAAGGAGGAGTTGAAATTGAGAGCTGCTAGACAAAGTAGAGATCCTAAGAAAATGGCTAAAGCGCTAAACACATTGTCTGGGGCCAAGGGAGTAGAAACTCGAGTACCACATTTGGAAGGTGAAGAATCCTTTGGAAGTACGAAGAGGAAGTTAGATGTCCCCATTGGCGATGCAAGAGACTTACATCGACCGGACAAAGTGAACTTCTCCCAACCTTGTGTATGTACGCGGTCCACTACAGCATCTTCCGAGTTTGTAGAAGGTAAGAAACTACAGATTGAGGTAAATCCTTCCCGGCATGTAACCATTCACTACAACAAAACCTGCATTTTATGACTGCAAAAATATGACTAGGGATGACTAGCGACTGCTCCCAATCATATTTTGGGAGGTCAATATCTTGGGGAAAAATATGACTGCAAATATGACTGCCAATCATATTTTAGTCTTGTACTTCATGGGCGTATAGTATACGTCCATTGGGAACGGCTAAGTACTTTCTAGGGAACAACAGGGAACATATTCAGAGAATGTCTAGTCATATTATGTAGTCATATTTTTATGTCAATCATATTTTGTAGTCATATCTTTTCGGTAGTGAGTTAGTGACATTTTTCTGTTTTGGGGTAGCCTAAGGAAAATTTGGGCGGGCAACATGTTTGAAGAGCACCTAGTCATATTTTTGTTTGAGTTATATTTTGTAGTTATATTTTTTGGAGAGTCATAGTTTGTAGTCACATTTTTTTAATAGTCATTTCATCTCTTTTGGGGGCAACCATTGGAAAATTTGGACATGGAACATAGTTGGAGAGCACCTAGTCACATTTTTGCTTTAGTCATATTTTGGGGAAGAGTCATTTTTTTACTTTTTTGATAGTCCAAGGAAAAGGGGTCAATCTAAAATGACCTTGTAGTATTTGGTTGTAGATCTCATTCCTTAGGGTATAGGCATAACTTTATTTCATGCCTATTAAAAAAATTTTGTTGTTGTATGTTGTACCTATTATACAATTTGTGTTCAAATATTTGGAGTGGCATATATTTATATTTTAATTAATAAATTTAAATTTCTCATAGAGGTTACAAAAGAAGTAGAAAAAAGTGAAACAATTAACAACATGAGACAATAGATGGATTCATTCCCGGCCCATCTTGTTGGAAACCATAGGAAAAGGATCTCAAAATGCATATTAAATATGTTTTGGTTCTTTATCCCTGATTTTTTTCAAGTTGAAATATATATTTGGTGACAAAGATAGTTCTATAAAGTATTGGTTCAAATATAGAGATTGTTGATTTTTTTAATGAGAGAGACAGAATATTGTTTAATAAATACCTTAAGTCATGAGGACATGAATCCACATCTAGTTTGTACACTAACAGATTGGTTGCACTAGCAGAGTAAGTAATTATGTTGATTGACTATAGTGGCTAATACAAATTAAGAGCTAATTAGATTGGTTGATACAAAGTGAAATCTAATGCAATTAACTAGTGATGTAGATTGAAGATTGTGGGATTTAGAAAAAATACTTGAAGCTTGAAAAAAATCTAATTTAAGGAGAAAAAAAGAATGTAAGAAAAATCCATACTTGAGTATTCATAGAGCAAGAGCAAGTGACGAATGCCATTTGTATTCAAAGTCTAAAAGTTTGAAGTGGAAGTATAGGTTCCAAGTTGCTACTTAAAGCTTTGGACTGTTGGGCATAGTTAAGAGACTAAGTTGACTTCCTTATAGAGTTTTGACTTTGTATTAAACAAATATTGTTGATTGTAATATGCATAGTTGACAAAAAGAAAATTAAAAATCTTCAATAGATACTTATTTAGCACTTATGAGGATTATATCATTACAATTTTTTGACATCTAGAATTATTAAAAATTAATTAGTAGTAATTGAAATCAAAGATTGCAATTCTAAAATAATTCCAAAAAAGAGGAAAAAATAAAAATATATATAATTCACTTTATTGTAAAAGTTGTTATTTAACCCCTAAAGGACCAAACACCGTTTTTTGACAACATAGCAATTTTGGGCAGCTTACTACAACTGGAATTCTTTTCTTTTTTTCTTTGAAATTTGCACATAAGATGTGCCTAAAAAGTAGCTTTAAGGCCCCAAATTTTTTAATAACTTTTGACTATGTGGTTAAAAAGTTATTGCATGATATGTCATTTTCATTAGTCGGCGGGCAGCTTGGGCAACAGGGCAATTGAAAAAACTTCTTTAAAAATCACTTAAAAAATAAATTAAAATATGAAATTGGTTCTTTAGATTTATATATACATGGGATGATGGGAAGCTTTGAACCATTCTGTTTTGATTAATGAAATGAAAGTTATGAGGAGTTTTAGTTTGAGGGTAGTTATGGAATCTCTACTCTAAAATAAACTTTGAAGTCCTTTATTTAACTCAATTTTCAATATTTTTGAAAAAAAATAAAAACAGTGGGTGTAGATTTTTTATTACAACATTACAACCATTGGAATTGGAATATTTCAATTCCATATTCAAATTCTTAACAATTTAGTATTTTGAACATTCTCTACCTCTTTCTACTTACTATTTTTTTCTTATATGTCTTACAATTCCAAATAAGCTGAAAACTTTCAAGCATGTAGCCAACTTGCCTTGAAGAATGAATCCAAAGAAGTACCACCATTTTGGACATTTTTCATACAAATGTGACCTTGTGAAGTACAGCTGCCCGGATTTTTGTCAATTCAAATACTATTATCTTGCAATCCACGTGGTGGAAATTTCTGAATTTTTTTTGACAACTTCTCAAACTAGTTTTGATACAAGATCCTATTGTTACATTTTTCCAAATTTTTTTGTTTCTAAAATTTGGTATTAGAAATAGCAATTTTTAAGCAGTTTTGGTGAAAACATAATCTCTAAACTTTAGGGGTTAAATTGTATACAAAAACACAACAAACGCAACAAAAATGAATCAAGGGAGACCTTATGATACAACCATAATATGCATGTTGAAAAATGGGGATGAGGTGAAAATGGATTTTGAGGTATGTCCTTGAATTTGGCACTTTGTTATTTTTTTTGGTAGAAACCATAATTACATTAGAAATTAGAAGTTTAACTCAAGCTTAAGAACTTATTAAAATCCAACTTTGAATTCAAAATCATTTAGGTAATTTTTAAAGGTTTTCAAGAATATATCACACCTTAAAAATGGATAAAAAAATAAGGAAAATAGATTATAATGAAATTGGATAATCAAGAGCATTAATTTTGGATTAAAAACATCAAAATACATCTAATTCAAGCTAGAATAAAATGACAATTTAAAATTAGATGACGTTTACAATGCAATCTTGAAAGCAAAAGTTAATTTAGACTTATAGGCTAGAAGAAAATGTTAGATAAAGTCTTGAAAAAAGAATAAGAAATAGAACTTTATCCATCCATAATTTTTGCTAAAAATATCCTATTATAAAGATTTTATTATTTTTAAATAGGCATGCAACACTCTACAATTTAAGCTATCAAAAAATTTCAATTTTCAACTTGGATTTGGAAGTCTAGAGCTTTTGCTTGGATTGGCCAAAACCATCCAAAACCACCTCAAGCTTCTAATTTTTATAGTTTTTGTTAGTTTTAATTAAGATAAGAAGCACTTATGGTTTATCATTAGAAAATTTTTGTTCAATGTTTAGAATGCCAATTGAATAATACTTAAATATCCAACTTAGGATTTAGTTCAACAATAAAGAACATGGTTGTGCATGCTTTATTTCAAGGATATACTTAAAACACTTTTACATGTTTTGTATTGAAGTTTGTTTATTTATTAGGAAGGTTCTCAACAATGTCATACAAGCCACATTTAACCCCTAAAACCCCGTTTGTCCCCTCGGGGGACAATTTGGGTCCGGGTAGGTTCCTATGACCTCAATGTGTAGAGAATTTTTTTGGGATTTTTTGAGGTTGTTTGGTTTTGCAAGAGCTTTGTGGATATATAATTTTTATTTCAATTGGTGCCCGAGAGAAAAAGTTATGCCAAAAATAGAGTTTGGCGGGCAGCACAAAAAAATCACAGAAAGTCAAAATAAATTTCTTAAATATTTTTTTCAAAATCTATGTCTTTTTGTCTACATTTGAAGCTTTGATTCATTCTATTTGGACTAATAATGAAAAAGTTATGGACAATCTTAGTTTTTCGTGCAATCTAAGCATCTTCTTGAAAAAATAACTTCTAGGATTCATTTTTGAATGCAATTTTTACAATTTTCAAAATTTTTTTTTTTAGACAAGGTTGAATTTGCTTCCTAGAAAAATCTCGCCGTTGGAATTATGGTATTTCAATTTTGTCTTAGAGCTATTAACGATTTAGTTATTCCTTCAATCTTGAACCTACTTCTACTTAACAATTTTTTAATGAGTAAAAATTTAGTGCTTTTTTCTTGAATTTTTTTTCCTAGATTCTCAACTGAAGTATTCAACATATAAACTTAGAAAATCAAAATCAACAATACAAAAAATTTAAGTTAAATAGGTTCAAAGCCCAAAAATCTAGTCAAGCAAGGTGCAAAAAAACTTGTTTTCTTCACTTTGAATGCAAATATCTTGCAATCTATTTGTTCAAACTTTCTGAAATTTCTTGCACACATTCTCATACTAGTCTAGTATAAGATCCTATGGTTAGATATGCAAAAAAAAACAATTTTTATAGTTTTTTGCTCTTTGCAATAGAAGTGGCAGTTTTGAGTGTGTTTTGATGGAGAAAAGGCCTCGGGGTTTTAGGAGTTAAGAAGGTTTCTATAGGCCCTATATGAGTCACAAAATTATTCATATGAAGATTGAGAATCACTGTAGGCATGCGCATGCTTGTATTGCTATTAAAAGATGTTTGTTTGGATGTTCTTATAAGGATATATTTAGACTATAAAAGCATAATCCTTTGTTTTGCTTCAAAGATGCATTTAAATAGCACCTCTACTAAATACTTTTACTCCCACATTTTTTGCACACTTTTTTTTTTATAATTGTAGGTGCTTAAGGCCTTGCAAATTTCCTTTAAGCATTTTATGGAGTTGTAATGTCAACCAGCCCTTTTTAATCTTGCGAAATGGTGCCAGAAAGCACCAACCAAAACACTTAGGCGAAAAGGGCTTTAAAGAATTTTTTTTAAAATTAAAAAAAAAGCTAGAACGTGGCTTAGGATTCAGGGGGGGCGGCCTGAAAGCCCCAATCCTAGCAGGCTTGTTCGACCAATCCATAACCCTGCGGCACCGCGCTATTTGAACTCCGTGCCACATAACTGCGAGCCCGCCAACCTCGTCGCCTGCGCGGCGTTCATATTTTGAATTTGCGCGCCTTATTGCTGTTCGGCGGCCACCTTCATCGCCTTTGAAACTTCGTGTATCGTTGCATCCATCGCCAGCCGACCTTTCTTCCAAGCTCTGTTCATTGCTAGTGCAGTTTTAGTCTCTCTCTCAAAACCAACTTTGCCAGATTGTGTCTATAGCCGCTTCAATTTTTGTCGCTCTTCTGTTTATCGCCTGCACAGGACATTGCGATCTTCTTTTGATTTGCTGTGATCTGGGTTTGATTTATTGAGGGATTTAGGGCAGCGCTGCCATTGCAACGAGGGAGGCGCATTGGTTTGTTCGTTACTGCGATGGAGCCATTTTTAATTGGGAGGCGTATTGATTTCCGTAGCTCGTCTTGGTTTAGGCATGATCGTTTTATGCAGATGGGAGGGAGCACGAATCAGAGACAAACTATATTAGTGTATGATTCGACCTTTATTTTTGCTGGCTATATTATTGTCTTCAGTTCAATGCAATGAGTTCTAGATTGAAATACACCTGCATTGCTTTGTGTTTGCTTTGTGAGTTGTGTTTCTGGTTGTACATCCTCTCCACAACACCATGGTTTGATAGATCTTCGCTAAAGGTGTTGGTTGTGAATGTTACAATGATCATGCTTTAAGCAACCTCATGGTTTGACAAGATCACCAAAGGGGTTTAGGACTTGAGCTTAGTTTTTTATTGGTGTTCATTTTTGGTTGCCAAAGTGAGGCTGCGATGGACGTGGACTTTAGCTGTCCAGAATTGGGCAACCAAACTCCCAAAGGAGGGCAGCCAACAGTAGAGATCAGCATGCAGCCTGGAGCTCCGACGTTGCAGAAGGAAGTCTCCAGAGCCATCTCGACAAGGGCAGCCCGTGTAGCAGCACGAAAGGTAGAAAGAGAAGCTTCTCTCCGTCGGTGTGAATTGAAGGGCAAGGTTGTTTGCAAAGAAGACACCGTAGCTCGTCGATATGCTCGAGAGGAAGCCTCCATCGCAAAGTACTTTCAAAGTTCATGTAATCCAAGTCTTCCGCAATCTTTGGAGCTCCTGTGTGACTTAACGTTAACTGATCATGTATCTGTTACTTCGAAAAGCATTTCCTTGAACAATGTGTCTGTAGACACAAAGCTCTTGGAAACTGAACTTGTTATACAATCACAAGATGGGAGCACTAGCAATTGCCAGTTCAAATCACCAGCAGCACAGGCAGGTTACGAAATGCACCGCCAACTCAGCGAGGACGTGGTTCACATTTCCGATGGAGAAGAAGAGATAGAATCGGATGGCGACTTCCAAGTGATCCCCCCTCCGTCCAAGAAAGCTAAGGTGAACTACGATCAGACTCGATGCTTCCAAAACGAATGGGCTGCGAAGTTAGTGTGGGCAGAGCCTATTCGAGGTAACGATGGTAGTATTCACCTAGTGAAGTGCATAGTCTGCTCTACGTTTGATAAGAATCCGAAAATATTAGGTCCAAAGTGGGATATGCTTCAGAAGCATGAGGGGAGGAGGAAAGTTGCTTTTGATATGCCCAAGTATAAGGTGAAGAAGGGCGATTGGTACATTTCGAAAACTTATCGACATCAAATCAACTTGAAGCTGTTTGTAGCAAGGCAGCCAGCTTCCGTCCTTCAGCAAGTGAACAGTAATACAACTTTGGCCCGCTCCAAAAAAAAATGTGCAATTTTGCACAGTCTTCCAAATTTTGTCAAGTGGTCGTCCTATGTTGGAGTATGAGGAAAGGCAAGCTTTGTATGCTTTCCTCAATGTTCCTAATGTTCCAAGGATGCACTAGAGTGACAATTCTGGATGGCAGATGGCTGAGTGCTTGTACTACCAAGTCCAAGGAGCCATTAAGAAAAAACTAGGTGCTGCCCACTTCTTGGCTATTATTTGTGATGAGGTCACTACTGTGGATAACGGAAGCTGGCTTTGCATTCATGCATATATAGTAGAAAATTACGTTAGAATTCCACACTTGCTCTTTTTATAGCCCCTAGTTGATGGATCTGGTGCGGACAGCCTCACAGTGATCATCATGAAGGCTCTGCAGATTGGAAGCAATCTCACCTTTGACCAAGTTTCAAGACGGCTCATTTGTTTTGGAGCTGACGGCGTCAACACCTTCCAAAGTGTTCGTAGTGGAGTGACAGTTCAAATTCAGACTAGATTTACTCCGTTTTGCTTGGGTGTACACTACATGGCACATAGGTGCAATCTTGCTGCAAAGTCTCTATCCGCTTTACCAATATTTGGAGTTATAAAGCAAGTTGTACAAAAAACGCACTCATATTTCAGTAAGAGCCCCAAGCACATGTTTGAGTACCAGAAGCTTGCAGAGGCCATGGAAACAAAGGGTTTAAAACCGCTACTCCAAGTTACTACCCGTTGGGTGTCTCTATTGAAGCCCTTGAGGAGGCTCCTGGCTGATTACCGAACTCTGCTGTCGAAGATGAAGGCGGACGTTGGCAAGAACAATGCTACTGAGGTATGCTTCCTTTCTTCAAAGGTTTTTTTCCTGCTTTATCAGGTTAAGCTACTGAATTGGTCTGTTATTTGTGTTGGCTCTTTCATTTAATTGATGTTTCATTTTTAGCGTTGTCCAACTGCCTTGCAACTTTAAGATACAAGAAGTAGCATTATTTTGCTTTTTCGTTGGTTGCAGATGTGGGCTGATTAGGGGTCTATAATTTACTTGTTGCATTTGTCTTTGTTGAAGGTTGGAGTGTGACCGTTCAAATTGTTACTTGGGATAAATTGAATCTGAATCTTTGTTCAGTCAATTGTTGGCAAGGTTTAATTCCGGTAGAGCAGTGTAATACTATCGAGTTGGGTAGCGCAACATTCGTTTTTTGGTATCTGGTGTTCTTCGTACGTTTTTTTATTTTTTGGGTTGATTGATCCTCACTAAGATTGACTTCCACGGTTTTGATCTTGCTCAGCGTATCCCTGCTCATTCTTTCCAGAACGTTGTAGAGGTCCTTTGTTGAGATTGATTGAGCTAGTAATCGGACTCTCTTGTTCAACAAATATTTGCTCATTCTTTCTAGTATGATCCAGATGTTCCTTGTTCAGCTCGACTTCCATGACTTTAGGATGTTTTTGTTGAATAAAACCTTATTGGTTACTTTGTAGCTAATCCAACAGCCTTGGCCAAGAATCACTTCCATAGCTTGTTCAGGCTGGTCTTAATTCGGAATGCCTAGAGGCTCCGAACTAGCTAGAGAGTCGTATCAACAATGAAAATAAATTCAAAGGACTGTAGATAATTAGAAAGGAAGAAAATATGAAAAAATTATTCCTCTCCTAAAACTAGGACGGGCTGGGGCTATCAAAAAAGATCTTCGAGTCTCAATTATCCATGACCCGGGAGGTTCAAGAAATCCTTTTCTACGTCCATTCTTCCAACCATTTCTATGCAATTAGAATGGTTAGGAGAAATAGCTTTATGAATGTAGGTTTTTCCTTTCAAAAGACTCTACACTAGAACAACCATGTCTTTTTCTCCGAATGATGAACTAGGCTGCTTGCTGCTAGATTGTTAATTAGTTGCATTAACAGCATTTGCGTGTTTTTTCAATGTCTAGTAATATGTTATGTATGGGCTCACAGTAGGAACAAATTGCAACTTGCAAGCTAGAGTAATCCTCCGATTGAGTTCACTTGCCAATTGTCCCCAGCTGGGTCTACCCAAATTTTGATTTTTAAAGATTGCATTTCATTCAGTTTCTTTTGTGTAGTGAATCAAATCTAGCAATTTTTAACTCCTTGAAAATTTTTCATTGCTTGTGCAAAAATGTCTCAAACTCATGCTGGCACTAGTAGAAAAAACTATGTCCAAAACAACAGGAATCTGTTGTTCGCTTCTGTTGTTTCGGTCGCGTTGTCCTGGACAAAATCTAACTGAAATCTGTTGTTGTTTTTCTGTTGATTTGGTCAAATTAAAAATTAAAAAAAAAAAAATCCAGACTTTTTTTTTCGGCTGCCCGAAAATTTCGGGCAGAAAAAATTTCCAGAATTTTCGGGTGGCCGCATGCTCGACCCATGGTCACCCATGGGTTTTGAACCGGAGACCTCATGCCCAATGGCACAAGGCTCCAACCACTAAACTACCTCACAGCTTAATGTACAATTTGAATTTTTTTTTTACTTATCCATTTATGGTTTGGTGTTTTTAAACTCAGCAGACTTTGGCGGTCATTTCGGCATGGTAAATGAACTTTTTTCAAAAAACTTTGAACTAAAAAAAGTTGGAGATTGAAGTTAACTTTCATCTCCAAAAAACGTTTTGTGATTTCAAGCCTCCAATCAAAAGTTATAGACAAAATTCAGAGAGGATGTTTGAAAATGTTAAACAAAATGTCCCCTCCTACCTCTCTCTGAATTTTATCTATAACTTTTGATTGGAGGCTTGAAATCACAAACCGTTTTTTGGAAATGAAATTTAACTTCAATCTCTAACATTTCTTAGTTCAAAGTTTTTTGAAGAATGTTAAATTACTATGCTGAAATGGCCGTCAAAATCTGCTGAGTTTAAGAAATTCCGAATTGTGAATGTTTAAGTTAAGAAAAAAAAATTCACTTTACATAGAACAAGAGGCTCCAAGCACTACATGGTTGGATCTCCATGTCTATTGGACATAATTTCTTTTACTTATTCACTCACAAATTAATACTTTTATTTTTTTAGTGTTTTTTTGGTCTTTAAAAGTGCTGTTTTCATGTTTTGAAGTGTTTTGGGGGAGTTTTAAGGTGCTGTTTTCATATTTTGAAGTGTTTTTTGGGGTGTTATAAGGTGCTGTTTCAATATTTTGAAAAGTTTTATGAGTGTTTTAAGGTGCTGTTTCAATACTTTGAAGTGTTTTCTGGGTGTTTTAAGGTGCTATTTTAATATTTTGAAGTGTTTTTCCAAAATACTAATAAAGATTTTTAAAAACTCCAAAAGTTTTCCAAAAGATTCCAAAAAGATTCCAAAAAATTCCAAATTCAACACAAAATTGTTGATTTGGTCATTGCACTACTCAAATCAACAAAAAATTGTTGTCCATTTCTGTTGATTTTTACAAAAATTCAAAAATCTGTTCAAACGGTCATTATAGTGCCCAAAACAACAAAAATCAACAAAGAACTGTTGATTTTCTGTTGATCTGGTTTTCTAGTAGTGTGGACCCATATGCACTTTGGGAGATGACAACTCTCATGCCCCTTCTAGAAACTATGGATATACTAGTTACTTTCGCTCAAAAACGAGATGTCTATATCTGCGACTTTGTAGCTGCCCTTAAGATAGCGGAAGGGAAGCTGTACATGCTATATGTTGACAAGGCCACCTTGTTTTCTGCGGATGAATTTTGGGCTTTCCGCAACATTCTAGACTGCTCCCTTAGCCAAATCTACTTAAAGTGGGTTTCAGATCTAAACAACAAATCCGCCCAGCTGGTCTTTGTGGCAAATAGTGAGCAAGTTTGGGCAGTCTATGAAGATGCACCTGTGGACAGAGATGTTTTTGCAACTATTGTCACTGCTGTCAAGTCACAGTGTACAGGTATGTATTCTTCACATTTTGGCTTCTTCATGTTGTGGTCATGCTTTATTTCTTCAAAGCTTTCTTGTGAGTGCCCACATCTTAGAGTACCGAGAAAAAAGAAGGAACTGAACATTTGAGTGGTTGTTAGTGAGATGAGGTCAAACTGAAATTCGTTTGCCCTTTGAAGAATGATGCTTGCCCTGGGTAGAAGTTTTTATTCCTATCAATACTTTGCCCTGTGACATTCCTAATAAGATTGTTCCTTATTGCCATGATTTTTATTTGTTAAAAGCAGTCATTAGTGGCAATTACAAATACAATTAGTGGCATGCAGGATGTCCATGTTAGGTCAAGAAGCAAACTCTATCAATAAGAACTTTATTAATCATCCTCACATGTTCCATGTCCATAATTGAAGTCCTTCCAAAATTTATATAAGACCATTTACCTTCTAGAGTTCCAGTTGCATGTAGAATTTTGTTAGATTATAATGAAGTGGCTGGAATTTGAAGAGTCTCACTTAGAGGTACTAGTTCAAGTCTGCTCCCAGATCATTATCACATAAAGAATCTTCTTGACGATCTTAGGATTGTTTTGAAGATGCTCCACATTGCATTTATGCAATTTCAGCTTGTTGTATCGTATGAGGCTAGTGTTGTTATTATCCTCTCCTCTCCTAATTTCAGACCCGTTTTGGACTGTTGTGTTCATCAGTAGCTGACTGTCTAGTTTACTCATGTTTTCATATTGTTGATTTGATGCTTACAAGAAAGCACACAAGAAATCACAGAAGAAATACTGATGGATTCTTTTGTAGCCAACTGATGGATTGCTTTGCCATTAAAATGATTGATTGGAATGATGTAGTTATAAACTGTAAGTATTCGTATGGGGTAGCCATATATGAGTTTGCTTCTTGACTGTGTTTTTCAGTTTTGTATTCATGTGAAGCCTGCCTCACATTCCAATTACTAAATTTCAGCTTCTTGTGTCATATAGTGTGATATTATAGTGGTTTTTAGTTAGAAGGTTGCCTCATATTCTTGTGCTTAGACTTTGAGCTTCAGGTGTGGAATGAGTGTAGGTATTGGTATTCATTTGAAGGTTGTTCATATTCCACTCAATGATTTTGACCTTCAGCTGTACTATTGGTGTTGTAGTAGGTGTAGAATGACTATGGTATTGGAATTCATTTGAGTTTGGTATTCATTTGAAGGCTTTAATATTGTATTAGGTGAGAATGAGTGTGGAATTGTTATTTATTTCAGTTTGGTATTCTTTTGAAGGCTGCATCATATTCTAGTCAGTGATTTAGAGCTTGAGCTGTGGTATGAGTGTGTTTTCTAGTGTGGTATTTATTTCATGGTTGTATCATATTGTAATTAGTGACTTGACCATTCATCTATTTTGTAATAGACTATTGATCACATAATTCTTCTTTTCTACAAGTGCATGCGTGCAGCTCGTCAGTTATTGAGGGAACTGGAGTCACGATTTCCCTCTCACTCTATCACGGATGCCCTTGGTATTGTGTACCCACAATACTGGTTGTAGAGTGAAGCAGAAGATTGTTTTCCCAAACACCTGTCAATTCTACTGGCCTACTACTGTGAGCCAAAGTTGGTTGAAATTGACAAGGTTAGGCACCTAATACCCCCTATTTTGGACTGGCAAAAACTAGAGATAGAACAAGGTTTGTTTAAGCTGGCCATGATAAAAGCACATGGAGCCTCCTTTGATTTGAACCCTCTTACCAGGTTATGGCGTTATTTGGATGCCTGAACTGTTTTGAGAGTCAAGGCATTCCCAAAGTACTACAAACTGGCTGAAGTGGCTATTGTGCAAGTTCTTGGGCCTGTAGAAGATGAGAGGTGTTTTTCCTCTCTTGCATTCCTTAAGAACAAATTAAAGAATGCCTTAGATACCCATCTAGAATGTGTTGTTGGCATGTACTCACAAAAGATATTTACCTTGGAGACTTTCCCTTATGATGAAGCCTATAATCAATGGGTAGAGGGAACAGATCGTCGGTATGGACTTTGAGGTCATAGTCAAGGTTGTTGGGTAATAGTGAGTCTAATAGCCAAGTTTGATCAAGGACTTCTCTTCAGTGGATGACCCTAGCTTGGCCATTTGTATCCATGAAGCCTATTTATGAATGAATTCTAGTTTTTCTTACATCATGTGCTAATAAGGACATGTATTGGAAATAAATGTCTTCTTCTTCATTTTAGACAATGTGACATGGTGGCGAATTCATATAGAATATGTTATGAATTCGCCTTATTTTCCTTACCACAAATCTTCTTAGTGCCTAAGTACATATCAAATTTTACACAATTTTGCCTCATTAGCTTGGAAACACTTTTCACAAGTGCCAGAATTTGTCACCATGTCGTTAGAGTTTTTGCCAGATATATCATATCCTAAACACCCCATCGCTAGCAAAGTTCATTGTCAAAAATATAGCCTTCGCCACGTGGGCTATGGAGGCAATACGACTATAGCCAATTTGGCTTCAGCCCAAAAAGGAAAAAAAAAGGGTTGGTGTCAACATGTATTCACTTTGGATCAAATTTGATTATTAAAATTGCTTAGTTGCTTAGTATCGTTATATTTGGTCAGTTGTGTAACTATGTCAAGTCATGTGCATGATTAAGGCAAGTCACAAGATTAGGATTTTGAAACCCTAGTCGCCACTTCTATGTAGCCGTCACTAATTTAGGGTCTTGAAATCCTACCCGCCACTTTTATGTAGCCGCCACTGATTTAGGGTTTTGAAACCCTAGCCGCCGTTTTTTGTACCTCCTCTTCAAAATGCAACATTTGGCTTTTCTTCTTCTTCTTTGCTTCTTGTTGTCTCATAGGTTTTGTACCTCTTAGTTCTTGTTTATTGCTACCTTTTAGCTCTTGCTTCTTGTTGTCTCCTAAGTTTTGTTGCCTCTTAGTTCTTGTTTCTTGCTACCTTTTAACTCTTGCTTCTCTTTGCTTCTTAATTCTTGCTTCTTGTTGCCTCTTAGTTCTTGTTTCTTGTTACCTTTTAGTTCTTGCTTCATTTTGTTTTTTAATTCTTGTTTTTGTTTTTTTGTTGCTTATTAGCTCATGCTTCTTGTTGCCTCTTAGTTCATGTTTCTTGTTGCTTCTTAGTTTATGCTCTTTGTTTGCTCTTATTGCTTTTTGCTTCTTGTTGCATTTTATTTCTTGTTTTTTCTTTTTATTCGTTGCATTTTATTGCACCTTAATTTGTGCTTTTTGTTGCTTCTTGTTACATCTTAATCCTTGCTTCTTCTTACTTCTTGTTGCATCTTACCTCTTAGCACTTATTATCTTTTGTTTCTTGTTTCTTCTATCACTATTATTATTCTTTCTTCTTGTTCATTTGTAATTTTTAGAGATATAATGGTTATGGTATTATTCTTTCTTCTTTTTATTTTCAATTTGTAAAGATATAGTGGTTAATTGGCTATGACTTTTTTTTTAGACCATAAATTTATACCACATATTTTGTGTTGCCTTAAATTTTTGAAGGTTGATCTATATTGTTCATTCACTAAAAATTAACCTTGTTGATTGTATATGTAGGCACTAGAAGCTAGAATAAAGTTATTGAAGGCTACTTATAACATTAGAAAAACAACATCTTCACATCTTTGTAAGAAATATAGGTCTTATAAGTGTGTAGGAATATACATTTATAGAATGTCATTGTGATATGTTTTGTATTAGTGACTAATAAATGTCACTCAAAAGAGTCACATTCTTTTCTGTATTTTTCTTTTTAATGTAAGTGTCTCTTGTGCATTTCAAAAATCATATGTACTTGTTTTTAATTTGATGGAGTCTTTTGTTTATTTGCTAAAT
The DNA here is from genome assembly GCA_951230915.1 of Antitrichia curtipendula. Classification (NCBI taxonomy): domain Eukaryota; kingdom Viridiplantae; phylum Streptophyta; class Bryopsida; order Hypnales; family Leucodontaceae; genus Antitrichia; species Antitrichia curtipendula. Next base: position 12,541,515 of record OX579639.1, on the reverse strand, counting down.
AATGTTGGTGCACAGTTGCAATGCGTCATGTTCATTTTGAATGTACGGAAAATATGATTGTAGTTCATAACATAAGCTATTGTAAACCTTAATCACTCCATTTACAAACTACACACAAATCTAAGAAATGCAACTCTCGCTAATATAGAATTTCATTTGCTTGAGTCATATTTCACAATATATCTTGGCCAAAATATGATTGGTTGTAGTTATAGAATACTCATGATCATACCAAAATGTGATTCTATATTTTTTTAAATATGACTACATTCAATCATTAAATTATTAGTAACACTCCACAGAAATTGCCACATTAGCCAAAAATATGATTCACAACAGTCACATTTTACATTAAAAAAATGACTCATGAGGGTCATATTCCATATAAAAAAAAAATATGATTCATGAGAGTCATAATTCACATTAGTAGAGAAGATGAATTACAAGGGTTATATTCCACATCAATAAAAAATATGACTTACAAGTGTCATTTATCACATCAATAGAAAATATGACTCACAAAAGTCATATTCCACATCAACCCAAAATATGATTGTACAAAGTTATCAACCCAAATATGACTCATTGTAGTCATATTCTACATCAGCCAAAAATATGACTCACAAGAGTCATTTATCACATCAATAGAAAATATGACTCACAAAAGTCATATTCCACATCAACCAAAAATATGATTGTACAAAGTCATATGCTATGTCAACCCAAATATGACTCATTGTAGTCATATTCTACGTCAGCCAAAAATATGACTACATAGAGTCATATGCTACGTAGGATTTTTTTCTTTGTTCGGGTAGCTCAAGAGAAAGTCAAAACTTCAAGGATAGTCAACATATATGCCAAGTTGGCGAAATATGGCGTATTATACTCCCAATCTAGATGACTACAAATATACCTCATTAAAAATATGACTAGTTAGTAATGACTATACCCAGTCATATCGCGTGTCATCTATAGTGATTTTTGTGAGAGTCATATTTTGAAATTTTACGACTCACTGCAATCATATTTTGCAGTCATAAAACATCCATTTTGTTGTAGAGATTGCATTTGAAGCGACTGTGATACATTGAAGTGGCACATTGCAAGAATCAGCAACAAGGCAATATCAAGATGTTTTGCTCAACAATGTGGCTCGAATATGAAGTGTACCGCCCAAATTGCAAAGGGGCCGAAGGAAACCCCAGCTCCTACGTACAGAGGCAGAAGAGTTGATTACGAAAATCGGAATGAGGTATTGAAAGACTTTTGGTTTTGTCCGGATGACATTAAAAGATGCGTGAAAGGTACAAAGCAGAAGTGGGTGATTGATTGGCCCGAGGTGCCTGAAGCTTGGCCGGTTATAACTGGGATAAATCTAAATCGGGAGGAGATTTTGTTGTTGCAATATGCGGGCTTCCGTCTCTAAGAACAACCGACATTGTCACCACATCGCCTCTTTCAGATGTCAAACATATTCAAGAGTGTTCTTTATGATCAACCGGCACCAATTAATGCGGATACATGTCCAACGGTGAGGAACAACCAAAACATACGGCGACTTGCAAATGCACCAACCATTGAACAATGGAACAAATGGGAGAGTGCCGGGAACATTACAGGCCACATAGTAGGAGTAACGTTACTTCCTTTCCAAGATTAGGTGTGATTGTGTCCTTGGAGGTAGGGGCGGAGCATAACAAAAATGTATATTGAATTACTGTCGGTAATTTAACCTCATGTACATGCCTAGACTTCGTTAACATGGCGGTTTCAGCTATTGGAGGTCGTCAGCAGTACATGAATTGCAAGCACCTGTACTACTTGTTTAAGTATTTCTGCAAGATGGATATCAATGATGAAAAATTCATTCATGCACCTAGTTAAGCTTCAATGAGTTGAAGCTTCTTCTAGTTAGAGCATGAATTGTTAGTTTTTCAAAATAAATATAGCTAAATTTTCCTGTCTACTTCATAAGCATTGTATTCATTTACAATTGCTTCGTTTGAAAGTATTTGAAGCATGTCTAATGAAAAAAATTTATACCATAATTTCTTCATTCTTTATGGGAATAAATCCGAACAATAAATAATTTCAAATTAACAGAATACAAAAAACACATAAATTGATTTGTAACTTTGAACCCAGTAGATTATATATGAATATATAATCTATTTTATTTTCTTCCTATTCTCCTCTTTTTTCCTCTTTTTATTTCATTTCTTTTTGTATATTTTTTCCCCATTTTTTTCCATTCATCTTTTCATTTTATTTCAATTTCATTTCCATAAATTTCTTACTTCTGGAGGGAAGGGCCTTCTTTATTTCTTGTTATTTCTTCATTTTTTCTCACCTCCATGCTCAAGTTATTATTATGTGCTTTGTATGACATTTACAATTGTGTAGATTGTTTAATTGTCGTGGATGAACTAAGTGCTTCACTAAACACTCGAAATGGTGAACATCTTTTCCCATATGAAATGACAATTAACAGAGGGGAAAAAAATTCATCCCTATTCCACGGTTATAGGTGGGATGGTCATAGGGCCTATAATTTACTATAAATAGTAATTTTTAAGTATTTCATTAGAATTTTTTTTTAATCCAAAAGAAAATGAAAACATAAATTTTAGGGGCTCTACACTCACATATTCTAAGCTCACCACTCTAGGCTCGCATCCTAGCATCGTTGCACCATAATTAATGAAGAACTTTGCATGTGTTTTGCCTCCATTTGATTTGTTCAAAATGACCTTAAAAAAACATGAGGTGTAAAATTAATACTTAATTTGGACAAAGGAGGTATATTTTTATATTATATTTTCATCCAATAGTTGTGAAGTTTGTTTTTCTTTTCTAACTTAATCTAATTAATTCCTAAAGTCCCAATAGTCCTCTCAAAGGACTCTTGGTACTTTGAGCATGTACCTATGATCTCAATTTTCGGCAAGATTTTTTGAAACATTTTTTCAAGATGGAAAAAAGTTATTAGCTCGCTAGAAATATAATTTTGTTTCAATTGGTGCTTGGAAGCAAAGGTTATGCAATAATAGCCCCAAAATAGACAAGGGCAAATAACAAAAAAATTCACAAAATTTAAAATAATTAATTTAAAAAAATTCTTATAGATCATATTTTTGTCTATTTTGAAAGATTTGATTCTTTCTATTTGGATAAGTAATGTGAAAGTTATGAAGCTTCATGTTGTGTGAACAATCATAGCAAGTTCTTGAGAAAATAATGTATTGGATCCATTTACAGATTCAATTTTAACAATTTTTCCAAACATTCTCATATTAGTCTAGTGCAAGATTCTATATTTGGATATGCAAAAGAAACAAATGTTTAAATATAATGTTGTTTGCATTGAAAATGACACTTTTAAGCGATTTTGGACCAAAAAAATGGCCTTGAAACATTTGGGGTTAACTATTACTTTGAATGAATGACTATATTCCAATAATTACATATTTTATAGAGCTTTGGCCATTCATTTTGAATATACTCACCAAGGTTCTATTCCATTTCAATTTTATCCTAATTCAAGATTTTATGGGGGTGATTTGCTAAGCACCATCCCCTGTAGCAATATGACATTCATTAATATGACATATGACATTAATATGACATTAAAATCTTGCGTTCAACGGTCTTCATCCATATTCTTTAACTTCATTTGAATCCAAAGACTAAAGGGAAGAACTTATGAATTATCCTCTTAAAATAAATGAATTTTTTTTTCTTCTAAAGACCATTATATTTCTTTGAAAAGATCATCCATAGTCAACAATCAAAGGAGTAGTATAAGGAGATCCTTGCATGTTTAAGGTAACAACACGGTAATACCTAAATCCATCTGAATAAGGATTTGATTACGGTTCCTACCATTGAAGTATAAAAGCTTTTATGATATTCAACCTTGTTGTTGGTTGAGGGATTTTAGATTCTCTTGGAATGCATATTTTGAATAAATTTTGAACAAATAAATTAAGAATTTTCAAAGTGTTGAAATACGTGTACCTAAAATCATCCCCTAGGTTTCCATTAATGTGAAGGTTGCACATTTAGGCAAGAGGTCACAATTAAGGTATGTACACCTATTGTTGTCCCTTTAGTTGTTGTATAGTACATATCTTTACTTTGGTGCAGTCTTTGGGTTTATTCAAAGACACATACAATACATATCTAGTTTGATCAGATTTACAAATTTTAATTTCCAATAGAACAACAAGTTAGAGAATTTTTCACAGGTACCTTGGTCAATTGTTTTTTTTTAATAAAAAGATACATTGTAGGTGGTCAAAACAAAAACATATACTCCTATTGTTGTCTATTGTAGCTTTCTATTGTTGTCTCCTAAGGGTCATTTTTGTCCATTTGCATTCTAATGTGGTTCTTTGAAGTTCATACATGATTGCGATGGTAATCCAAAAGCATCCATTCAAATGATAGAATAATGAATGAATATTTTGTCATGTGTTTAAACCAATGGTGGTGCTCCTTGAAGTTATGAAACTTTGACTTTTCAATCCACTTCCAACACTTTAATCCCAATTCTACACTAAAGTTGTTGTAATGCCAATCCTTAAAAAATTTATTCGTTAGGATGAAAAAGGTGCAATTGGGCCCAATAATAGGGATTGCAATTAGACGGGGATAATTAAGGGTTTGTATAAGGTAAAACCAACACACTATGAAAAATGACATCATGTAGTAGTGACCTACATTTCAATGCATCAAATGTATATCACCACTACATTTCCTTTAGGTAGTTTCTTCTAAAAGTGCATGTACGCCAAAACGAACATGATGCAAACTAAGGTACATCTTTCTTTCTAACATGTACCAATAGTGTACATTTGAGGAGGTGGTCACTTTTAATGATCAGTGAGTCCAAACTTTCAAAAATTCGTAACTAATTCCACGAAGGTCCAAAAATATGAAATGACTTGGGTTAGATGGCAAATCCATTTCTCTTCCAGAACAAATCTACTGAATTTTTATTTTATTTTCTTTCCCTGAAAACGCAAGCAGCTCTTAAATGGCTTTCAGAGCAGTCTACCTTAGTTTCAAAACGATGTTGGACCCTTGAAGAGCTTGACAGGTGGCATGGCATGGGCTTCAGCGCTTGTTTTTACTCTCATCATTTGAATCTTTTTCGCACGGGGACCAGCTGGCACTGAAAATCGTCACCTACACGGACGACGGAGAGGGAGAATTTCACGAACGAGAAACAGACAAACGAACTGAGTGAAACAATCGTCGGGGATCTGATCGCCCATCTTCCGGTCGTCCACTCGTCCGGTCATCCATGTCCGAGAGAGGCGGAAGAGAGCGATGGCGATGGCGACCAGACTGTCTGGCCCCCGCTTCCCGGACCGCAACCCTCTTTCCTTTCGTTTCCTCGGCTTCGTAAGCTTTGGTCTCCGTGTGCCCCACTTGCACACACGTCGTCGTCCTCACCTGGCTCGCGCTCCCCTTTTTCTCAATTGCTCTACTTCCTCGTCTCCAATCTTTCTGCGCATGGTGCGTTTCATAGGCTGCCTGCCAGCAATGGCTACTCTTACCTTAGACTACAGACTATTATTCAAGCTGTGAATCACCGAGCTTGGGCCAGGGGCCTGGGGTTGGGCTGGGGAGGGGAGGGAGCGCAGTATGGCGGTAGGCGGGTAGGACAGAAGCGGCTCGCCACAACAAGCAGTCTACCGACGGAGTTTTTTTGGTTTCGTGTTTCATCACGGGGACGCAATGGGGGAAAACCCAAACCCTAGTACTACTGCTCCCAAGCAGCAGGTCGGGATGGGGAAGCGAGTGTATGAAGTGTGGAAGGGAAGCAATGTAAGTTTGTTCGTGTTTTTTGTGTGGAGTGTACGTGAGCTGTCTTGGTCATGCTGCCTATTGTTGTGACTTTTTTCACAGGTGGAATGATCTTTTGTGTGAATTCCAGAGGTGTGAGAGGCTCAAGGATCTGTGATTCTGGAAACTGTTGATAGAGACTATTCAGGGGTGTGAGGGAGTTCAAAAAGACGCGTTGGAATGTGAGATGTTGGGTATTCGATTGTGGCATCTGTATGATTTGTGTGGTAGCTCGATCAATGAAGATTTGCGGAGAATTTGTGCGTTTTATGCCTATTATGTTGGAGTAAGGGGGCATATGCCTTTCCAAATTCAATTACCGGAAAATTACAGCCACTACTGCTACACTGGAAATCATACTTGAAAGAAGGGGTTACATAAGTTTCCAGGTTCCCAAACCCTCCAGCTACATGTGGTCAGCGTGATTATGGCCGTTGTTGGATGTGCTTCTTCTGTTACGGAAAGGATCTCATAAACACGTCATACCACAGTAGTATACCACACCCGACATGCCCTAAAGGTTTGGAGAGAAACTCCGACAGCATATTCTCTCCGGGCATGACCGCCAGGATTGAGTTTACGGTTTTGCATGGAAACGAGTTTGGCGTTGTGGAAATGTGCTCCTGCCTCAAGAAACTGCTATAATTCTGCTTCCTAGTTTGATTCGGGGTTTGAGAAAATGCGGATCCCCTAACAGTACGACATCTCACCAATGTCATTCAAGGGAGGATCTTCTTCGGGCAGACCTATATTCTACAGTGCGATAGCTTCGAATTCATCAGTGTCTGATAGTGGAATTGTTTGATGTGCAGAGATTCTTTCTATGCGGCAGATTGATCTTTGGACCAGATGTGAGGTCGCTGGCGGTCACAATTTTCTTGATCGTGGCGCCACTCGTGTGTTTCTGTGTTTTTGTTGGTCGTCACCTCATTCATCATTATGACCACAGTGGGGGAAGCGCAATTGTTGCGATTGCTGTCATTTACACAGTTTACGTAAGTCCTCCACTCCTGAAATCATCTTTGTATTTTCGGAGTGTCGTAGCAGGGTTTCCTTGATGTAAGTGAACTGACGCGCATTCGGTATGCACTTGGATCAGGTTCTGGTATTGCTGCTTTTGACCTCCGGAAGAGATCCAGGAATTATCCCTCGCAATTCTCATCCCCCTGAACCCGAAGATGACTTTGAACAAGGCTCTTCTCCAGCAGAAACCTGGGGAGGAGGACAAACCCCCCGCTCGCGCCTGCCTCGAACCAAGGATGTGATTGTGAACGGTGTCGCCGTGAAGACGAAGTACTGTGACACTTGCATGCTGTATCGTCCTCCTCGTTGTTCTCACTGCTCCATATGCAATAATTGTGTTCAACGGTTTGACCACCATTGTCCTTGGGTTGGACAATGCATTGGCCAGGTATGCATTTCTGCAGCACCAGTTGTGACGGGAGTCTCGTTTGTGTGGGACATGGTTGGTATCGTGAGCGCTGTGATTCCCAGATCGTGAAGTCTTTGTTCTTTTTGTTTGCATTCCTACTCAATGTACTATGAGTGTTTCTGTGGAAGTGTTTTGGATTGTTGTTGCTGATGTCTGACTGTTTTGGTTGCATGGTGCGTGCAGAGGAATTATCGTTTTTTTTTCATGTTCGTGTCTTCGACTTCGCTGTTGTGTATCTATGTCTTTGCGATGTGTGCACTGTACATCAAGATCTTGATGGATGAGGGCCATCGTTCGGTGTGGCGTGCCCTTTCTCGATCTCCGGCTTCGATTGTCCTGATGGTTTACTCGTTCATCTGCGTGTGGTTCGTGGGTGGACTGACCGTGTTCCATCTGTACCTCATTGGTACCAACCAGGTTCGTGTTTTTTCTGCGCCTCGGTCACGTGACTTACGATGAGTATTCGTCCCTTCGTTGCCTGGTTCTCGTCGTTTGTATGTGCCGTGAGAGTCCTGACTCTGAGCCTGTCCGTTTTCTGTGCAGACCACTTATGAGAACTTCCGTTACCGTTACGACAACAAGGTGAATCCTTATAATCAGGGTTGTTGCAGCAACTTCAACGAGATTTTCTGCACGAAGATTCCGC